>VXBP01004148.1:264730-317382 GCA_013400115.1 Rhinopomastus cyanomelas
AGCAGCTGTATAGAGGGATACAGGTGTGGGCGCTGATCAGTCAGGCCATCCCTATGCGTTGAGCTGGAGAAGCCACGCTGAAATGCATGCGGCTGCACCGAGGGATGCAGATGTGGGCACTGAGAGACTCAGGCCATCCCGAGAGCATTGAGGATGCATGTCTGCTGCACCGAGGGATGCAGTTGTGGGCGCTGAGAAACTCAGGCCATCCCGGACTGACATGTTTTCCTTCCCAGGTCTCTAAATTAGAAGAAGATCCAAGGCCCAAACTGGAGTGGTTTACCATTCTACTTTCTCAGGTTCTGTGAGGGCATTAACGACAGAGTTTCCAGTTTGTATGCACCGTCTTGCATAACCTTTTTCTGTGTACAGTTACTGTTAATAAATCTTTCTGGAGTTTCCCTAAGCCATCAATTGTCTGGTGAATTTTATCCGAGATGCCACTGAGACCTCACTGCTTTGCTTTTCTTTCTCAGATATTAAATTGTGGTCCTGAACCCACCACAGTGAGGACTGTGCTGGGCTGTCCACCACAGGGAAGGGGCATCTTACATGTAAGTGACTTAACCTAAGGATCTGCAGGAGCAATTCTGTCACAGCTAGTGAAAGAAATAAAATTTAAAGACGTGTATTCTTGCAGTAAACAAAGTTTTAATCATTGCATCAGAAAAGCTAACAAAAGGACTGGATAGCTCAAGGAAATGGTCTGAACTGAGCCAATCTCGGCAGCAATTAAAAGCTGCTACCACTTCATGGCAGTTCAGGGAATATTTGAACTGACCCAATAGATCTCAGACCACAGACATCACCATTTTTGTAGCACCACCTAATTGGCTCCCGTGTTGGCAGTCTCAGTAGTGATGCCGTGTTTTAAAGGGGTTGCAGGGAGTAAATCCACTGCTCTGAGTGGGGAACGACCTAAGGTGCTCTAGCAGAGCAGAGGCTGGAGGCAGAACAAACTTGTCATGCCACTGGCTTTATTTTTCTTGCCCTGAGGAGAAACAAAAGCTCCCAGCAATTCCAGCCATCAGCCCAGTCCTGCTAGGCAAACTGAGACCTTTCCAATAAAGACAGGCAACAGCGAGGCAGGGATTTGTAGCCTTGCTCCTTTAATTGCAAGGCTCTTCCCCAGCCCCATTAATTTCCTGTGAAACTGATAAGCTTAATCAGCATTAAATGGGGGAGTGTTGCCTTCCACTGGGGCTCTCTGTTGCGCAGCAGAGCAGCGTCCATTTTCGCTGTGACAAATATCTTACTGACACTGATAAAACATGCACATTGCACAAGAGCATTCAGGATAACGTATTTATCCATTTCAGCGGGGAGATACGTTTGCTGTACAGATGGCTGGAGTAAATCTGGCCTCACAATTAAAATCTGTTTAGAGTTGGTAGCAAAGTGACTGATGGATTTGGTTCAGTACTCCATCAATCCCCCCTCCCAGTGCCCTTCTGTAGAACAACATTGATCGCAGGTCATAAATAGCCATTTGTACAAAGTGCAGGAACTCTTTAGGCAGCGTTTTATGGCTGGTATATATACATTCCAAGTGGCTGGCAAAATGCAAAGTGCTTGGGATCTCTAAGTAGCAGCAGCAATAGACCACGGGTGGCAAGCAACATCTTTGTGTTTGTACCAAGCGTGCACTGCTGTGTGGGAATGGGGAACTCTTAATATTGTAGAAAATCTGTTATTTGCTGCACACACAGAATCCAAGTCCTTTCCTAAAACAGTGGGGCACTACACAGAGTTTAATGGCCACATTCCAGCATGACTAATTACGGTTCTGCTCTTTAAATCTCTGTCACACTTCAGTTTAGTGCAAGTTTTCACTTTGCCTTTAGCTCTGTACTCCTGCATGATTTTTTGTGGACACCACAAAGAGCCACTTTGTTCTTCTCCACAAGTTACTTGTCTCAAGGCCTTGGGAAAACTACATGTTACAAGACAGGCAGGCTCTACCCTGAGTTATTTCAGTGGTGATTACCACTGTGCTGAAAGGATTTCTTCAGTGTTAAAACTAAAAGCAGAATAGGAATGTCAAATATTAAGGTAAAAGCACTACAGTAGTAGCAGCTACATGTCACAGGCAGTGAGGGATGGCAGAGGCACGGAGCAGAATCCTGATGCAGCCCCTGGTCTCACCAAGCAGAGGAACATCTGAGCAAACAGTTCTGAGCAGGGAGAAAGGTCCTAGGAATCTTCCTTGCTGTAGCAGGACTGTTGTGTGTCCCAATGTCCTGCCCCTCTAGCCTGTTCCTAAAGTGAATCTTAGACAAAAGGCACTTTTGCAGTGCCCCTGCGGTGCAGTGAATTCAAAACACACGGCCACAGGCTACTGTGCAGTAAGAGTTGGGTGCTAACATAGGTGTCTGTGTTGGTGGGACATAAGCCATGTTTCTGAGCTGCTTGTCTTCTCTCCTGCTGCATAGGAAATGTCCCTGCCCTCACCTGAGATGTAAAGCCAAGAGTAAATTTCCTGTATAGCAGATCCTGAATCACAAGAGCTGTGAGTACCTTGGTCTGTGGGTACTTTGAACCATGGTTACTTAGGTCTGTGGGTACTTTGGGCTGTGGATGTTTTGGGCTGTGGGTACTTCAGGCTGTAGGTACCAACTATTTCTGTTTCTTTCTGCCAAGGTGGTACAGGAGGGAGAGCTTCCAAAGGAGGGGGTATTTAGATCCCTTGGCTTTAATAAGAAATCATATTCTGCTGAGAACGAATTCTCTGGTTCTTTAACACAGAAACAAGCTCAAGGCTTACAGTCATGTTGTCCCTGGATTTGTCCCTAAAGCCAAGCATGATTTCCATGGCTTCCCCATGGGGTAACTACTGTGGTGTCTGAGGTGGGAGAGAACTCCAGGGAAGCTCTGTATCTTTTCTTGTCTGTGATTTCAGGCTTGAAGATTTCCACTGTTTTAAAAGTAGTAGTGTCAGTCCAATCCACTGCCATTAAAATAGTAAACATGAATGTAAATTATAAAACAGAGGACAAATCCTTTTCCTGCTATGGAGCCCTGCCATTTATTAATTTTCTGTATCAGTGAGTAATATATCTTTGGGGCACAGAGAACCGTTATACTTCCTGACCTGCTATGGCCTGACAGCAGCAGCTAAGCTTAAGCGAGGAATAAACAAGGAATTATTTATTGTGCTTGGCTCAATTAATTCCTGGCTTGAGAACTGAATCAGATGTCGGGGTATTTTCACATGTGCATTGTAGTTAAAGGGTGTCAGGCTGAGCCATGACTGGCATTGCCTGGTGCCTGCAAATTAAGGACAACCTTTATATTTGGAAATAGTCAAGATTCCATTATGGCACTGGAAAATACATCCCCCACATAAGATGCAGTAGCCTCCAACAGCCGAAAGACCGGGGAATGCGATGCCAGAAACCCCATCTGCTTTCCTAGAATGGCAGTCTAAGACATAATCGTGGTTAGTGCTAAAAACATTTCTGCAGAAAACAGAAGCTGAATTTTAGGCCTTGTCACTTAATACTAACTAAGCTTAACTTACCAGGACCACCCTGGGATCTGTCTTCAACAAAAACAGCTCTTGAAGTATTTAGATACTGGCGCTCAATTCTGTTTTGAAAGGATTACTGTCTTGTAAGATGAAGAATACAATCCCTGGCCTGACTGAGCATCTCCCCACACACTGTTACTGAGAAGGTTGTAAAGATGACACATGTGGGCATGCAGATGTCTGCTGACAAGTACCTGTTTTGCATGGAGGAGGATGGAAACAGGGGGCTCCAGGGCTACAGTGACTGCTGGGTGCAGTCAACAAACATCTGCATTTACTGCTATTACCTGATGCGAGAATGAAAATAACCAGCTTACTCTGCTGGTTTCTCATCCTACCAGAGTCAGCTACATTCTAATAAAAGGAAGAAATAAGGAAAAATGAGGCAGGTTGTGCAAGGATCAAGTATGAAGTTGTTGTACCAGGCCAGACTGAGAGGTCTTCCAACCAAAAGCTCACCTGTTGGATGCTGCACATTCATCTACTGTGTTGGTTAACAAAGAGAAGGCGCTTAGACCACCAAATGCTGGTCACCTTTAGTGCTGCTCCAAAACTATCCAGTAAAGAAAAGGCTATACAGCAGTAACCTGTGGGCTTCCAGCTACCATAGAAAGTTGAATTAATGGACCTAGTAGTCAAATGGTCTCAAATCCAACTTGAGGCTTTGAAAGTTCCCTGTAACACACAGAAAACCTGTGCAGCCGTGTCGGTCTGGCCTTGCTAAAAACACATCAACACTACTGGCAGCTGTCTAGAAGAGCCTTCTCACTTCCCACGGCTATCACTGAGGAGGCTAAAGCAGTCTGAGTAACAGTGGTAAATTTGGGCCAAATCCGCCTTGGACTGTATTTGACATTTGGTAAGTTGGTTCATTTATTTCAGTTGATTGGCAGTAAAGGGACCACAGCGAGGCTCAGAAAAACATGCTGCTGCTGCTTGGTTTTGGCTATTAGCATGAAAAGAAATAGTCGCTACGTTCTGGTGCGACAAGGATTTTAGCCGTCTGTAACATTTAAGACCCTCTCAGTCCACTGTGAAAAATAGCCCTGGGAAGACAGGTAGGGGAACAAATCCTTTGGCTACTATTAGCAGCTAGGAGATGATAAGGCTTGTGAGGAGGCATTGCAGATACTCTTCTCTCTTGTAATGCTTTACCTATATGAACCCAGTGGAACAGAAACTCAACTGAAAACCCCACACATCCAGAGTCACTAATAAATGAGTAATCTTCCCAGCTTGCCAATGGCCAGGAGCCAGAACTCCAAGGGAGGAAATCTCTACCTCCATCTACTCAGGTAGAGGAGGAAGTGACTCTTTGGTGAGTTTCATTTGAATGGATTCCCTACCCTTAGTTCTCTGTGTGGCAGGGCAATAAAACACTATTACCTTGGATTCAGATTTGTAAGATCCAAAATAATTCATGTTTAATTGCAGAGAACATTAATCTTTTGGGAAAACAGTTAATGAACTGCCCACTGACCGTGTCTCTCTGGACACAGGTGAAGGGACTGAACTGCTTCAGACATGGAGCATATTGTGTTTACTCATGTCTTGCTGCTTACATTTGATTTCATCGATCTTGGTCCTTTGGTTTACTGAACTTCCAGTTTTCATTCTCTAAGTGTTTGCTGCAGAATTCAGAAAGACGTCATAGACTGAAAGTTTGACGCTGACAGCTGCTACAGTAGACTTTGGGTTGAAAGATTGTTTCAGGACATTGCTGGAGCAGAAACACCATTGGTAAATCCTCTGTGTTTTGATGTTAATTGAGGTGATTAATTAGCTGGGTTCAGAGAGCAAAGGCAGGTGATTCTGTGGGGATTAGAGCAAAATTTGCAAAGGAATAGGAATATCTAGTCATGAGTGGAGTTTGGTAGACGGGTGTCTAGAAGCTGTTACATATAGGACACCCTCAGCAGGGATTGAGGAAAGAATCTGATGGATTGACTGTCATCAGGGGTCCTGAGAAGCTGGTGATTGATCTCTTTGTTGGCTCTAGTATCTTGGATTCTCCTTTTGGGTAAGTTGTCCATCCTTGCAGAGCTCAGGCCAAGAGCAAATTTAGCTTTATGATTGCCAGGATTGCAGTGAAAACTGACTTCTTTTGGAGACACAGATTCCCCAACAAGCAAAAGGAGGAAGGCTTGGTTCCAGGCAAGTGCTGGCGAGCAGCTATGGTTCTCTGCTCTTAGGAAAAGGTTCCAGACACTGTTACAGGAAGAGGTTTTGTCTGTCTGACCTCTAGGACTGAGATTCTGGCCAGTCTCAATGCATCTCAGAAAGCACTACTGAAAATGTAGGAAATCTTGTTTTTTATTTCCCTACTGTTTTCAGTAACTGTTTTCAGACTGTGCAGTAGATCTGGACAGAGACACATGGTTTACAGTAGAACATCTCTCTGCATAGATTGTTTTCCACAGTTATTTATCATATTTGTCCTTCTTCAGTAGCACAGCCATCAATTACATACACAACTTAAAAGAGGAGGTAATGCAGTGTCTCTGCTCTTGTCCTGTCAGCATCAGAACTGCCAGTAGGACCATCTGGCTCTGTTTATGGTGGTGGACATACAGGGACACCTCAAAGTGAAGAGTAAAATCCCCTCTAATGGACAGTTGTGCAACAGCAGGCCTAAGGCAAGATGGTGCCTCAAGTACTTCTGCCCCTCACTTGTGATGTTACAGGAAATGCTTGAGGCACATTTTCCCCTTCTGCCCCCCAAAGATTCCATAACAGAGTCTCTTAAGGTTCATATTGACCACACTGCTGGTATCTCATCATTCAAAGACTTCACATTGCCTGTAGAAATCCTGGAGCAAGTTACCACAAAGCCAGCGGGTTTTTTTCTATCTTTTATTGCTCCTTGAGTGATTCTTTCATTCCACTTGTTAAAAGGCTGCTGAACCCTTTCATTTCTCCTCCAACAGTGCTTCATTTACTGGGTCTCTTCCACTCTTTCCATACTAGGCTAATCAGCAGACGAGCTTCACCATTCACTAGCCCTGACTCCGTGACTCACCAAGGTTACAGGCAAACAATCCTCTTGCTCTCTAACTCTATTTTCTTCAGGAAGCTAACAGCATTTGTGGGAGCTTCCTTTTGTGTGGGGGAAGATGAAGGGAGAAGATAGAGAGAAGGAGCATCTCACCCTCTTCTAGACAGAGAAAAGCTAGCAGTGTGTCTGCCTCTGCTGTACCATCTTTCAGAGATAGAACACTGGAACTGATTAGTCCCTTGGATTAGTCTGTCCTTTAAATTCCCACTGGTTTCTTCTTGAGAAACTACCTGTAGATACTTCATGATCCTGGTGACCTCCTCATTTTGGTGCCATCAGTATCTTTTGTTCTTACAGCTCTTCTGCTCTTCTTTTTTCTGCATCCACGGACATTCCTTGTCATCTGTCAGTCAGACTAGTCTTAGAATTTCTATCATAGTCCTCTACAATGTAACCACTACACAGTTATCCCTTCCACTCCACTGGGTGCTTGCCCTGTTACTCATGTTCTGGAGCAACCTCAGCTAGTGGTAAATCATCTTCTTCTGCTCCAGCCTATGACCTTCAGGCTATCTTGCAGATAAATTTCTGCTATCGACTGCCCTATTTCTCTGCTGTTCAGCCATGAATCATTCCAGAGCAGGGATTGCCATGATGATGGTAATCTGTTGTCTGTTAGTAGTGGTCAAGGTGAGACCTAGCTCTATCCAGGGTCTTTATACGCAGAGGAGGGATTTGACTAGATGATCTTTCAAGGTCCCTTCCAATCCCTAATGATGCTATGATTCTATGATTCAGGCTTTCCTGGACAGGAGCTCATTTCAGGCTTGGTTAGAGTTGCTGCTCCATCACTGAGTGAACTTTCAGATTGCATCCAAGAAAGAAAGAGCCAACAGGCCCTTTCCCCTCCCACTGCAGCTGTCATTTACTGTTTGTTTGGAAGGACAGAAGGAGCCAATAAACTGACTGTATGAGAAGAGGTAAAAACAAAAAACACCATACAGCCTTCCTGAAGCTAAAATTCTTGATAGTTGAACTGGACTCTGGGAGAAACTCTGGGGAACAAGAACTAAAAAGCAGAGTCTGCTGCCAAGGCAGGCAGAAGACTAAAGAAGACATTTAAATAATTGGGAAAGGAAACCTGCCCTGGAAGCAAGGGAGAAATGGAGATGGATTGCAACCTCTTTGACTCTGAAGAGGCTTCTGAGGATAAAACTTGCCTTTGCTGTGCGTGTAAGGCCGCTTCTCAGCATTATTTCTAAGCATTCAGTTGTGTCACTTGGTGTTCCTTTGTGGACCATCAATTGCAAGACCAAGAGAAACATTTTAGCAGAGAACTGGCCTTGGTAACACAAGCATAAGAAGAGGAGTATCTCCACCAAATCTGAGAGAGTTGCGCTGACATTACATCCACAAGAGAAAATATCTTGCAGATGGAGACTTCTATAACAAATGGTTCCAGAATAAAATGTGAATCAGATGCTAAGCAGGAGGCAGGTGTGACATACATCTGAGCAGTGGCAGGCAGCCAGTCTTTAAGGGGAGATGATTTATCTGCCAACAAAACTAAGAGCCCAAGGGAAAAGAGAAGACCTCATCCCATTTTAGAGAGTTAAAGTTTTATGGGAATGGGGATGGGCTGGGTTAAGCCCCAAAACAGAGTCAGAAAAAGAGGAAGAGGAGATAAAATCCACTCAGGAAGTCCACCGAGAGTAGTGCGTGAAAATTTGAGGCTAGAAAATAATTGCATGATATTTTATTTGCTCCTAAATGGAAGGCTCGTCATTGTGACATCTGTTGCAAAGTATCACAAGAATGCTCTTGCTAATTACAGACTTCTCTCCCAAACTGGGCTGAGTCACGCCCCGGGTCAAGATTTGCACCACGCTGAAGGACATTCAGCTGATAAGAGTCTGATTTAGCTGGAAATGGAAATAAGGAGACACCCATCACTGTAGCTGTTGCTGGTAATGGAAAAATGTGAGAAGCCCTGGAAGTTTGGCCACAGACAGACCTGGGCACATTTTTGTGTAGAGAAAACCATGTTAGACAGCATTGGTGGGATGGAACCACTGTTGACTAGAAAGAGACTTCCCTTCAGGAGTAACTAGTCGATTGTTAGCTGAAATTTCTGTTTTCCTCCTAATAAGAACCTCACTTCTTCCATGCTGTGCTGGAATGAAAAGAGTTTTGTAGGCAGCCAGGCCATGAGGTCTAGAGAAGTCATCCTCTCCCTCTCCTCTGCTCTGCTGAGGCCACATCTGGAGTTCTGGGTCCAGTTACTGGTTCCCCTGTTCGAGAGAGACAATGAACTACTGGAGAGAGTCCAGCTGAGGGCAGTGAAGATGACTGGGGTCCTGGAGCATCTGTCTTATGGAGAAAGGCTGAGAGAGCTGGGTCTGTTTAGCCTTGAGAAGAGAAGGCTGCGAGGAGCCCTGACCTACCCCTGTAAATATCTGCAGGGTGGCTGTAGGCAGGATGGTGGCAGCCTGTTTCCATTTGTGCCCAGTGACAGGACAAGGAGCACTGGGCACAAGCAGGAGCGCAGGAGGTTTCGTTCAGAAATAAGGTCAATCTTGTTTCCAGCGTGAGTCCCCAGGGCCTGACACAAGCTGCCCAGAGAGGCTGTGGAGTCTCCTGCTCTGGAGATACCCAATTGCCATAAGATGCAGCCCTGTGCACTGTGCTCTGGACAGCCCTTCTTTGGCAGGGAGTTGGACTGGATGGTCTCTTGAGGTGCCTTCCAACTCAGAATATTCCATGATTCTGTGATTCTGTCATTTAAAAGAAAGAAACAGATGGAATATGTGACAGTGTTAAAAGCTCCAGCTTGTTGCCATGGTAACTGAGCGGGATACATTTTTTAATTATTATTTAAAATTCTTCATTGTCTTCGTTAGAGGTAACAATGATAGTGAAGAATAAACAAAGCTCTGCCCTGCTGTGCAAATCAGTCCCTCAATAAATAAAATTAAAGGAGTGCTCTGCATTGCAAATTCTGATAAGTCACCAGAAAGGTGGAAGGACTGCAAGTTGTCTGAGGATGATAAATTATGCATGCTGGCACATGAAGGATACCACAGGGTTATTTGAGATCTCTGCCCTAAAACTTCTGCTGGGTGAGTTTGGATAAGTCTGCCGGAGCAATGGACAAAGACCCTGCCCTCTTGCATGAGGGAATCATCTGACTGGCCTCGCATTGCCCAAGCAAGTGCATGCAGTACCTACTACCTGTGGATGGAGGTTATCTGATGTCTGAAATGTCTTCTTGGTAAATGAATGTCTTCCCCTTAAGGTAGCTAAAAAACTTGACCAACTTATTACATTTCATACATTTTTACATTATTACACCTCTCACCTGGAGCCCCGCGGCCAGCTCTGGAGCCCTCAGTACAGAAATGACAGGGACCTGATGGAGCAGGTCCAGAGGAGGCCACAAAAGTGATCAGGGGGCTGAAGCCCCTGTGCTATGACAACAGGCTGAGGGAACTGGGGTTGTTCAGCTGGAACAGACTCTAGGGGGCACTTGGTAGAGACCTTCCAGTCCCTGAAGGAGGCTACAGGGAGGCTGCAGAGGGACTGCTTATGAAGGCCTGGAGTGATAGGACAAGGGGCAATGGTTTCACATTAGAGAAGGGCAGATTGAAATGGGCTGTTAGGAAGAAGATCTTTATCTGGAGAGGGGGTTGAACACTGGGACAAGTTGCCCAGGGAGGGAGTTGAGGCTCCATCCCTGGAGATCTTCAAGGTGAGGCTGGACAAGGCTCTGGGCAACCTGATCTAGTTGAGGCTGTCTATGCTCACTGCAGGGCAGTAGGATTGGATGACCTTTGGAGGTCTCTCCCAACCCATCATTCTATGATTCTATGAATTTGGTAGCACTGACATTCAGTAAACCTGCTGTGAAAGACACAAGTTGCTTTTTGTTTTGTAGCTACACATCAGCTAAGAATATGAAGGGAAGAGGTACTTTTGGTCATCTGAAATAAAACTTGAAATTCAGGGTGAGCTATAACTCTTCTGGCTTGGTATTTGATTCAGGCAAGGAAGAAACAAGATTACATAGTAAACAGAGTCATCTCTAGTTTTTTCGGGATGCCTAATTTTAAAGAAAACATCTCAAGCTGATTTGACCTTACCTGTTGACTCAGTTGGTGTCAGAATTAGGCATCAACAGATTAAAGAGGTAGTTACAAGGTGGAAGTGTTTGGATGGCTGTGTGAAGAACAAGCCATCTTTTGAAGTAAATGTTTTTCTCTTGGTGAGCCCAAGTTCAGTGAACAGAATGTCTGAACAGAGCTCTAATTTGATCAAGTGATTATACTTCATGATAACGAGTTCATTCACAGCAAAATTCTTGTTATTACTTCTCCTGACTGTGTTTGTTATTGCTGATGGAAGAGATAAAAATACATTCAAGCCTTTCCTGCCTCTGCTTGCAGACCTAGTCCCTTCTCAGGCTTTCTTCATGTTCAAGCATCCAAGCATGAGGGAGGGACAGCTCAGATGTGGGATCTGGGGCACAGGCAGCTGCTCTCTCTTCCCTCAGACAGCAGAAACGTATGTAGTCTAAATTTAACATCACTTCTGCTCCATGCATTTCCAGTGAATTCTGAGTCTCCATGTGCTGTGGGGTTGCCACCGGTAGTGGCAGGACAGCAGGTCTAGTTCTCCCCAGTCTGTAAGCCCTGGATTTTGACTAAGGCACAAATTGCCTCAGTCAAGTAAACAGACAAGTGATTCCATGACCCTCTGGCTTTGGTGCCAGAGTAAACATCAGTGAAGGATCATCTTTTCCTCTCTGTAGATACCTCTGTATTGGCAAGTCACATGTAATTATTAATGCAGAAACAGTATTTGCAAGATGAGAAGTATTTCTGAAATCACTTAAGCAAGAATGAATCTCACTGTTTTTACCAGCTTTACCCATAAGTTACCTGGCTATTCCAGCTACAGGAATGAAAGAGAGTTGTCCAGGGATGCTCTCCAGTCACTGTCTGAGTCCTACTTGATTTGTTCCCATAAGTAACCACAGCATGTAAAGCATCCAGAAAGCAACTCTAAACAGTTTTCATTTCCCTAGATTCAGAAATGAAGAGGTATCTACCTGCTTGATGACTACAAATGCACTGGCCAGCTAGACCACATCACTCTGGAACCTTCCTGAGGTTAATTATTATCCATTATAAACATTATCCATTTTGATAGCTGTTCGCATGTCATTTAATCCTGACTCTTCTAGAAGGTCTAAGTATTAAGCATAAGAGAAAGTAGGAAATATTATACAATAGTCATTAGGGATAGAATATGATACAAGTAGAGGTAGTAGTTTTGCACATATGAGTACCCATTACCAAGACAGCTTTTGTCAGCTCAGCATGAGGTAAGCTAAGTGGAAGTTAAGTGCCTAGAAAATATTAGAGGTATATGACAAATGACTTGAGGCTTTCCATGGGCAAAAGGTCAGAAAAAATGGCTTCATTGCCAAGAAGCCAAAAGATCCATTTTTTAACTTACGTTATAGCATAAATGAGGACATAATTTAGATTAAGATGATCTGAACCTAACTGTATTGCGTTGCTCTTGATTTAGTTGTGAAGCCACATTGCAAGTTTGATAAGTACATTTCTTTGTACATACTACAGGAAGCCTTAGTCTCACAGGGAAGGTTCCTTTGTCCCTTTCATGCTAATGTTTGTGGGGTCACATAGTGCAGCTGGGTCCAGCTCTTCTGAATTATGTAGTGTCAGTCTTCACATACAAATCTACTACTTCTCTCTTCTTTAAAAATACCTGCAGTTTCTAAAGAAGGAAACTTATGACAATTGGCTCAAGGAGGGGATTCGGCTTGGGTGCTTGGGTACATCTCTATTTTGTCCTATCCAGCTCACCCTTGTAGCTCCAGTTACAAGGTCTCTTCTCCACCTCCTGTAAACACCTTCTCACTCTTCTTCTAGCAGAAGGAATGAATGACAGCAGGTCATGACCTATTTACCTGGCCACTGGTAAAAAACAAAAAAAGCACAGCAGGGATCACTTGACTGTTGTTGATAGCTTCCAGTGGATGGTAAAGAATCCCAATGGCATTCTGACAAATAAACACAAATGTACCTTGGGAAAATCCACTCTGCCTTCTGGATAAGTGTTTGGTGGCCTGATGATCAAGTTACATCTACTGACGTACCCGTTGCAGACCTTACAATTTCTGGGACTGCTGGTCCAGCTGAAGCTCTCAGGATGTGTGTCCCATCCTCCCAGCTTTTTCAGGATTCCAGAAATATAACCACTGTGAAGCCTGTTGAAAAAGGGAAAATTTTCAATCTTTCATGTTATTGACAGACTGGGAGCGGATGCTTGGAAACTCCGAGGGAATAGCTGACTAGAGATGGGTAAAACTGGTTCAGGCTTTCAAAGTGTCCTGGGCTCATCTCTCACCTTAACATGGCCCATGTGAGAACCAGTGAATATCTCTCTCCATGACACTATAAATGGCTGGTGAGATGGGGGAAGGCCCTCTTTGTCTTCCAGCCACAGCCTAGCTAGGAGCTGCTGCCCTCTCTGCTTTTCTGCCATGCAGACCTGGTGAAAGTAAATCTATTTCCACATTCCTCTCTGATAACTTCTAACTTTGCTTTCTTGCATTCTTACTCATCTTCCCCCCATTCTTTACCCATTTTAAGCATTATTTTTATCCCCATATTGATTTTCCTTTCTTTCTGCTCTGACCTCTCTTCTTCTCTTCCATTTCCCATCTTTCTTTCTCCATTAAATCTACCTCTGTTTGAAAAGGCAAGAGTGTGTCTAGGAAAAGCCTTTCCATTTATTTTATTTACTGCAGGAAGGTGCAGAGAATCTTTTTGTTAGGTTTCCACATGATGCAGCTGTCTAAGCTCTAGGCTGGGGAAAGAGCTGGGTCCATGGCTTTTTGCATTAGGATGGGGGCAGCGCTGGGAGCTGCTTTGTGCTGGGAGCTGCTTTGCTGGTGGTTTATCAGTGGCTTATGGGATTCCTGGAGCCTTGTCCAGCCTCACCTTGAAGATCTCCAGGGATGGGGCCTCCACCACCTCCCTGGGCAACCTGTTCCACTGTCCAACCCCTCTCCTGCTAAAGAAATTCCTAACACCTCTTTCCAATCTCAATTATCATAGAATCATGGAATAATTAGGGATTGGAAGGGACCCCAAAAGATCATCTAGTCCAATCCCCCCATCACAGCAGGATCACCTAGACCAAGTCATACAGTCACTCTGGGTTAGAAGGGACCACAGGATCACACAGTTACAACTCCACCATCATGGCCAGGGACACCCCACCCTAGATCAGGCTGGCCAGAGCCCTGTCCAGCCTGGTCTTAAACACCTCCAGGGATGGGGCCCCAACCACCTCCCTGGGCAACCCATTCCAGGCTCTCACCACTCTCACACTGAAGAACTTCCTCCTCACATCCATCTAATTCTACCCATCTCCAGCTTTGCTCCATTCCCCCTAGTCCTGTTGCTACCTGACATCCTAAAAAGTCCCTCTCCAGCTTTTTTGTAGGCCCCCTTCAGATACTGAAAGGCCACAATAAGGTCACCTGGAAGTGTCCTCTTCTCCAGACTGAAGAGCTCCCTCCCTCAGTCTGGCCTCATAGGAGAGGTGCTCCAGCCCTCTGATCATTCCTTGTGGCCCTCCTTTGCACACACTTCAGCATGTCCACGTCCTTCTTGTAATAAGGGCTCCAGAACTGGATGCAGTCCTCTAGGTGGGGTCTCACCAGAGCAGAGTAGAGGGGGAGAATCACCTCCCTCGACCTGCTGGCCACACTTCTCCTGATGCAGCCCAGGATCTGTTTTGCCTTCTCTTAGAAGTCACACTCAGGATCCAAACAGACCGTTCTTGAGGCTGATATGTTTTCTGGAGAGGTTTAGGGTTTTTTCAGAATTCATAATTTGTTACAAAAATATTTGGAGTGGAAAGATTCCCACCTTGGCCTGATCATCAGGATCCCCAGTAAGAATTATTCATCCCTCCAAAGCAAGGCCAGCTTTGAACTTGGACACTGCTTTAGATATTAGTCTTACTCCTGCAGGGAAGAATAGATCACATCCTTTTCTTTCTATGAAATGAGTTTTAATATTATAGCTATTGTTTTCCAACATGATTACAATAATAGCATCAGTGATTTTATGTAGATATTGTGTACACACATGCAGAGCCCATGCTTAGCTCACCATTCCGTGAGAGCATGTGGTCACTGGTTCAGCATTCCCCTGGAGCCTTGGAAAAAGCTCTAGGAACAGAAACAGATTGTCTTTGTGTGAATGTTTTTTTTCTGGTCCTTATTTCCAGGAAGGTTCATATCTGCCCTGTGAGCATGGATTCATTCCCCAGGTCCTTCTATCATAGCACTCACATGGAAGAGCAAACAAGTGAGTTGAGAGGAAGGAATCTGCTTTGATGCCTCCTTTTCCCCTGACCAACTTCAGTGAAGGAACAGTTTTCAGAGGGTGGAGCATCTGACCTGACTAATTTTATCTGTAAGGATGCAGATCTATCTTTTTAAAGCTGTTTTCAAAGTGACTCTGATAACAGAACTGCCTACAGACAGGGCTGCAGTGATTATTCAAAGCATTAATCAAGGAAAAAATTATGCCATTTACTGATTAACTAATTACTGCAATCAAATATTCACTCCTGTCTTTGGAACGATGGGCATAGGCACTGGGAAATGGTGACAACAACAACAATAAAAGACCTCTAAACATAAGAAAGTTGCTTTAATCTTTGGTGAGCTAGGGGAGGGCTCCAGTTGCAGGGGGCTGGAGGGGCTGAGGAGATGCAGAGGCTTCATCTGGGGTCCCTCACTTCCTGTTTTCACTTCAGTGCATCTTTGCCTACTCCAGCTTGTGATTTAATGAAACACCAGTAAGGAACAGACAGGGCTTCATTAGGAGAGAAGTGTTTGAAAGTGACCCCTGCTAATAGCTGTGAATTAGAGATTCAGCAACACCGCTCGGCTCCCTGGTTCTGCCACGGAAAACCACAGCGGAGGATGTGTGCCTGCAGTGGTGGGGAAAAACCCTGCACTTGCCAATAATAAACTTTCCAGGAAACTTCCTCTGTCCCAGCCCTTCACTGTGCCTGGCAGAGGGTCATGTGAAGTGAAGCAGAAATACAGGGGGAGGGACAACTGGAGCCTTCGTGTCACACGCTGAGCATGTTGCGCATTCCCCAGCTTCCTTCAGAGGAGGTTTGGAAAGTAAATGTGGAGGCAATAACATAAATAATAGCAAATGTCATGATTCAGCCTGAAGGCAAATCTTGACTGAGAGTCTATCTGGTTGTGGAAAGGGAAGGAAGGTCCAAAGAAGAGGATGGCAGATCCTTTGTGGTTTTCTTTAAACAGTCAGCACATTGTCTGTCTATCTGCACCACTTCCTCAGTGAAATTAATATCACAGAATGGTGAGGTTGAAAGGGGCTTCCAGTGATCATCTGATCTCCAGATCAGATGAAGGAGATCCAGATCATCAGATGGATGATCTCCAGATAATCTCCAGAGGAGGAAACTCCACACCCTCTCTGGGCAGCCTGTGCCAGGGCTCTGTCACCCTCACAGTAAAGAAGGTTTTCCTGATGTGTGACCACCTGTGTTCCAAATTGTACCCATGCCCCTCATCCTATCACAATGCACCAGTGAGGAGAGACTGGTTCCTTCTTCTTGACACCCACTCTTCATGTACTTATAGACATTAATAAGACCCCTCTCAGCCTTCTTTTCTCCAGACTAAACACTTCTCTCAGTCTTTATTTGCAGGGCAGATGCTCAAGTCCCTTAATCATCCTCATAGCTCTCCATTGGACTTCCTCCAGTAGAAACCTGACTCTTGAATTGAGGAGCCCAGAACTGGGAGCTGCAGCATATGCTGTATATTATAGAATCATAGAATAATTCAGTTTGGAAAAGACCCTTGGGATCATCAAGTCCAACCATCAACGCTACTCTACCAGTTTCACCCCTCAACCAGATCCCCCAACATCACATCTAAACAACCTTTAAATACCTCTAGGGATGAGGAGTCAACTCCTTCTCTGGGCAGCCTGTTTCAGTGTCTAACTGCTCTTTCATTGAAAAAACTTTTCTTAATGTTCAGCCTATCCCTCCTTTGGAGAAGCTTGAGCCCTTCCCTCTTGTTCTGTTAGTAATGTCCTGTGGGAAGAGACCAGCATCCACCTCTCTACAGTGTCCCTTCAGGTAGTTGTAGCGAGTGATGAGGTCTCCCCTAAGCATTCTCTTCCTCAAACTAATCATCCCCAGGTCCTTCAATTGCCCTTCATAAGATTAATTCTCCCATCCCTTCACCAGCTTCATTTCCCTCCTCTGTAATCAGCCCAGCACCTTGATACCTGCTGAGGTGCTGAGGTGCCCAAAACTGGACCCAGTACTCAAGGTGTAGCCTCACCAGTGCTGACTACAGGGGGACAATCACCTCCCTAGTCCTGCTGGCCACCCTATTTCTGATACAAAACTATTTGTCTCTGTTTGAACACAGATAGTTCTCACCCAGCATGAGCAATGCAACTTAGGAGAGTTTATAGTCTCTGGAAGTGGGGGCAGTGAACTTATGAGGATTACAAACAGGCAGTGAAGTCATGTAAGGAGACAACTAGGAAGGCCGAAGGTCAGATAGAACTGAAATTTGCCTCTGTGGTGAAGGATAGCAAAAAAAGGTTTTATAAGTACATTAACAGTAAGAGGAGGGGTAGGAATTGTCTCAACATGTTGTTAGATGCAGAAAGGAACACTGTGATCAAGGATCATGATAAGGCCAAGGTGCTTAATGCTTTCTTTGCCTCAGTCTTTAATAGTAAGATTAGTAATTAGTTGGTGTGCAGGTCCCTGGGTTGGAAGATAGGGATGGGAAACAGAATAGGTCCTTCATAATCCTTGAAGAAATGGTTACAAATCTACTATATCAGCTGCATGCTCATAAATCTATGGGGTATGGCTGCCACTGAAAGGATTCCATCACATCTTGGCTGTCACTGCATGCTCATGTGGGGGGAAGGGAAATCTTTACCTATCAGAACCACGTTTTGCATTTTACCCTTTATGCTCTACTCCCTTCTGAAAGATGCAGTAGAACATCTGGGTTATTAGAGAGGATGAAGTTGCATGACCAAGTATTAAATATTTATTCCCTTGTATTCTTCATTTGGATTATTCAGAAATCCTTTCCTCAGTCATCCCCAAAGTAGGGGTGTGTGCTGCTCGCTGCATCTCCCACTCTTCACTGTTATTCTTACTTATCCATCCTACAGAGTAAGGCCCCAGTTAGAACCGGGGCAGATTGCTCTGAGGAGCCTATAGATACAAATAAGAAGCCACAGCCCTTTTGCTGCTGTAAATTCACAGACTATAAAAACAAGCAGATGGAGCATGGCAAAAGAGGTCATAGTCAGAGTGATCAGGGCTTTGAGGCAGTATAATTATAGGGAGTTTGAAGGTGTTTTATTCCTCTGAAGAAAAACTTGCCCATCATTTGGAGGGTTTGCATTGCTCAGATGGAGAAAGACATGCAGGGGTCCTTGGAGGAACAACGGCAGAGCAAGGAAACAGCAGGAGGAGAGAGCAATGGTCTGGGTTAGGTATTCAACAATCTAGGTAGAGAAGAAAAGGCAAAATAAGCCTATATGAGCCTGCTGAGATGAGTAAGGAAGCTGAGGCAGTGGTGTTGCTGGGCCTGAGAAAGGTGAGAGAGGCTGCTGAGGTTAATCCCTCTCATTCTGATGGACTGTAAGTCTCCTAGAGTATCCATTTTGTGGCTTGAAGGTCTTTCTGAACAGAAACAAGCACCAACACACAAGATTTCTGTAGGGAAACATCCTGCATACACCTTCCTACTTGACTCCCAACCCAACACTACCATCCAGACATGGTGAGGAGAGAACCCGAGACAACCAGCTGCCTCCAAACGTGTTTGCAGGAGCAACCAGATCTTCAGGAATCATCCTGGACATGGGACCAGTGTAGTTGCAGAAGGAAGTATGTGAATGCTGGAGGAATAAACTGGAGATTAATGTGTATAAGGGAATTTCAGTAGGGAGGATGAAAGGAGAATGAAAGGATATGGGCACATATTGCTGTGGGGCAAACTGTGGAGCCCTGCTCACTCAGCCCCACTGGGACAGGCTGACAGGGGTTGGCGGCAGGGGAAATGGAGGGGGCAGGGAAAATGGAGGGGAAGCATCAAGAGGCAGAGGCTTACAGTGGTAATAAAGAGGAAAATGACAGACTAAAGCCCCAGAGAGGGATGAAACTAGTTCTTTAATCAGCTTGTCCATCTGAGTGGGAGGGCTAATCCAGCTCTCATGGAATGAAAAGACTAAATACATGGACTGGCCTGGCCAGAGAATCACCATCTACCTCCCTTTGGGCAGTGAAGACAATGGACAAGGCAGAGCCATGAAGAGATCAAAGACTCAGAGGCTGGGGGGCATTCCCTGCTCTCTGAGGCGCAGGATGCTGTGCAGCGATGGTCACACACCCTGCTGAACAGACGCAACATAGGCCTTTCCTCCACAGCTGGGAGAATCATAGAATGTGTGGGGTTGGAATGGACCACCAAAGGTCATCTAGTCCAATCATACTACAAGAAGCAGGGCCATCGCTCACCAGATCAGGTTGCCCAGAACCCCATGTAGCCTAACCTTGAATGGCTCCAGGGACGGGGCCTTCATCACCATTCTGGGCAGCCTATTCCAGGGAACCGCCACCCTCAGATTAAAGAGCTTTTTCTCTGTAGCAGCTGGAGGTAATGCCAAGGCACCACTGCAGCTCCTGCAGACATGCCGTGTGTTCAGGTATCTCCAGCAGATCTCAGTTTGGGGTGACTGCTCATTTCAAACTGCTTCTGTGCCACTAGAACTTGCACCCAGGTAGACTGGGGAAAGCAGGGGTAGGTCAGAGTAGCTCACAGTGAAATTAATAATTATTGTTCTCAAAAATTATAATGGGGTTTTCTCTTTTATAGTTTCTCTTCAGCTTCCCAGAGTGCCTCCAGACCGAAGGGCTCCAATTCCCCCTCCCAGTGGCGATACCACTTCAGATAAACTCAGAAACAGAGCTGTTTCTACCAAGTAGGGCAGAATCCAATGCTAAGGACACAGGAAGATGAGATCTCTCAAGCTAGGAAGGAACAAGAGAGAGGTACTGCCCTTGAAGGAACAGTTGCCAAAGCAGAAATGTGATGGTCAGTCAGATCTGGTACTTTCTGGGTCTGCAACAATCAAAGGGAAAAAAGCCTTTTGGCAGGGATGGTTCTTGTTTTGTAAGGCTTTTGCTGAGTTTTGCTTTGATATTTAGTATCAGCCGTGCTGAAAAAGCAAAATTTACAATCCTGCCTTAGGATCTGAGACTACATTCAGGCCCCAAATTATGCCTGATGGTGAAAGATAAGGGTTAGGAGACATAATCACTAGAACAGGTTTCCCAAGGAGAGAGTTGAGGCCCCATCCCTGGAGATCTTCAAGGTGAGGCTGGACATGACTCTGGGCAACATGATCTAGTTGAGACTGTCATGCAGGAGTGTTGAACTGGATTACCCCATCAGGTTGGCTTGTGTCCACCTCTACAGCCTGTCCAGTTCCCTCTGGATGGCATCCCTGCCCTCCAGCGTGTCTGCTGCACCACACAGCTTGGTGTTCTCAGCAAACTTGCTGAGGGTGCACTCAATGCCTCTGTCCATGTCACCAACAATGATGTCGAACATGACTGGTCCCAGGACTGATCCCCAAGGGATTCTGCTTGTCACTGGCCTCCACTTGGACATGGATCCATTGACAACCACTCTCTGGGTGCAGTCATCAAGCCAGTTCCTTACCCATCTAGTGGTCCACCCATCAAAGCCATGTTCCACCAGCTTGGAGACCAGAATGTGGTGCAGAACAGTGTCAAAGGCTTTGCTCAGGTCCAGGTAAATGACATCAGTCACCCGCCCCTCATCCATTAATGTTGTGACCTGTTCATAGACGGCCACCAGATTTGTCAGGCAGGATTTGCCCTTGGCTGAAACCATTCTGATTGTGCCCAATCACCTCTTCACTGTGCTTGTGGACGAAAAGCTCAACATGAGCCAGTAGTGTGCACTTGCAGCCCAGAAGGCAAACTGGATCCTGGGCTGCATCAGAAGTGTGGCCAGCAAGTCGAGGGAGGTGATTCTCCCCCTCTACTCTGCTCTGGTGAGACCCCACCTAGAGGACTGCATCCAGTTCTGGAGCCCTTATTACAAGAAGGATGTGGAGGTGCTGGAGCAAGTGCAGAGGAGGGCCACAAGGAATGATCAGAGGGCTGGAGCACCTCTCCTGTGAGGCCAGACTGAGAGAGTTGGGGCTGTTCAGTCTGGAGAAGAGGAGGCTCTGACCTTATTGTGGCCTTTCAGTACCTGAGAGGGGCCTACAGAAAAGCTGGAGAGGGACCTTTTAGGATGTCAGTTAGCGACAGGACTAGGGGGAATGGAGCAAAGCTGGAGATGGGTAGATTTAGAGTGGATGTGAGTAGGAAGTTCTTCAGCATGAGAGTGGTGAGAGCCTGGAATGGGTTGCCCAGGGAGGTGGTGGAGGCCCCGTTCTTGGAGGTGTTTAAGACCGGGCTGGACAGGGCTCTGGCCAGCCTGATCTAGGGTGGGGTGTCCCACCCTGGTGGGGGGGTTGGAACTGGATGATCAGGTGATCCCTTCCTACCCTGAGTGATTCTGATCCCATAACTTCTCCAGTGAAGTGATCCTGCTGTGGCAGGGGGATTGGACTAGATGATCTTTCAAGGTCCCTTCCAACCCTAATGATTCTGTGATTCTATATTAGGTCATGGGCTGGGCTGCATAAGTTCAGAGGGCTTTTCCAGCCTTGGTAATTCTGTGTTTCTCTGATTCTGATGCTGTGACTGTAAGCAGAGGCAGCTCTCTGGTATGCAGTGCTACAGACAGAGTGTGACGGGTGGCGTGACCCAGTGATGGAGGAGAAACGTGGTCTCCAGCAGCTGGAACAATGTGCTGTATCTTAGTAACCGAAGGCTGCACCACCCTGTGTGCACGGGCAGCCAGGCTCTGTGCATGACTTGTAACACACCAGTGGAAGGTGAACAGTTTTCTAACAATGGAGCCAGCAGCTGTGCACTGGGGAGGTTTCTGAGCACTGTGGTGTCTTCTGTCATTACAGCCTGGGATGTGCAAAGCAGTGAACGAGGATGAGGGCCTCAGCAAGAAGTCCTGGCTTTGTGAGGCAGGGTGCAAGAGAGATGGTTTTTCACACTGCTGTTATTACTGCTTCTCTGAAAGGTTATCAGAGCTTCTCCACCCCGCTGTCCTGCTGGAGGGAATGGATATCTGACTGCTGAGGAGTTCCATGTACTCAGGTGTCACAGATCTCATGGATTAGGTCATGAAGCCTACCTCATGCTTGGCACTGTGCCTGTGAGTGATACAGGAAAAGTGGGGAGTCACTGTCCTTTGACCATTCCCTGCAGTGGGTAGGGATAACCATTGGAGGACTACTCATGCTTACCGTTTGGTGGTCACTGGATTTCTGTACTTTAGTCTGGGACAACAACCAGCAAAAGGAAAGTTACTCTAGTTTAGTCACTTCCTTCACTGTTTGCATTGTCAGGGCACAGCTGCAAACCTGGATCAATGCATCCTTGCTCCAAAAGTTCTGCAGGTATATAAGCAACATCACCCTTCCTTTACAAAGGCAAAAATGAAGGGCGCAGACTGTGTTTTTGTTGGTAAGTCTGGGACAGGGCTAGGAAACAAATACTGCAGTCTGGATAAAGCTTCACTCTCCTCATGACATGGTGCCTGCACTTTAATTAGAGGTGGCTGGCAGCATGTAGGAGGAATGAAAGCCATGGGGATTTAAAAGAAAAAGCTCTCTGTATGTGTTTGGTCTTCAAGATCCTTGAGGTAGTGAAGAAAAATACAAAGGCTGCCCAGACAGCAGCAGCAGGGCTGTGCTGCAGGTGGATCTCTGTCAGTGTCATAGGCATGATGCTCTGTACTCTTGCTTGAAAGTCCAGTTACTTTGCATTAAAAGATCCATACAGAGCTCAGGGAAAGCTGCAGCCCTGTAATGCAGTATTGCCTCTGCTAACAACAGGTCACAGGCTTTTGACTTTTTCTGTGAGACCTAAGGGCTGAGGTTTGTCAGGCTTGCTATGCCCGAGCTTTCCTTGACCTGACTGCAGGTTTATTTTATTTGATTCAGCTGGAAAAACAACTTTGTTAACTGACCAGGTAGCTATAAACAACTCAGTAACAGCCAGATAAAGAGATGCAGCTGAACAATCCTGGAGCTCCAATCCTGGAGCTGGATAGGAACAGCTATTCTGGGCAATACAGAGAATGAGGAACAAGTATCTAGGATATGGCTGCATCCCTGGAGGTGTTAAAAAAATGGGTACTTGTGGTCCTAAGGGAAGTGGTTTAGTGAGCAGGGTGGGGTAGGGTTGATGGTTGGACTGGATGATCTTGGAGCTGTCTTCCACTCTTAGTGATTCTATGACTCTGTGATATGCAAAATGCATGACACGTAATAAATACGGATGTAACGTGGGGTTGCAGAGGGATGAAGACAGAGCAAGGTGTTAAAGCAGAAATATAAAAAGCACCCCAAAGAGACTCCAAAGTGAGGAAAAAGAAACCATAAGCATCAACATCACATTCTTCAATGTTATACTCTTCTTGGTGAATGACTCCAGATGCTAATGACAAGGCATAATTAAAACCACCACCATAATGACCCAGAAGAGCAGAGGAAGGGTGAGTATAACACCGGGAAAAGACTACAAACTGAGCAGATTCGAATGCAGCTAATATTATTAAGGGGTTTTTTTTCTGTACAAACGTACACTTCAGTTTTCTGTTATAGTAAAATCTGGAGTATTCTTGGATCAGACTGTTAAGATTTTGGTTATACTAATGAGAAATTCTTGGCTTCATGTATATATGGATCTATATATGCCATACATACGTCCTTGCTTCCACATGCCCATAAATAAGAACTTGGATGTTGTATTTGGTTTTAGCTTCCTGCAGATGGAAGAGTATTCTAGAATTTAAGTGTAGTCCTTTCATGAAAGACTAACTAATGAATTCAACCCACAGAAAACCCCAGATAGGTGTTACCTCACTGAAAGAAGAAAACTGGGAACATGAAAGCAGGTAAAATTTAACTGCTCCTTTTATTTTTATTTTTCTGAAAAGAATTGGACAGACTGTTTCAGAAAGTGACCACTGTTTTTCCTCTGAAAACATGGTTATGTCTAGGAAAATAGGAGCAAAAATCATCTGCACAAGACCTTAAATAGAATAGTCCTCAGCCTCATGCAAATTGAAACGTATGTCATTTAGCCAAGATAAATTCCTTAATACTCCTTAGTTATTTGGACACTCAAATCCTCTCACATGCTGCTGAGAGTCTTTCTCACTCGTGCTGGAAGCAGTCCGAGAAAATCTAGGCAAGAGATGCCTGGCTTTGCAGTGATGTTTACAGGGCACAAATGACCAATAAGGAATTTGCCCTGTTGCACCTCAGTGAGGGAGCAAGGGGGTATTTTTGAAGACATGAGGCGTAACTCTGACAACCTACAGTCACCAGTGGTTCACTTAAGATAGTGCTTCCAAATTTCTTCAGCAGCGGGAACATCCTTACTGACTTTTAGGAGGCTGCTCCATAGCCCAAGGAGCTCTCATTGCAAATCCGTGTGCTTCATGAAATCCAGTGGGATTCTAGTTCTGTGTAAGGTGGCTGTAGTGAAAGCAGGGACTGGACATGGCGTATTTTTAAATTCCTTTGCAAATGCCCTCTTCTTGAGCTGACTACTGTGGAGTTAAAAGGCTGGTGGAGGTCGCTAGATCTGTTTGCCTTCTCACCTCCGCGCCAGTCCTCCTTGCTCTTTCCCATCCTGCTGGGCTGTTGTGCAGGGCAGGCTGCGGCATTGCCTGTGCGTGAGCAGGGGCCTGGAGATTGCTGTATATGCTGCATGTTTGCTCTGCTGCTCCCCGCTGCCTCCTGAAAGCAGAGAGGCAGATGGTCGAGCTTCGCCTGCCTCGTGCCTAGACCCTGAAGCAACTGAACCGTGCACCCTGTCATCGTAGCTGTGTATGGAAGCGGGGGAAAGACAAGCAACATAAGGTTTGAGCTTGTCAGAGAGACTCCTTCAGATAGCAGCTGAAATGGACAACATTTGTGCACAGAATGAGCACGCACGTACTGCACCATATGCGTTAGCTGTGAGGTGGGGAGCTGCGATTTCAGTTACTACTCAATCTCGGCTTATTCAGCTGGAGAGCTGTTTGGGCTCATCTTTTCCAAGTGTGTGACAGAAAGCTGTGATTCCTGGTGCCCAGCACAGCCCTGCAACAGTTGAGAGAGCAGGGCTCTGCTCTTGGCCCTGCTGTTGATTTGCTGAGTGACTTTGCATACTCGTGGTCAAGAGCATCCATTAATCACCTGGCTGATTCATTTTTGGGAGACTGGCTATTATAGAATCATGGAATGGCCTGGGTTGAAAGGGACCACCAGAGGTCAGCTAGATCAGGTTTCCCAGAGCCTTGTCCAGCCTCACCTTGAAGATCTCCAGGGATGAGGCCTCAACCTCCTTGGGCAACCTGTTCCGGTGTTCAACCCCTCTCCTGCTAAAGAACTTCTTCCTAACAGCCCATTTCAATCTGTCCTTCTCTAATGCAAAACCATTGCCCCTTGTGAGCACTGAAAGGAAGGCTGTCTCCTTGTGCCACAGCACACCACTTGTCAGCTAATGTGAGAGGGAATGAGGACCTGTCAGCACGAAGAGTGCTCCTAGCAGTGGAGTGCTTGTGTACTTGTGCCTGGGAAGTGCTGTTAGGCAGTTGCTTGCACTTCTCATCAAAAAGAAGTCATATGCTGCCTTAGAAAGATCTTGTTAAATCTCTAGGTAAATAAAGACTCAAATGTCTGTTATCTGACTTCAAAGCTTTTGAGTTGCATTAAGTTAGTAGCCTGCATTAAGGGGCCAGCCAGGATGCTTGCTGTTGGTTTAAAACCTGTTAATTAATCAGTCTTAAATTGCACTTTAAGTAAAGCCGGTGTACTGGCACCTTGGGGACACATGGAAACCCCAATGACCAGCACAGGACTTTGACAACAGCACTATAGGGACCAGATAACCAGGGTCTTTTGTGCAATTCTTACCTGAGTTTGTTCAGCTGAGAGCTCCCCTCAGTCTGCTTGTTGGTCCCTGATACATGGTGGCATGATTTGACCTTGCATAATCAGATAGGGTTGTTATTACAGACTACTTAGGGATGCATGAGCAGAGGGGTACAGATCTGGAGGATGGGCCATGGGACAGCTAAACATAGAAAACTATGTTGATTTCTTATCTTAGGACTGTCCAAACTAGTTCTAAGTCCTGTAAAGACAGCTGTAGCTTCTCTTCCATCACCACATAAATAAGGCAAGGGCATCTTTGCTATTTCCTGGAGTCTTCTGAGACTTCTCCAGGTAGCAGGGTGGCTCTTTGTCATGGGGTTTCTATGGAGATGCAATTACTGGGACGAGAGACAACCAAGATCCTGGAGGAATCTTGGAAAGAGTATTACTCCTGATCTTGCTAGATATACCAAGAACATGAACTGTGTGCCATTTGGATAGGCTTAGGCCCATCTGGTCCAGCAGATGTGGTATCAGACAGCTTGTGGTAACCCACAGATATTGATGTTGCATTGCTTCTTGGGGAACTATGAAAACCATTGTTAATACTAGTCCTTTTCTTGGCTCATAGGGAGGACTAGTGGAAGAGAAGCCCAACTCATGTATAAAGTAAAGCTTCATTTATTTCTTAAAAAGGAGAGAGAGAGAAAAGGAGGAAGGAGAAACAGCCAACTCCACATGTGTTCAGCGCAAAGCTCCTTCTGTGAGCTCCAGACAGTTTCTGACAGTGTCCAGACAGAGTGGGAAGCAAGAGTGATACAAGCCTATTGTTCTATCCTTCCAATCTGTAGTTAGTAATGATGTTTTATTTTTTTTGTTCAGTGCTTTTCCTCCTTGCTGAGTCCTTGCTGCTGTCTGCATCTCATACATAGCAGGGTCCTCATCACATCAAGAATTCATAATCATCCCAAAATATATAGGAATATAAAATATTTACATGTGAAAGTCTGTCAGACAGAATGAGTTACTTGTATTACTCTGTTGGAAACTGAGCATGAACTGTGGCAGGGCATGAGGTTTGTGATCCTAGATGAGCACTGTGGGAATGGTGTGGATGAGACCCCAGCATGGTGCTTGGCTGCTCTGTGGTCCACGAGAGTGGCTGGGAGCCAGCTGTATCTATTTCAGGATGGGGCAGGCTTCAGGTGTCTTTGCAGTGCCAGCCAGCCCTTGTTCTGCAGAGCACAAAATAACGGTATCAGACTGAAGGAGGCCAGGTGGCCAGGCTTCATCCAGACATCTCACACAAATGGTTGGTGTTTACATCATGAATTTTAACCTTCTTTTAAGTGCCTTGCTGGTTCATTTTCAGCATAGAGGCACTTCCACTACCATACAATCACAATATCATTGAGGCTGGAAAAACCCTCTGAGCTAATCGAGCCCAGCCCAGGACCTAACGTCACCACAGCAGCCAGACCAGGGCACTAAGGGCCAAAGTTAGGCTGTCCTTAAACACTTCCAGGGATGGAGACTCCATCACTGCCCTTGGGCCGGCCATTCCGGGGTCTCATCACCCTATCCGTGAGGAAGGGCTTCCTAACATTCAACCTAACCCTCCCCTGGCAGCTTCAGGCCCTGCTCTGTCATCCTAGAATTGGTTACCTGGGAGAAGAGCCCAACCTCCCTTCACAGAGCTGTAGAGAAGAGGAAATTCTCCCCGAGTCTCCTCTTCTCTAGGCTGAACACCCCCACCTCTCTCAGCCTCTCCCCATCAGATTTTTCATCCAGTCCCTTCCCCAGCCTTGTTGCTCTTCTGGAGCACTCAAGCACCTCAGTCTCTTGAAGTGAGTGGCCCAGAACTGCCATCAGTACACAAGGGGAGGCCTCCCCAGTACCCAGGACAGTGGGGAGAATTACATCCGTTGTTCTGCTGGCCACACTATTGCTGATCCAAGCCAGGATGCCATTGGCCTTCCAGACCACCTGGGCATCCTGCTGGCTCCTGTTCAATCATTACCATCTCGTTTTTTGCTGAAGCTGGCCCGTGCACATACCTTTCTTCTGCAGAAAGAAGTCTCCATAGAGGCCATCTCCAGTCTCAGATCCTTTCTGAGCTCTGCTCAGGCCCTGATTTTCTTGAGCCAGCCTTTCTTCTATACAGGCTCCTCAAGACTGTCAGTTGCATCTTCTTGTAATCGCCCTCTTTTTCAAGAATCGCAGCTGGATGCTGTTCAGCTGTCATGGCGTGAGCTGGGAGGAACAAAATTACTTTGGCAAGTGACCCAAGGGCATGTCCACACAGCACAGCTCGCTGCTGTGCTAGAACACAACAGCAGGGTGCTGCCTGCAAACACTGGCTCAGTTCATGGACGTGGCACAACACCTGTGTCCAGAAGGACCAGCTCCCCGGAGCCTGCACCACTGTTCTGCTTCAAAAGCTGGACAGAATCTGTAAGCGTAACTTGTGTGTTTTCTTTAGAAAAGTTTAAAGTTTGTGTTTGAAAAATTTGAAAGAAAAAGTTTCTGCCTGCCCCCTCCCACCTCTATGGGCACCTTCCCCAGTGTCACTTGTTTTCCATCTACCTTTTCCTTCTTCTCCATCTTGGACTGTTTGGAGCTGTGTTGTTGCTGCTGAGGGAAAAGCTCACCTCGCCACTTCTGAAGCAAATATGTGGAGGGAGAATAACCTGTTTGACCTTTGGAATCTTTTTTGTTCAGGTGATCCTGAACCTTAGAGATTTGTGAAGATCAAGATTGATCAAAATGTCTGTGGTTGCTGAGATTTCAGGGGTTGGATGACCACCATGAGAGAAGCAGGAGCTGTCTGTAATGGATATTCTGGATATTTTATCTCTGCAGTGTAGGAGCAATGTGACCCAACTCTGTGGGTCTGTGTCTATGTCTTGTGTGGGGTTTTTCTGATGTGGTGGGCTTAATGAATTAAAAAGTATTGTGGCCCCTTTTTTCCCAAACTTAGTCAGTTGTTTCGTTGCCTGCAGTGAGTGGATTTGTTAAACCTCCTTTTGTGTCTGACACTTTAGCTAAAAGTTCTTGGTTAAAATAACAGTCAGGGTCTCTAACCTACAACATGAATGATTCCCAGGTGGGAAGAATGGAGTCCAAGAGGGACCCCCTACATAATGGTGGGATGCATGGGGATCCAGACAAGGACCCAAGACATCCACGCAGCACAGGTCCTGTGCCAGCAAGACCACAGCTAAAGCATGATGTGCAATTGTGGAAATTTCTTCATGTAAATCCTCTGTTCTGACAATATACGAGGGGAGAATAGTCTAGGATGTGATAGAAATTCCCAGAAATCTATGCAATACAGGGTTGGAAGGGCTTCTTCGCTCTTGCTGCATTGCTATGGACCCACTACACTGTTGTGGACCAAATATTAATTGATACTTGAGCTTTACTGAATCAGTCTCAAGAGAGCCTTTAAGGGGTTAGGCTAGAAGGTAGAGAAGAACTCAGACTCATTTCATCCACTGGGAGCTTGAAACAAATATTGTTTGATCTGAAGTCTCCTTTCAGGAGGCATCTAGAAGAAAAAACACTGACTCACAAAATTGCTGTGCATTGCTTAAGCACCTTTAGTGACCAGCTGGCTCAAAGGTGTATCCCAGACCATAAAAGAGTTTGTCTGAGTGGGAGTGTGTGTTGATGCTCCTCCTTTTCGTGAGAACAGCTGTACATTTGCTGGGTTGATTATGACTGTATGTGTTTCATATTGGTATTAGTTTGGTTGTTTCATTAAGTCCAATTTTATTTCAACTCATAGGTCTTCTCTCCTTCTCCATCTACTTTCTTGTCTGAGGAGGAGACACTGGGTGATAGAGCAACTGCTATAGCTTAGACCTAGATCTGGAGTAAATACAGATGTGTCATTAAAGATTTTTTCCCTTCATCATCCTTCAGAAGGGCTTTAGGTTCATACCTAGTGCTCAGGAGTCTGTGAGCACACAGAGGTGGTAGTCACCTTCTAACTTTTAGTGCAGCTCTGTACAGAAAGGAGTGCTGGGCACTAATTCACAACATTGGCACATCTCTTCAGAGGAGCTGAGAATTTTATGTGGTTTGCAGCAACAAAAAACCCCCCATAATACATAGTCTTGTTTTTGTTATCTAATTAATGTCCTCCTGTACTCACTCCAGTTAGTGGCCAGTTCATAATACAGAGGTAGTCTGACATGAGCATGTTAGGTGTCCTCCTAGGGGTGTCATTTTTTTACCATGGTAATGTTATTTACATTGCTTTCGGTTGCCTTTTAGGTTATGCTTACACTACTTTAGGGTACTTTCAGATGATTGACTTCCTCCTCTCCCATCCTCCAGCTCAGAAGGTGATTGATCCTTTGTCTGCATTACTTCACCCCTGCATTGTCTTGTTTTGTTGGGGTGCTTTACTCTGAGGATAGTGGTTTCCAGATTGTGATCCTTACTTTGAGGACTACAACATCTGTTACCTAATAGAGGATTTTGGTTTTCAGAGCTGTCATTGGCAAATGTATTCACTGAAATATCATCTTGGAGTGAACCTTGGTTAACTGATTGCCTGGAGCAGATGGAATGAAGCCAGGCGGCTTGTTTGGCAAGTAATTATGACTGCACTTCTGCTGCCCAGGAGCAAGAAGTACAGCTTAAACTTTTATTCATTAACATCATTACAATTTCCATTTCAGCTCTAGCATTGACAGTGCTTGGGAAACTGTGACCAGGTCAACTCAAAATTGGCAGATGCTGGTCACTATGAGTTGAACTGCTTAAAAGAGCCAGAAAACATCGGTAAAAGTGTTAAATAAGTCAGTGGTACCTCCATGCACTTCAGATGACAGGAAGAGTGGCCTTGAGGACAGAAAGAAACAGAGAAGGTTCAGGAACACAGGAAATGCCGCATCTGATCTGGCCAATTATCAATTTGTTTGGTGTTTTGTCTTTGATCATGGTAGCTACCAGAGGCTAAAATGGAAATCTCACAGGATCTCATGTTGCACAGTTCAGGATAAATTGTTAAGGGAAATATTTTCCTTAGCACCCTCATTAGTATTTGACTTACATGCTGTGGTGTAAAACTTTTGTATTCATAGTTTGTATTTTCAGCTATCATACATCTGGAAAATGTCAATATCCACAAGTATCTCCATCTTCAAATCCTTCCATACCCTGCATCTCAGAGATATTTTATAGCAGAGACTTCTACAGGTGAATGAGGATGCCTGGTGAAATGTATTGCCTTTGATGGAATACTTTCCCTATGGCTGAGCTTAATTAGATGCTCCTTTGGTGCTGGATTGTGAAAAAGAAATGTCATCAGTTGATCCTGTTGATGAGATTAAACAACTAAGTTAATAAATATGCTAATGGCCCTAAATAAAAACAAAAAAGAAAGAATCAAAATCACTTGTAAAGTTGCAGGTAAAAGCAAAGTCTGGCTTAATTTGGGGGAAAAAATAAACCAAAATTAATTCACACATCATAAAACTCCCAAGCCAAAAACATGTAGAGATTAATCACACATTCTTACATAACTGGGCTGAGTTGCTTCCTCCAGCCCCTGAGGGCAAAGAAACTTCCAGTAGTTCCAGTCTGTTCATCTTTCAGACTGTGCATCCACTCCTCAGTGTCAATGGTTTCTTTAAGGGCAAGTTCCCTACTCCGTGTTCTTTCAAGCTAGTTCCAGTGTGCCAATTCCCACAGGCCACGGACAAGACTATCTTCCTCTATTTCAGCAAACAATTGATTGCGGCAGAACTTTTCCTCCGCTGATCTCTGAGGTTCCAAACTCCCATTCTCCAGTCAGCATGTTCCAAAGGGCAAGATGTCAGCTGTGCCCAGTTCCAGTGACATGTGTTTCTTCTCTGAAAAATGACCAGACAAGACTAAAATCCAGCACCAACAGGAAACAGGAAGCTCCAAACAAATTGCATTGTTTTACAGAGGCGTTTGTTTAGCTTGGAATTCCAAGCTGCTTATCACAAGTTGCCATAGTAACCCCCTAGTCTCTCAGGCTAAGACCTGCCAAATTCAAACTACAACAGGAAGGTAAATTCAGAACACTGATTTTGCTTTTCTGCATAATTTATTCTAGCTATGTTAGCTATATAATTTCTAAAATAAAATGACACCTGTCATTTAGTTTTCTTCCTACATGGAAGTCATATTATGCTTTAAAATAATTGTGTTGCCTGTTTCTGGCCCCCTATGAATCCTGCTACAGTTTGAATAAAGAACTGAAGACAATGTTCAGGATATAATGCAACTGCATATTGCTCTTCCACTGTTCTAGTAAGAAACCCCTGCACATGCCCCAACATATATAGAACATTATTTGACTGCAAGGAGCATAGTGATACAAGGATGCCAACACTGTTGTCCATGAGTAGGGGTATAAGCTTGTGCCTTGTGCTCAGGAACCTAGTCAAGCACACAGAGGTGAGATCCACATTCTGATATTTGATTCAGTCTTGTGCATAAAGTTCATCCCCATGTTATCTTGTCTTATTGTACAGTGATGACTTCCTTAGTTCTTTATTGTGACTTGATGATCTGTGAGGTCTCTTCCAACCTTGGTAATACTGTGATACTGTGATACTGTGTGATTCTTTAGATTGAGGAGGACATAAAGTCTTTTTCACTTAGGACCTGGAACATGTATGGATCCTTCGGGTGAATCCTTCCAATGTGCATTTGTGAGCAAGATATTTTACACTGGTTATGTACATTTGTCTCTATATTTGTGTTCTGCTTTAAAAGCTGAGCAGAATCTGTGAGTTTAAATTGTGTGTTTTCTGCAGAAAAGTGGGGGTTTGAAAAGTTTGAAAGGAAGTTTCTGCCCCCACTTCCCACCTCAGCATCTCTTGTTGTTGACTTCTGCATTCTTCTCCGTCTTGGACTGTCTGGAGCTGTGCTTTGCCACTGAGAGAAAATGATCTGCTTTGAAGGATTGTTTATGGTGGGAGAATAACCTTGTCTCAACCAGTGGAATCTTCTTTGTTTATTTTGAACTTTAAATTTTGAACTTTTTAAAATTTGAACTTTAAAAATTTGTGAAGATTGAGACAGACTCTTAAAATATCCACAGACACTGAGAATTCAGTAGAGAATGAAGCAGGAGCTGTCTGCAGTGGATGTTCTCAACATTTTATCTCAGTTGAATTTGTGAGCACTGTGATGAAAATCCACATGTCTGTGTCTACGTCTTGTGTGGGGTTTTTCCTGATGTGGTGGGGTTCATGAATGAAACTTGTGGCACTTTCTTCCCCAAACTGAATCAGTTGTTTCAATGCTTGCAGATTTGGTGGTGGATTTGTTAAACCCTCCCTTTGTGTCTGACACTTTAGCTAAGAGCTCTTGGTTAAAATATAGATGGGGTATCTAACCCACAACATGAATGATTCCCAGGTGGGAAGGATGGGATCCAAAGTGGACCTACCTCATAATGGCACCCCAAGGTGGGATGCATGTGGATCCTGACAAGGATCCATGACAGTTTGAAAAAGAATTTGCATTAGTTTGAAAATGTTATCACTTTACTGACTATTCACCTTCAGCACATTGTCTGTTAATCTACAAACCAGCACAGATATTTATAGGAGCTAAATGCATACCACTACTAATAGTTTGCCCTTCTGGAAAAGGCAAACTTGATGATAAATTGCATATTAATTTTTTTCATACACTTAACCAGCTTGTCTCCTTGTCATATCATGATGCTCTCATTAACAAAGGACCTGGCTCCCTACCCTCTTGTTCGGGTCCTGTCAAGAACATTTTGAAAATCAAGTGAAAACAGGCAGACAATGTTAATTTGTTCCATATTTGCTGACACACTGAAAGAATAATAGTAGATTGAAGTGGTTTTGCAAATGTCTTTCCAAAGTCCCTGTTTTATCTGGAGCTTTCAGGTGTTTTGTCATTCTAGTCTTGTTTTCATTGCAGGTGACCAACACCCCCTGCTTCCTAAACAGAGGTCTGCTGCAATGTCTGTCCTCTTCCTTCTCCCCATACTTCAACCCTTCATTCCTCTCAGAATGACACAAACTGGGCTGCATACTTTCTATAAAACTTAGCAACTTTATTCTCAGATTGATTCAGACCATCGGGTGTACTTTGTGACTTCCATCAAATTGCTTCACTATTCTGTCTTGGTCTTTCTCAGGAAGACAGAATAGCTCTTTCTTGCTGTTTTCTTTCATTAGGAAATATTTCCTCCCTGACAGAGTGGTCAGGGGTTGGAATAGGCTGTCCAAGTTGGTGGTGGAGTCATTGTCCTTGGAGGTGTTAAAAAAATAGTAGCTCTGGCCCTGGGGAACAGGGTTTACTGGGCAAGGTGGGGTTGGTGTTGACAGTTGGACTTGTTGACCTTGAAGGTCTCTTCCAAACTTTCTAATTCTATAATTCTCCTCCTGTCTTTTGTATTAAAAGGTAAAAAAATAGTTATCTCCCCCACAGCGTGTTGGAAATACTTAATCCATTCATTTTTGTAAAGTCCTTTGAGTCTTCCAGAAGGAAGTTGCTACAAAAGTGAAAAGTAATATATATATATATATATATATATATATTTAGAGAATTTAAGTTCACCTTTAAATATGTGAATGAATTCTATATGAAATGCTTCTCTGATCAGCCCTGTTTCTAGTCTGTTCACATGACACCACACAAAGAACAGAGTTGTCTTTATGACAGTGAATGGGTGCTTTAGAGTAATTGTTCTATACTGTCCTATCTGTAAATACCCCTTACATGTGAGTATGTGATAATGAAAGGAATATGATGCCAGGACAACTGCAACCTATGCTTTCAACTTTTTCTTCCATGTAATCTCACCAGCCCATTTATTTTTTAATTTTTAATTCATTTTTTTAAAGCCTCCCTTTTCTCTTTGCTCTTTTCTGCATGCTAAGTAGATTATATAGTTTCCTGCTGAATTTCCTATGAAGTTGAAACTAGGATATGATTTTTGATTTTGCTTATTCATTGTCACAGCAGCATCCATGACTATTCCAGCTCAGGAAACAGGTCTTACCCTGTCACTGCACGTACTGGTTCTAGAAAGTTACTCTGGACGCAACAAACCTTCCTCACCCAGTACCCTCTCCTCAAATTTTTCTTCTCTGCTCCTAACTTCACAGCCCAGTAATCCGTCCTTTGTATTTACACATCATCCAACAGCTGCCTTTAGACTCCAAAAATAATTTCTTTCCTGTTCTCAGTTCTGCCTCTCTGATAATTATTATGGCAGTATTTTTCTAGGCACCTTCTTGCTCTGTGGTAGAGATACTGATATCCATCAAGTCAGACTCCTGAGAATATAGTGCTCCTTAGCTAGATGAATGAGCCTCAGACAGATGGCCAGCTGCACCCATCTCTAGGGTTTCTGCCAGGAGCCATTTCTAAGCTGATGCCTCTTCAAGCTGAACAATCGTAGGCTTGATGGCCCTGAAGTCAACTCATTCTGTCTGGGCTATCACCTAGCAAGACATCTGGCTACCAGTCCAATTTAAATATGTGCTTAACTGACATATTTATTTATTTACAGAGATTGTCAGTATTGTTTCATCATACAGCATTGCCCCACACCAGACTGGATTTTAGGAAGCTGGCTTCACAATAGCTCAGCAAGTTCACCTTAAGCCATTTGAGGGCCAGTCACAAGCTGTTCCTGAGTGTTGAGACCACTTCTGTTTAACAGCTTCGTAACAATTTCGATGAGGAAATAGGGAGCACCAGTAGTAAATTTGCAGATTACTCCAAGCTGGGTGGGAATGTTGATCTGCTTGAGGGTAGAGAGGTTCTTTGGAGAGACTTAGACAGACTCAATTGATTGGTCAATGTCTGTACTTCAACAGGAAGTACTAGGTCCTGCACTTGAGCCACAATCCCCTGCAGCTCTACAGGAAGGGGTAAGTGTGGCTGGAGAGTTGTCTGGCAAAAAGGGACCTGGGGGTGCTATTTGACCAGTGTCTGAATATGCGCCTTTAGTGTGCCCAGATAGCCAGGTCAATGGCATGCTGTCTTGTATCAGGAATAGTGTGGCCAGCAAGAGCAAGAAAATTATTTCCTCCATGCTCTCAGCACTGGTGAGGCCTTATCTCGAGTACTTGGGTCAGTTGAAGACACCTCAATACAAGAAGGACATTGAGAGGCTGGAATTAGACCAGAGAAGGGCAATGAAGCTGATGAAAGGCCTGGAGGACAGGTCAGATGAGGAACTACTGAAAGAGCTGGGGCTGTTTAGCCTGAGGAAGAGTAGTCTGAGGGAAGACCTCATCACTCTCTACAACTACCTGAAGGGACACTGTAGAGAGGTAGGCGCTGGTCTCTTCTCACAAGCCATTAGTGATAGAATAAGAGGGAAAGGCCTCAAGCTGCTTGAGGGGAGGATTAGGCTAGACATTAGGAACATTTTTTTCACAGAAAGAGTAGTCAGACACTGGAACAGGCTACCCAGGGATGAAGTTGATTCACCATCTCTGGAGATGTTTAAAGGTCTTTAGATGTGGTGTTGGGGGATTGTGTTTAGAATTAAACTTGTTAGAGCATGGTTATTGTTTGGACTTGATGATCTGAAAGGTTTTTCTCAACCTAAATGATTCTGTGATCCTGTGATTCCTCCAGTGCTTTGCAGCAACTTCCCAGACCACATATTCTTTCATATTGTTTCCCGTTCCTTAGTGGGGGTGGATATCCTTATGTCAAAGGCTTATTGTTGTTTCCAGATTCAGGCTGGGGGGACAGCTGCAAGGAAACCCTCTGCTCCCCAGGTGCCTCTGCCACATGTTCTTCTGCTCTCACCAGTTAAGCTGCAGGGTCTGCAGGGACTGGTCAGCATCAGCTCAGCCATTGCCTTTTGTAGATGTATCTAGTAACTCAGTAATTGATATCATCATCCCAACTCCTGGAAGAGATGTTTTCTGATCTTTCTCACAGCTGGGGTAGATGGGACTGGGAAAAGCCAGGTGTCTGTGGCACCCAGAGGCAATTTATAAACAGAGGGTATTTTGTCTGTTTACTTGAAAGCACAAAATTTGTCACTCGTGTGAGTAATTTGCTGCCAATTATGAGCTTGCAATCTGTAGAGAGGAAAATCAGAGCCAATGTGCGTTTTCAGAGGGAAAGAAAAATTACTGCAAGTACCAGGTAATTATGCACTTCACTGGGACTTTCTCCCAAGTCTTTCTAGAATGTTTCAACTTGAGCAAGTTTACATACAAGTGCGTTAGCGTTACATGTGGGATGTACATGCCAGAGGGAGCACAACGAGCAGGAGGATAAATGCCAAGGTACTAAACAGTTAGAATTTTCTTCTCAAACCCTTGAAGAGCAATACCTCTTGATCAAGGCTACGTAGCACTAACACAGGGGTCCACAAACTTTTTAAACAGGGGACCGGTTCACCGTCCCTCAGACACTGTTGGGGGCCGGCCTATAGTTTGGAAAAAAATGAACTAATTCCTATGCATACTGCACATATTTTATTTGTAGTAGTGCACAAAAAACAGGAAAAGGAATGACATATTTAAAATGAAGAACAGTTGTAACCAACAAAAACAAATAATATTTCAATGTGGACTACGGGCCTGCTTTTGGCTAATGATGGTGTGTGCGCTTCCCACTGGTGCTGGCTGGCTTTTGCTGCCTGGCTTGTCCTGCCTGGGAGCTGGAGGGAGGGAGGGAGAGACAAGGGAGCCACCCACCTCGCTGATGCCCCAGCCCCTCTCCTCAGCCCAGCCGCGCAGTCGGCAGGAAGTCATCTGTGGCTGCTGGGTTCCCCCCTCCCAACCCCTGGAGGGGGGGTGTGTGTGTGTGTGTGTGTTCTGTAAATACCTTCGGGCTGCACTGGAGACCCTGGGGGGCCTGGCCCGCAGGCTGGGGTCTGAGGACCCCTGTACTAACATATCACTGCTATACATCCTGCATTCCATGAATCTTCCACTATTCCAGCCTTGAACTCCTCACACCTGTGCCACAGTCCACTCCTTCCCATCCTGTGCTGAGATCATGTTGTACATGGTCAGGGAACACAAACAAAGCCAAAGAAAGCCTAATTTTCATTCCTGACTCAACGAAGCATGAGACTGAGGTCACCAGAGCTGCCAGACCAGCAGGACAAAATCTTGCAGTATTTGAATGAGCACAGCAGCTGTGAGCTGGGCTTCACTAAAGCAGTATGCCACAGCTTCATTTTGTCTGTCCTTTGCAAGAAAGTGAAAACCTCAGTTAATTAAATCACACGAGTACTGAGTTAATAGTCTAGGACAAAGAAGTGGGAGCCAGAGATGCAAGAGATATTGTCAGCTGAGATTTGGAATGGGATGAATAGCCAGTGAGACAGAGAGCTATGGGCAGGAAAATGTTAACTACTTAATTGAATTTGCATAAATGATTCTTTAATGGTAAACTAGGGATAGGTGAAGCAGAGAAATTAGAGATGGAAAAGACTTATTAGGTCATCTAGACCATAAAGCAGTTTGGATAAAATAACAGCCTTTCCTGATTGCCTGTAACCCCACACTCATTCAGTCTTGCTCCCTCTCCCTTTTTGCACACACCCACAAAATCTCTGGATTTTACTTGCATCTCAAACCACCAGCAAATCTGTATGGATGTTATAATTACTTTTAATTTTTCTGTAAATTAAGAGAAAAAATTAATTAGCATCCTTTGAGGTGGGTGTTCTTTGCTTGTTCCTACAACAGACAGAGCAGAAGCAACTTGTATTTGTATCTTCTTCGCGGTCTCTCCTTTTTGCTGCGGAAGTCTTCTGGGCAGAATCCTGAGGCTACCTGCTGAGATCCCTAGCTCAGCAGGCACTTCAGTGCCAATCATAGAACCATTCATTCCCGTTGGAAAAGACCCTTGGGATCATTGAGTCCAACCACAAACCCTACTCTACCAAGTTTGCCCCTAAACCAGATCCCCTAAACACCACATCTAAATGACCTTTAAACACTTCCAGGGATGATGCCCCTCCCTGGGCAGCCTGTTCCAGTGTCTGACTGCTCTCTCAGTGAAAATTTTTTTTCTAATGATTGGTCTAAACCTTCCTTGCAGGGGGAAGTCTGCAGTCTAAACCTAAGCTAAGCAGGGCTTTTGGCTTTGCTATGCAGACATTCCACTACCTGGAGGGGAGTAGGCACTCCTGACAAAAATTATTGGGCATAGGTCTCCAAGAGCTGTAAAATTACCAGGATTAAGGCTTCCTGCTGTGTCCATTCCTGGAATGGCATCTGGATGCCAGAGCTCTGCTGTTCCACAGGGATCAGCATCCCAAGACCCATACAAAGCTTTCACCAGCAGCATTAGCCACTCTGAGAAATCTGGTTAACCTTTCAGTGGGTTTTATCTGGGAGCCTGTGGGAAGGGGTCTGCCAATTCTTCTGGACATCTTTGATGAGCCGTGGTATGCCTGGAGCTGTGGAGACGAGCCCATACGTTAGGGTGCTTAACAGGATCTACAGGGAGTTTTTTTGGTCTGCACTTGACAATAATCAGCCCCTGGATAAGTAATGATCTGTCAGGTTTCTCCATGGAAATATGAATGACCTAGGCAGTTCTTCCCACTAATCAGATGAGTTGTTTGGATCGACACCAGCTTCACTAGAGACAGGCTAATGTAGAAAAATTAATGTATTGTGAACAATGGTCTGAACTTTTAAATTAATCTGATTCATTCATGTTCACTCCAGATTTGCCCTCTACTTTGTACACGGGCAGGGTGAGCTGACCAGTCTACCTGCTGAAGCAGAAAATGTAAGCAATCATTGCAGGACAATGAGGAGGCTTCATATGTAGATTCATAGCAAAAACTACTTTAGGCACAAGTCTGAGATCAGAAACCAACTAGGAGATGATCTTCCCATCCAAACCTGTTTCCACTTTGCACAGTGGCTCCTTGAAAGAAACTGGTCACTCAAGGGGAATCATGGACCAGATTTATTCCAGTAACTTCAAACTGTAAGTGCATTTGTGACAAGAATAATCTGCTGGTTAATGGCCTGCAAGAAAGGGGAAATTAATAAAATGAATAAATATGAATTATTCTCCCAGTCCTTCAGATCTCTCAATGCAGTGCAAGTCCTTTTGAATCCAACCTTGTTGAATCTTCTCCCCTTTAAAAGACATTGTATTATTTGCCTTAATAATTCATGTGCTGAAATAAACCTGTTGGTTATGGAGCTGTCCCATCTCTCTTTCCTTCTGCTGAAAATATTATTTAACTTAAAGGTGACAGTTACATAATTTAATCCTTGTCTTGCATTATTAATGAATTTTACCATGAAATATGTAGGCATTTTCCCTCTTCTGCCTTATGGAGCCTTTGCCATAATGATGTCAGATGGAATTTTTTTCTCCTTTTTTTTTTTTTAAGAAGTATTTATTATGAACTGTCTTCTCTGGTGCTGACAGATGAAGTTTAAATGGAAGGCTAATAAGAGTAATTTCTGCCCCCTTATTTTTAGCCTTCTCATAGGCTTTTTTCAAAGATGGACCTCTCTGGAGCCTTAAGTCTTGTGGTGTTTTCTGGTTGCTGTTCCTGCAAACAATTCTGGTAAAATCAACAGATACAACAGTGAAGATAAGTTTGGCCAGACCCTTTCCTGTGTTTTCTCATGACTTTTTTTTTTTTTACTTGGGAAGTAGCCATTGTTCCTGTTTTACTTAGAATAACAGAATGGCCTGGGTTGGAAGGCACCTCCAAAGGCCATGCAGTCCAACCTCACTGCAGTGAGAAGGGGCATCCTCAACTAGATCAGGTTGCCCAGAGTCTTGTCCAGCCTCATCCTGGAGATCTGAAAATGACGTGGCAATGATATGCTAATTCACGCTGTGATGGCTGCAAAGAACACCTAGAGATTTCATTACCCCCTTTTTCACCAGCCCACCCTCCTTTCCACAGCTCCCCCAGGACTCAGAGCTGCTGCTGCTGCTTGTCCCCTTCTGACCCTGTTTCCCATGTGGCAGGAGCCCCAGCACTGTCATCACCTTTTCCCCTGCTTTCTGGTGTGATTATTCTCACTCCTGTTTGCACAAACAGATGGAGCTCAATGGATCCTTAACAGCATCCTTTGCTTAATTAACATGCAATTAGCTTAACGAATATGTTAACCCCATTATGTAGCTACTCATCTTTATCTGTTGTGGGTGAGTCTATTGCCCAGCTCTGGCCTGTTACAAAGACAAGCCAAATTAGTCTGGTTCTTCAATTATGTCCAAGGGACCTATTTATACAGTTCTTGCTCTCCACATTTATTCATCATGTTTGTGAAGGAAAGGCTAGGGTTTATGGAGGTGGAAAATGTCTTTTCCTTCATGTCCTCCCTTAAAAACTAGAAATTTCTTTAGAGATGAGACAGAGGCCAGAGGAGTGTTATTGAGTTCTTGTGGGTAAGTGATGTCCTCTGCTAACTTCATCACAATGAACCCTATTGCTCTGCCCACAGGACAGGCTTTCTGGCAGGGACATTTCCCAGCTGTGGGTCTTCTCATTCTCAGCCATGATAGATGGCTTAAGTGTGTGGTACACACTTCATAGTGTGACAGATGTCCTTCTTCATCATGTTTTTCATGCTCAGGATTCATGCCTCAGCAGAAGCAATATCTATGCCTTGCAGTCATGGGATGGATGTCCCTTAAACCACTGACCAACCCTCCTGAGAAAACTCTGAGACTGGCAAGGAAACTACAGTCCTGCTCGGTGGGAAAGGACCTGGGGGAGCTGACTGACAGCAGCTGAAGAGGAGCCGGCAGTGTGCCCAGGTGATCAAGAGGGCTAAGGGCATTCTGGCCTGCGTGAGATAGAGTGTGGCCAGCAGGACTAGAGAAGTGATCATCTCCCTGTACTAGTGAGATCTCATCTCAAATAGTGGTTTAATTTTGGGCACCTCAGTACCAGAAGGACATTGAGATGCTGGAGTGGGTCTAAAGAAGGGCAATAAGGCTTGTGAAGGGCCTGGAGGACAGGTCTGATGAGGAACGGCTGTGGGAACTGGGGTTGTTTAGCCTGGAGAAAGGAGGCTGAGGGAAGACCTTATTGCTCTTTTCAGCTACCTGAAAGGAAGTTCTAGAGAGGTGCTGGTCAGTTTCTTCTCCCAAGTCACCAGCTACAGCACAAGTGGAAATGGCCTCAAGCTGTGCCAAGGGAGATTTAGATTGGACACCAGGAAAAATTTCTTCCCTGGCAGAATGGTCAGGGGTTGGAACAGGCTGCCAAGGAAGGCGGGTAGTCACCATTCCTAGAGGGGTTCAGAAATTGAGTAGATGTGACCTTGGAGAACAAGGTTTAGTGGGTAGTGTGGGGTTGAGTTGACACTTGGCCTTGATAGTATTGGAGGTCTCTTCCATCCTTAATGATTCTATGATTCTGTGATTCCTTTGGGCCCTGACAAGGGAGGAGATGGATCAGAGGAGGGGAACAAGGAAGGGTGTCTGCTTTCTCTCATATGATCTTGTTGACAGGTTTCATTCTTCTGCAAGGCAGATGTATTAGCAAAATCTGGCAGGAGCCTGCCTTGATGTGAAGGTGCCTTCACTTCCTGCTCCAGGCAATCAGTTTGTGAATGTAGCTGTTGGAAAATGTGAGGAAGGAGTAATGGGGGGGAAGTAACCATGAGTGGGGGAAGAAAATGACTGCAAAGCAATATGAAAGAGACTTATCCAGATTCATGAGATAGCAGACTGGTGGCCTAATAAATCTTATCTTAGCTCCCTAATTGGGACATATGTGTGAGGGAAGATCTCCCTCCCACAATCTTCTGTGAAGAAAACAAAACACAACTCTGTGTTGACTTATTTACTCTTGGCATCTCAGCAGCCCCCTCACTGACTCTTCCTCCTCCTTAGGAACTGGGGAAAGCAGAGCTGTTCCTACCCTTTGCCTGAGGAAGCAGGCTGGTGGGAGCCATTTGGTCTCAATGGGAATCCACAGTGAAAGAAAGGAATGGACTTCAAAGACCTTAAGAAAAAGGAAATATCTCTGGTAAAATGCCACTGGAAAGTTAAGAAAGCAGTGAGCACTGTTTCCTTCAGGCAATGCTTTTTGTTGTTTTGAGTCAGCAAGGTTAAACAGAGAAATAGAGCAGAAAGCTGAGATTATTTGGAACAGCTACAGTTGGGTTTCCAAAGCCTTCCCACATGTTTCAAAGGAAAACAACAAACTTTATTGACACAATGCGTATTTCTGACTTCTTAACCCAGAATTGGCTGTGCAGAGAAAGAAAGAGGTTAAGTACTAAGGGGTTGTTTGCAAAGAACAGGTGAACAAACAAGGAGGAATGTCTTAATGATAGGAAAGCCATGTCTTCTCCTCTGCAAGGCTGAGGGTCCTCTCTGACAAAGCTTCCACATGTTCTTGCAGCTGCATTTTTCTGGTGGGGTCCACTTCTTTGCCAAGACAGCCTCAGAGCTCTCAGACCTCTATTCCCAGCTCTAACTTAGCATGTTGTGTTCAAATTTTGTTGAGGTATCACCCCAGCCTCTGTCTTTATGGAGGAGCAGCTGTGTTCGACGGGGTAATGAGCTGAGAAGATTTGTGGGTATGCATATTGCAGCAGGGTCAGCCCATGTAATCCCTGTAAAGAGCGTTATTTGTCTGAATCTGCACTCTTACAGAAGCAGCTGTTGCTGGGGCTGAATACTCTGTCGATGGGACAAAGACTCCTAGAACAGCATCCATCCCAGAGTCAAGTGGACAGACTCATATCACTCAGTGCTGGGGCTGCTGAAGCCTGAGCTTCAGAGTTAATATTCATTTGTCCTTATCCTTTGGCTCAAATGAAGCAGGTTCATGCTGCAGGGTAGCTTAGGAACTCAGTCCACATCTCACGTAACTCTGCTCTTCTTCTCCAGCACTAGAGAGGGCCCTGTGCCCCCACTCATGATGAGAGAAAAGTGTCTTTCCAGGAGCAGGGAATGTAATGGATAAGATCCATGTGTAGCAGAACTTGATGAGCTCTGCTTATCGTATATTTCTACACAGGGATTCCCAAGTTTCTTCTCATGTGGTGTAACTGAGCCAAATTCTCAGCCAGGGTAAAGTTGACTCTGGAGGGCTTGAGATACTTTAGTCCCAGGTAAGTCTTTTTGCCTCGCCACACAAGGCCAGGCACCCTACTACAGTCAGGAAAAGGTTTCAGCATTTGCTGCTGCTGGAGACAGGGCTATGTCCGGTTCAAAGAATCATAGAATGTCAAGGGTTGGAAAGAACCTCTAGAGATCTTCTAGTCCAGCCCCACTGTGAGAGAGGGATCTTCTACAGCATATCCCACATGAATATGTCCAGGTGGGTTTTGAAAGTCTCCAGAGGAGACTCCACAACCTCTCTGGGCAGCCTGTGCCAGGGCTTCATCACCTTCTCAGGAAAGAAGTTTCTTCTCATGTTGAGGTGGAACTTCCTATGTTCTAGATTATTTAAGTGATTACTCATCCTACTACTGGCCAGCCCCAAAAAAGGACTGGCCCCTTCCTAGGCATTAATGAGATCCCTCTCAGCCTTCTCTTCTCTAGACTAAACAGCCCTAGTTCTCTCAAGCCTTTCTTCACAGGAGAGATTTTCAAGTCTCTCAGTCATCCTCATAGCCCTTTGTACTCTCTCCAGTAGATCTCTGTCTTTCTTGAACTGGGGAGCCCAGGACTGGACAAAGTACTCCAGATGTGGCCTAATCAAGGTAGAATAGAGTGGAGAAGAACCTCCCTAGACTTGCTGCACACCTTTCTTTATGCGCCCCAGGGTACCATTGGCCCTCCTGGCCACAAGGGCACACTGCTATTCCATGGAGAACTCACTATCGACTAGAATTCCAAGATCCTTCTCCATGGAGCTGCTTTCCAGCAGGACGAGCTCTAACCTGTCCTGGTGTCTGGAGTTATTCCTCCTCATATGCATGACTCTACACTTGTCCTTATTGAAGTTCATAAGGTTCCTTTTCGTCTGGCTCACCAGACTGTTCCGGTCTCAGATGGCAGCACAGGCTGATGGTGTACCAGCCATCCCTTCTGGTATTTGTAAGTGTGCCAGATGGAGCAAAAGCCTCCTCTAGGTCAGGAGGGTAAAGGTTTTAATTTCAAGTCAGATCACCATTGCAGGCTCTGGTTCTCCCCCTGTGCCTCACTCCTCAGCTCTATAGGTCTCTGGCTGTCTCAGTTTCCTGGCAGAAGTTAAGGTGGTGATGATAGGTGATCCGCTGCTGGGGTGAGAGACTGACAGCTAAAAATCTGAAAAGCTGGGGAAGTGAAGTGGTAATCTGACCTCATTTCTTTTCTCTCTCTTTCCCCTTTTCCTCTCTTCCATTCTCTGAGTTGGGCATCTGGTGGACAACAAAATAAAACTGGATCAGCAATGGGCCCTAGGGGTCAAGAAGGCCAATAGGGTGTTGGGATGGATCAAGAGGAGTGGGTCTAGCAGATCGAGGGAGGTTCTTCTACCCCTTCATTTTGCTTTAGTGAAGCTGCACCTGGAATCCTGTGTCCAGTTCTGGGCTCCCCAACTCAAGAGGGATAGAGAACTAATGGACAGAGTTCAACACAGAGCTACGAGGATGGAACAACTGCCTTATGAAGAGAGATTGAGAACATTGGGACTTTTAGTTTGGAAGACAGAAGGCTCTGAGGGGATTTAATCCTTGTGTATAAATCCATGAGGGTTGGATGCCAAGAAGAAAGAAACCCTCTCTTTTCAGTGGTGTCAGAGAGGACAAGGGATAATGGCTGCAAGCTTGAACACAGGAAGTTTCGCCTCAATCTGAGGAAAAAAAATTTACAGTCGGGGTTATGAAATATTGGAAGGGGTTGCCCAGAGAGGCTGCAGAGTCCCCTCCTCTGGAGACGTTTTGGACCTAGCTGGATGCGGTTTTGTGTAGCTGATTGAGGCTTTTTAGGTGGTTCTGCTTTTCAGTAATTTGTATCCTCCTTGAGCAGGAGGGTTGGACCCAATGGCCTTTGAAGGCCCCTTCCAACCCTGATAAACTGTGTAAACTGTGTAAATTTGGTGACTTTTGTGCCTCCTGAGTTGAGAATGTGATAATTCCAGTAAATTCTGACTTCCATGTGGGCCTACAGAGTCAATCTCCTTAATTCGACTACAAGTGAATCCATGAACCTGAGTCAGTCCCTTTTCTTATGGTGGGGATGTGACAGAAAGTTCACAGGGATTCCCCATTCAGAGCCACACTCTGTATCAGCTGGCAGGCAAAGAAGAGGTTGAGGGCTGGCATTCTCACTGCTGGTCCTGTCTGGGGAATAATTGCAGGATGCTGTGTGAGAAGCTGCTCTTTTTCTACTCTTTTGTTGAAGAGATAACTTTATTCATGAGGGCTGTCAATCCAACATCTTTCAGTAACAGGAATTCTGTTTAGAATAAAACAACAGACCCCCAAATTGGTAATCAGATGCAAATGATGTACAATTATGCAGAAGACAAAGAATAAGATTTGCATAAAATATTTGCGTGGCTGCAGCTAGGTATCTTTCCCCAAAGGTATCAAAGCACACTGAAAAATACACCCTGTTCATCTCCCCTCCTCCAGCACAGCCCTCAAGGTGCAGTCCCGGACTTGAGGACAGGCTGGTTCCCCAGAGAGATGCCTGTTTTCCTCCCACGTCCCTGCGTGGGGAGGCTTAGGTCAGGCTTGATGGCACAGACAGCCCTGTTTGTTTCTTTTCCCAGGAACTTCTTTTCCAGGAGGGGAACCCATTAGCTGAGAAAGTGAAATGGATTTGCTGCTGCTTTTCTGCATTAACAGAGCTTGTTCAACAACTGCTCTCTGCGGAGCTTAAAATAGTCTTTTGAGGATTGGAAACTGCTCACCAGCTTCCAGCCAACAGCCAAGTCTTGGATAAAAAGAGCCAGCAACCCAGGGTGCCGCTGTGGCATAATTCCTTTTCTGTAAGCAGCTCGGAGTTGCTCGTGTGATGAGATGTACTGTATAAGAGACACAACCAGTCTTCGGTTCAAAACCCTTCTGCTTCTGCTGCCTCTGGGTGTAAGAGTCGATCAGAATTGTCTTGACGTGGTCATCATGGACTTGGACACCAAGATACAGAACAGGACACTAAGGTACAAGAAGGTACTCTGAAAACTGATCAAACTATCATAGTAGAGAGAGCCAGGAATCTAGGCCACCCAGTTAATTACTTGGAGCTGTTTACCTGGCGCAGAATGGGTAACATTAGATTATCAAGGAAGAATGATCATCAAAGGCCACCTTGACCTTTGACAATGAAGAAATCTGGGATGTCAGGAGAACTTTGCTCATTACAATATCATTATAGTCCCAGAACATCCTCCTGGCTGAAAGCCACCACCTCCAGGGAGACCCCTCAGACCCTCCTCTTTGGACAAATGTGGAAGCCTGCCTCAAGAAGGCAGAGATTGGCAGAGCTCCACCGGACGGAGGTGGAGCAAGGTGTGTTGCTTGGCATAAAGGATGGCTCCTTAGCAACCAAACTGGGGGAAAGCCTGGGGGCAGCCTTTGTGGGCAAGCTTTCAGAAAAGCTTTTGGAAGCTTTCTCCACCAGGAATCACTTGGAAGATCAGAAGGCCGATGAACGTTACCTGAGACCCTGTGGTGGTAGCTATTATACTCTTTCCCCTCTTTGCTTTACTCTTTCTCACTTTTCCATCAATCTTTCCTTTCTATCACAGCCACTTTATGGGAAAAACAATAAAATTCCACTACTGAATCGAAGCAGAAGCCCGGTGGTCACCTTGCTTTTGCCTTCTGCACTTCGAGATCACAGTAAAAAAAACTTACACAAATCCACCTTTGTGGACTGTCACCGTTTCAGGGGTTTGGGCCAGTGTTGGTCAGGGCTGAGATATATCCTGGAGGCAACAGAGACTATCCACCAATGCTAATGGGTAGCCAAGAGGTTTGATTGGGTTTGCCAAGTCCTGAAGATTTGCTGCACATGCTTGGCTTTGCAAGATGGAGCCTGCAGGTCTTAGAAATGCGAGTGGGGTGGCTTCAGTGTGGATGTCTTCAAGCATCTCCTCAGCTTGTTAGCTCAGGAGTTTCAGTGCAACACATGGAGGACACTAGTGGTACCCTTGCTTGGAGACTGTAGGGATCGCTCCTTCATTATGTCCTCCAGCCGTGCTGTTCTCACTGGGGCCACTTGGAGAGATGCAGTGAAAGAGTGCTCGTAAGATGCAGGGACCATGTGGCTAATTTTGAACCCTGAGGCTGCATGGCACAAATGAAGGGGAAAACCTGGTGTTCTCCAGAGATGCCTGCACAACACACATGAGTCTGACTCATCTCTGGCTGCCCAGAGGCCTTTCTGTCAGATGGAAAAGAGCTGAGCTGTGGCAGTTGCAGCAGCGGCTGCAACAGCAGCAGTGCCCTGTTCTAGTAACTCGCTGCCATCTGCTTCTCCCAGCCAGCATCTATAGCTATTTTTGGTCTTCCAGATGGTTAAAAACATGCCCTGATTTTTGATTTCCATTAAGTACTTTATTTCTGATAGCTCTAGACCAATCTTGGCTGCAGTGCACTAGGTGAATCACAGGGTAATTCCACCTTCCTCCAACTCCAGAGTCGCTGATGCATGGGAATGTGGCTTTTCTCAGTCCTCTCTGTCATTTTCAGTGTCTTTCCCTCTCACTGAGTGTGTGTGGGTATATGTGAACCAAGGTTAGGTTGCATTATGCAGCCAACAGACCTCCTTGGAGAGGGCTGCATACTGGGAATTCATCCATTCCCCTTCATCAGGGATTGGCTGTTTTTGCATTGTGATGGGATTAGAGATCTGTATTTTCAGTCACAAGTCCAAAAGAAACAAAAATTCACCTGTGACATGAAATCAGGAAATTTTATGAAAATTTGTCCTTGACCATCATAAATGTGCCTTCTCCATCTGCATTGTTAACTGCTTTATTTAAGACATTCAAGGCTTGTAGCCTTTTTCATCTTGATGCTCTTGGTAAACTACTTTAGAAGTGTTGAGTACAGTGCTTGCCCAGGCTGAACAGATTAAATCCTGCACTCACGTACCCAAGACTACAAACCTCCCTTTAACTGCTACTGTCTTCCAACAGTCCTGCTGGCAAGATTTCTGTGTTCTTTCTGCCATATAAGATATTTTTAGATCAGTATTAGCCTCTCGATGCATGTGTGGGTGTATTGTCACCCTTAGTATCAACAACTGCAAAACATACCCACTTGATTCACTTTATAAGAAGCAGAATTTACTGAACATCAATGAACACTGGTGAACAGAGTACAGGCTGAGTACCTATGAGGAGTGAGAAATACCCCCTGCTACAAGGACAGAGGAACCCCCAGCTATGAGAAATGTGTAACCTTGCATTTATGTTTTTGTTTTTAAAATGCAAGGATAAGTTTACTCTCTATAAGAGAAAAGATCACTTCTCTTTTAAAGGCCTGCTACAGATCTTCTACAACTTTGAAATTATTTGGCTTGAAAAGACCAGTCTGAGTGAGAGCTAATTGTATTCTGTTCATTACTTCCTTTTTGGGGTGAGGACATAGACCAGAATAGAAGGATCTAGTCCATCGTCGCCTGGCTACGAAACTGATGTTACAGGCAGGGCTTTGGGTTCTTTGAGACACCAGGCTTAACAGATAGGTATGAGAGGGGTTTATCTCAGAAGGGAAAAAGGGTTCTGGGGCAGGAGCTGACAGGGCTCATTCAGAGGTCTTTAAACTGGATTTGAGGGGGGTTGGGATAGTTGATAGGTGAGCACCAGTGGGGCAGAGCGCTGGTCTTAAGGAAAACCATGTGACCTCTCGCTGTCCTAGGGTGAAATCGGAGCGCTCAGCTCATTCCCTGAAATGCCTGTACACCAATGCATGCAGCGTGGGGAATAAGAGGAGTTAGAAATCTGTGTCCAGTCAGGAGATTATGATTTGGTAGCGATTATGGAGACCTGGTGGGACAGCTCGCATGACTGGAATGTGGTCATGGATGCCTGTGTCCTTTTTAGAAGGGACAGGTCAGCAAAGTGGGGTGGAGGAGTTGCTCTCTATGTGAGAGAGCAGCTGGAATGTACAGAGTTCTGTCCAAGGGCAGCAGAAGAGAGAGTTGAGAGTTTGTGGGTGCGGATTAAGGGGCAGGCTGGCATGGGTGACACTGTTGTGGGTGTCTATTACAGGCCCCCTGATCAGAGTGAGGAAGCTGATGAAGTCTTCTACAGCCAGCTGGCAGCAGCCTCACAGATACAGGCCCTGGTTCTCATGGGGGATTTTAACTACCCAGATATCTGCTGCAAGACACACTCAGTCAGCCACCCACGGTCCAGGAGTCTCCTTCATTGCATTGGTGACAATTTCCTGATGCAAATGGTGGAAGAGCCCACTAGAGCCACTCTGTTTAAGAGCCAGACTGTCCTTAAACACCTCCAGGGACTCCACCACTGCCCTGGGCAGTCAGTCCAGGCTCTGATCATCCTTTACATGAGGAAGGGCTTCCTAACATCCAGCCTAAGCCTCCCCTGGTAGCTTCTGGCCCTGCCCGCTCATCCTGGAGCTAGTTGCCTGGGAGAAGAGCCTGATGCCCACCTGACTACAACCTCCCTTCAGGGGGCTGGAGGGAGGGATAAGGTCCCCCCATGAGTCTCCTCCTCTCCAGGCTGAACACCCCCAGCTCTTTCAGCCTCTTCTCCTCAGACTTTCCCTCCAGTTCCTTCCTCAACCTTGTTGCTCCTCTGGACTAACTCCAGCCCTTCAATCTTGAAATGAGGGGCCCAGAATTGCCCCCAGTATTCAAGGGGAGGCCTCACCAGTGCCCAGGACAGCGGGAGAATTACATCCTTAGTCCTGCTGTCCACGCTGTTGCTGACACAAGCCAGGGTGTCATCGGCCTTCCATCATTCTGCTGGCTCCTGTTCAGCCAGAAGTTGCTCTGGAATACAAAACACCATCAACTAATGGCCCCCCTCTTCCTTCTTTCTCCTCACTTCTATATCTGGGCTGATGCCATCTGGTTTGGAATAGTCCTTGGGTTAGTCTGGGTCAGCTGGCCTGGCTCACCCCTCAGCCCTCCTAAGCTGGGGAGAATGTCAGGAAAGAAAAAAACCCCAGTCCTGGTGCTGTGCCAGCCCTGCTGATTAGTAGCCAAAACACTGGGGTGTTACTAGAGGCAATGTAGGCCCCCTTCTGAATGAGCTGGGTGACCTGGAGACAGTGGATACAGAGAGAGCAGAGACACTGAACACCTTCTTTGCCTCTGCCTAAACTTCGGGGGGCTGTCTGATATCAAGCCCCAGAACACTGAGGCCCCAGAGGAAGCTGGGACAAAAGAGAAGTTTCCCCTGGTTGATGAAGACTGGGTTAGGGATCAGTTGAGCAAACTGGATGGACATCACTCTGTGGGCCCCGATGGGATGCACCTGCGAGTGCTAAGGGAGACTGTGAAAGTCTCCTAGATGGAGAGTGCTAGGCCGCTCTCCATCATCGTTGCTAAACCATGGTGATCACGAGAGGTGACTAGGGACTGGAGGATAGCAAATGTCACTCCAATGTTCAAAAAGGGAAAGAAGGAGGACCCAAGAAACTATGGAAAATCAGCCTCACCTCCATGCCAGGAAAGGTGATGGAACAATTTATCCTTGATGCTGTCTCCAGGCACATCAAGGACAAAGGGGTCATTGGGGATGGTCAGCATGTCTTCACCAAAGGGAAGTCATGCTTGACCAGCCTGATAGCCTTTTGTGCGGGCATAACCAGGTGGATAGATGATGGCAGAGTGGTGGATGTGGTCTATCTTGTCTTGAGTTAGGCATTTGACACAGTCTCTCACAGCATCCTCACAGCCAAAATGAGACAGTGTGGTCTAGATTATGGGGCAGTAAGGTGGATTGTGAACTGGCTACAGGGTAGAAGTCAGAGAGTGGTGGTCAGTAGGACAGAGTATGGTTGGAAGCCTGTATCTAGTGGAGTGCCCTAAGGGTCAGTGCGGGGATCAGTCCTGTTCAATCTATTCATTGATGACTTGGATGAGGCATTCACATGCACTGTCAGCAAGTTTGCTGATGACACAAAGCTGGGTGGTGTCGCCGACACCTCTGCAGACTGTGCTGCCATTGAGTGAGATCTGGACAGGATGGAGAGCTGGGCAGAGAAAAATTTAATGAAGTATAACAAGGGTAAGTGCAGAGTCTGGCATCTGGGCAAGAACAACCCCAGTTACCAGTATAGGCTGGGAACTGACCTGTTGAAGAGCAGTGTAAGAGAAAGGGACCTGGGGGTCTGGTGGACAGTTGGATGACTATGAACCAGCAGTGTGCTCTTGTGACCAAGAGGGCCAACAGCGTCCTGGGGTGGATCAGAATGGGGGTGGTTATCAGATCAAGAGAGGTTCTTCTCCTCCTCTACTCTGCCCTGGTGAGACCACATCTGGAGTGTTGTGTCCAGTTGTGGGATCGTCGGTTCAAGAGGGATGTGGAGCTGCTGGAGAGAGTCCAGTGTAGGACAACAAGGATGATGAAGGAGGTGGAGCACCTCCCTTATGAGGAGAGGCTGAGGGAGCTGGGTCTCTTGAGCTTGGAGAAGAAGAGACTGAGGGGTGACCTCATTAATGTCTATTAATGACATTAATCATCAGGTCCAGCCTGCCTTAGGAGCGGCCAGAAGGAGGAGTCTCGGCGGGGCTTGGCTTCCAGTATTTAAGGCTAAGAGCTTCTAGGGAGCACGGTGACCTGGAGCACCGGGACCAGGAGTAGGCAAACAGGATCCTAACTGGATTATAGGAAGGCAGTTTGCGCGGCAGTTTGCGCAGCAGTTCGCACAGGCAGAGCAAGCAGGTAGGGTTGCAGACACCGTTTTGTTTTGTTAGGTCGTGGTTCTTTCTTGCTTTCAACCTACTATCTATTATCTTTCCCCTTGTTAGCAATGGGTGGGGTTAAATGATCGAGGGCTAAAACAGCTGTTAGGAGGGATGAGGTAAGGGAAGAGGTTGATAGGCTGAGGAGTATCTGAGAGTGTGAAAAGGA
>VXBP01004149.1:0-34905 GCA_013400115.1 Rhinopomastus cyanomelas
TATGATCCTATGATCCTATGAGTGGTCTGTTATTCTTCCTATCAGAAAAATAATCTGTGCATTAGAGTTTATACCAGAACATTATAGAATCAGCTATTGGCTGGCTTCATGACATTGCTTACAACCAAAGGAAAATATGCAAATTAAAGTCAAGGCCATCAGTAGAATGAAGTATGGCATGGGCCAAAAGCACTTAGTTGCCCAGTGAGCTAGAAAAGGATTAAGACACCAAAGTAGGTATTTCTAGCAAGTGGTAGTCCAGTTAGAACACAAAACATGTAAAGGGAATTTTTATGCCCAGGTATGAAAAAAACTAGGAGTGTTTTAAGTCCAGAGCCTAGATTCTGTCCAAAATTGGTCCAAGGCTGGTAGAGCTGTGTTTCAAGTTACATATAATGCTTTGCTACTTCACCATGTTACAAACACAGTAAGAGTATTCTGGGACAAAAAGAGGAATAAGCAGGAGAATTAAAATATGTTAAAAGTCGTAGCAGAGAGAATGAATGATAACTGCATATTTCACAGGAAAATGACTATGTGGTTTACAGGCATAAGTTTCTTATCTACACTTTATTTAGGCAGAATTTAAGGCAGAAGGGTTGGGTATTTTATTTATTTAGGTTTTTTCCTAGTAAAGAGATCTAAATTTTTATTGGAACATATGGTATTTAAAGTCAAGTGTAGCTCTCACTGAAGTAAGCAGAAATCATTTTACTGTTTTAGGTCAGCGATGTTCATCCATTCAGGTGTAAGAGAAGGCTCCTCATCCTCAGCAAAATAAACAGAGACTCAAGAACATTCTATATAAACAGCAAAATTAAGACATGTAAAAAACCCAACAATACAATTTTTGGGTGAAAGATATTGAAAGCAGTTAAAGAACAAAGGGTCTGGTTCTTTGACTATAATAAGGGATTTACTGGTCTTTGTCATTAAGCCTGTAAGTAGAAGTTTAATAGGATATGAAAGATTTCAAAAATAAAAGAGTAGATTTATTTGTGAGTCACGTGCACAACTGGTGGGAATTCTATTTCACAAAATCATAGAATCAAAGAATCACAGAACGTCAGAGACTGGAAGGGACCTCGAAAGATCATATAGTCCAATCCCCCTGACACAGCAGGATCACCTAGACCAAGTCACACAGGAATGTGGCCAGGCAGGTTCTAAATGTCCCCAAAGAAGGAGACTCCACAACCCCCCCCTCCCCCGGCAGCCCGTTCCAGTGCTCCATCAGCCTCACTGTGAAGAAGTTCCTTCTGATATTTATATGGACCCTCCTATGTTCCAGCTTGAACCCATTGCCCCTTGTTCTATCACTAGATGACATTGAGAAGAGCCTGTCTCCATCCTCCTTACACCCACCTTTCACATATTTATAGACATAATGAAGTCAACTCTCATTCTCCTCTTCTCCAACCTACAAAGACACAGCTCCCTCAGCCTTTCCTCATAAAGGAGGTGTTCTACTTCCTTCATCATCCTTGTTGCTCATTGCTGGACTCCCTCCAGCAGCTCCGTGTCCTTTCCGAACTGAGGGGCCCAGACTGGACACAATACTCCACATGTGGTCTCACTAGAGCAGAGCGGAGGGCAGAGAAGAACCTCTCTCTATCTGCTAACCACCTCCCTTAATTTCTTGTAATGAATTTGTTAATTTGCACCTGATGATAGAGCTCACCACCACATATAGACACTTTTCAAGGGAAAGCAGTAAGCCACTGAAATTCAGTGGTGTTGCAGCTTTTGTGTGAGTTATGAAGGGGAGAGTAAAAACACGTGAATATTTGAGCTCAGTGCAAACCTCTGAGCACTGCAGAAATCAGAATTACTGTGTAAGAACATGTGAATGGACAGATGTCTGATATAATGAGAACTCTACGGATGCATGTGTGTCATAGTTATAATGAATATGAGTAATAAAGCTTTGTTATTACATGCCAAACTCCTATTTTACTATAAGATTCCAACAAAAAGTATGTGGAAATACTCAAACCATAAGAATATTTAATTTTTACAGCTACTTTAGCTCAATAACCCAAATTACATTTGCTTTCCCCAGAACAAATATTTACTACATACGGTTGTTGAATAAATATTTAATACAAATCTCCTCACACATCTGTAATAATGGCTTCCATCCTTTTTTAGTACTTTTGTCATTATTCAATTAACACATGTTGCCTTGCAGTCTTTCAGGAAAAACACTTTGTCGCTTTTGAATATTGGTGTATCAGAGCAGATGGGTGGGACAGAGATTGAGATTTCTGTTCCAGTAAGGCTTCTATTATTTTTTCATTACAATTACAGCCATTTGCAGTTGTGGTAGGATAAACTGGCTATGCAGTCCTGGCCTCAGCACCAAAGAAGAGCCGTCAGAGGTCTGCACAAATTTTTTGGCTCCTAAAAAAGTGTGAACGGGCTGTATGGGAAAAAGAGTGCATATTATGCAAGTTTTGTCTTTTATCTCTTCACCTAGTTGTAGAGATCGGAGAAGAACCTCAGGGTCTCTCATCTGCTTGAGGAACAGTCATATTATGGGCTCATCTCCTGTCACAAAGCAGCTGGGTCTGATTTCAGTTCTGAGAATGCAAAAGAACTGGGGATTCATCCCAGGAGAGGTGTCATCCTCTTGGTCTCCAAGTATCACCAGGAAGAAAGAAAGAGAGACAGGAATGGTGCTGCTGCTTTTCATTGTCCTTCAAAGCCCTTCACACTGGCAGTAGTTATCTGACTTTCAGACATTTGCCTGAGGAGTTAGCATGAAAGGCAAGAGTGCCTGTAATCGCTTTGGCTGAAACTGCTAAAGCTGAAACTTGATCCAAATAAAATTGTAAAGCTTTTCTTTGCATGTGGGAGTACAGACTTTTCACAAGGTTTAGAAGCATTAAACCCAAATTATGACCAATATCTTCATGTCAAAGCATTTGTAACAACAGCTTTTTTAAGTCTTTCAAGTCTTAAGGTCAACTGAATGTTCATCTTTATTGCAGTAATTTCTATGAACAGGTGTCTCAGTTGCAACAAATATTCAACACAGTGTGGGTATGATCTAAATGGGATCTAAATCTTTACCTCTAAATGGGAGGTAAAGAATGGGACAAAAAAGAATGTTCGGGGGGGGAGGGGAACCACAGGTGTCACAAATAGTTCTCATCACAAAAACAGTCCATGAGGGTTGTATTCTTGCAAAGGATGCTGAAGCTATAATGCTACTGAAGTCTCTTCTGTATTTTGTAGAAAAGGAGACAGGAATAGGTTATGGAAAAAATAGGTGGTGATCTTTCTTTCAAAAACTGTTCCAGAAATGCCTTTCCTGTATTCATGTGCAGTGTTGCTAACTCATCCACTGCCTCTCCTGGAAGGGATGAAGAAGGTATTATGGCCAGTCCTTTATTCTGAGAGTCAGTCAGTAAATAATGAAGTCAGATTTTGGCTTTCTAACTAACCGAATTTTCCCAAAAGGAAAGGTTTAGTTACATTCTAAAAAGAAAGCAAATATTTCTTCAGTGAGACAGGTTTGGATCTCCTGCTTTTTTAAAATTGCTTCCTCCCTGGACTGCCAGATTTGTAACTCACTGTATCCCATTCCATGCTTAATCTAAATAAAAAACCCGATCTTTCACCCACAATAATAATCAAAAAAACACACCATCCTCCACTCACCCCTCAGCCTGAGATGGGGAAATAGCGTTGTAGTAAAACAAATTGTGATTTTCTCTTATCCTACTCCTCTCATGCAGGTAAATTCTGACTAAAATTACAAACTTTACATGATTCAAAACTTACAGTAGAAAATAAAGGACAGATTAATAAATCATCTGAAGTGTTTCCATACTCCAAATCTTATGCACAACCCAGACTTCAAACAGAGCTTTTAACAGAGCTTTAAACTAGATATGAAGGGGGAAGGGGAGACCTTGATAGTGAGAATCCTGGATGTAGTAGCCCAACATTTGTGGGTGAGTGTGGCATCAGACAACCAGAAGGTTTACAACACCTCAGTATTGAAAACTATGTACTCATCTCCCTGCCTGAGATGTTTATACAGCAATGCATACATCATGGGCAATAAACAGGAGAAGCTGGAGGCTGCTGTGCAGCAGGGAAGCTATAATAGATCAGCCATCATGGAAACCTGCTGGGATGACTCCCACAGCTGGAGTGCTACAATTATAGGTAGCAATTTTTCAGAAGAGATAGGTAAGGAAGAAGAGTTGGTGGAGTGGCCCTCTGTTATGAAAAGTCATATGAGAACAGAAGTTAATGAGGGTGAGGATAGAGTTGGGTCCTTATGGATAAGACTCAAAAGTAAGGCCAGCAAGAGTGATTTTGTGGTGGGAATCTTTTATAGACCACCCAACCAGCATAAAGAAGCAGATGAAATTTTTTATAGGTAGCTTCACAATCACTGAGGTTTCACAATTGCTGCCCTTGCGCTCATGGGGGACTTTAATTCTCATGGTGTCTGCTGGAAATAACGTACAGCAGAGATACAATTGTCCTGGAGGTTCCTGGAGTGTGTGAAAGATAACTTCCTGACAAAATTGATGAGACAGCCAACCAGGGAAAGGGCTCTCTTGGGCCTGCTTTTTGTGAAAGGTAGAAGTAATGGTTGGAGGTTTTCTAGGGGACAGAGATCATGAGTTTTCAATCCTTGGAGAAGCAAGTAGAGGGATCAGTAAAACTGCTACCTGAGACTTCTGGAGGGCAAACTTTGGCTTGTTCAGGAGATGGATTGACAAAGTCCCTTGGGAGGCTGCCCTGAAAGAGATAGGAGTCCGGGGAGGCTGGACACACTTCAAGAGGAAAGTCTTAAAGGCAGAGGAGCAGGCTGTCCCATGTGCTGAAAAATAGGCTGGTGTGGAAGAGGACCAGCCTGGGTGAGCAGGGAGCTTTTGCAAGAACTCAGGGGAAAAAAAAATAGCGCAACAGTGAGGGGCAGGTGAATCAGGAGGTATTTAAGGATATTGGAAGGTTACGTAGAAGGAGAATTAGAGATGTAAAAACTCAGTTACAACCGAATCTGGCCACATCTGTTAAGGATAATGAAAAGTGCTTTTATAAACACATTAATAACCAAAGGAGGGCCATGGAAAATGCCCACTCCTTATTGGATGAAGGGGCCAACATAGTGATTGATGACAGGGAAAAAGCTGAGGTACTTAACACCTTACTTGCCTCAATCTTCAACAAAATCTGGCATCCTCAGGGTAACTGGGCTCCTGAGCTGGTAGACAGGGATGGAGAGCAGAATATACCTGCTGTAATCCAGGAGGAAGTAGTTAGTGACCTGTTGTGCCGTTCAGATGCTAACAAGTCTATGAGTCTGGACAGAATTCATCAAAGGGTGCTCAAGGAGTTGGCGAAAGAGATGGCTAAGTTGCTCTCCATCATTTATCATAGGTCCTGCATAACCAGGGAGGTCTCAGATGACTGGAGCTTGGCCAATGTGGTGCCCATCCACAAGAAGGCCTGGAAGGAGGATCTGGGGAAGTCTAGGTCTGTCAGCATGACCTCAGTGCCTGACAAGGTTATGGAGCATATCATCCTGAGTGCCATCGCGCAGCATGTGCAAGGCAACCAGGATGAGGTACATCCAATGGGTTTAGGAAAGGAAGGTCCTGTCTAACCAGTCTGATCTCATTCTATGACTGGCTGCTGATGTGAGGATGGCGTGGATGTGGTCTGCCTAGACTTCAGCAAAGCCTTTGACACAATCTCCCACAGCATCCTCCTGTAAAGGCTGGCAGCCCATGGCTTAGATGGGTACCCTCTGCTGGGTTAAAAACTGGCTGTATAACCAGGCACAAGAATGGTTGTGAATGGTGCTGTACCCAGTTGGTGTGCAGTGACCAGTGATGTCTCTCAGGGATCAGTACTGAGACCAGTCCTATTCAGCATCTTTACTGATGACTTGGATGAAGGGATCAAATCTAGTCTTAGTAAATTCACGGATGACACCAAGTTAGAGGAGTGTTGATCTGTTGGAGGATAGGAAGATGCTGCAGAGATATCTGGACAGGCTGGATCAATGGGTAGAGGCCAACAGGATGAAGTTTAACCAGGCCAAGTGCAGGTTCCTACATTCCAGCCAAATAACCTCCTGCAGCTACAGACTGGGAGATGAGTGGCTCGAGAGCAGCCTGACAGAGAGGGACCTGGGAGTACTGGTTGACAACCGATTGAACATGAGCCAACAGTGTGCCCAGGTGGTACAAAAAGCCATTGGCATCCTGGCTTGTATCAGGAATAGTGTGGCCAGCAGGAACAGGGAAACAATTCTCCCTCTGTACTGGGCACTGATGAAGCCTCCCCTTGAGTACTGTGTGCAGTTCTGGGCCCCTCACTTTGAGGAAGATACTGAGGTGATGGAAAGGGTCCAAAGAAAAGCAATGAGGCTAGTGAAGGGACTGGAATGAAAGTCTTATGAGAAGAGACTGAGTGAGCTGAGGTTGTTTAGCCTGGGGAAGACATTCAAGGGGGTCCTTATCACTCTCTAATTATGTGAAGGGAGGTTGTAGACAGGTGGAGATCGAGCTATTCTCTCAGGCAACTAATAACAGCATGAAAGGGCAGGGCCTGAAGCTGCAGTAGGAGACGTTTAGTTTGGATGTCAGGAAACACAGAAATAGTCATCAGACACTGGAATGGACTGTCTAGGGAGGTGGTGGAGTCCCCATCCCTGAAGGTGTTGAAGGAAAGACTGGATATGGCACTTACTGCCATGGTCTAGGTGATTGTGGTGATGTTACATCAATATGAGAAGGAACTTCTTCCTAGTGAGGGTGTGAGAGCACTGGAAGGGGCTACCCATGGGGGTTGTGAAGTCTTTTTCTCTGGAGACCTTTAAAACCTGCCTGGCCACATTCCTGTGTGACTTGATCCAGGGGATCCTGCTGTGGCAGGGAGATTGGACTAGACGATCTTTCGAGATTCCTTCCAATCACTAATGTTCTATGATTCTGTGATAGGCTGGGATGGATGACCTTAGAGGTCTTTTCCAGCCTCAGTAATTCTATGATTCTGTGACTTCTTACTGGACTTAAAGCAAGACTTCAACCTAGTCCTTGGGATATCATGAAATTGCTATTGAAACATATGAGCTATAATTTCACAAGAACATCTCAAATTTCAGCACAGTGACCCAAAATACTTAACCTCAACTCAGCTTTGAACGAGATCCACAACCCAAACCTAATCCAGAACAGCAATTCAGCACAACCTCTCTGACCCACCACTGATAACAGACATTTCTGATGGGAGTCTCTTGGCTTTCTCTCTTTTTTTAACACATACACAGGTCCAGTCTCCCTCCCTCTCTTTTTACCAGTGTGAAAAAGTTAAAGGCATTTGGGGAAGTGATCCAGCTCTGTCAAATGTCTCCTGAACCAAGATTAAAGAATGAGATTTTATTCTTTCTCTGGACCTAGAACAGGTTATGTGGAAAAACGTGTTGCAAGGAAAGAATATCTTATAGAGAAAAAAACCAATTTGGACTTTGGATTTCTTCCATGTTTTGGAGTGTATTAAACTGCTCATTTTAGAATGTCTTTAAATTGTACTTTCCTGGAAATCCTGTAGAAATGTTTCTTAGCTTGTATGCTAAGAAACCTGACGTTATCCTTCTACACATTTATATTTTTGGGATAATACCCTGAAAAGTAGTCAATAAAATGCTTGGTTTTTTCTTTTACAGCATTCCCACAGCTTTCTAATGGGAGCCTGATGCATCAGATAACTTCTGAACCTGACTGTAAATTATGTGTCTATTTAGATCTGGATCCTGGGAAGTACTTTTTACCTCAGTTCTGTTGAATTTTAAATAGAGTGTGGGTCTGAAGAAAGTCAACAAGACTGATGAAGGGTCTGGAGAATAACGTTTAGAAGGAGTGTCTCAGGGAACTCAAGCTATTCAGTCTGAAGAAAATGAGGTTCAGGTTGAGACCTTATTGCTGTCTACAACCACCGGAAAGAAGGTTGTAGAGTTGAGTATTGGCCATAAGACAAGAGGAAATGGCCTCAAACTGAAACAGGGGAACTTTAGGTTAGACATTAGGAAAAACCTCTTTACTGAGAGGGTCATTAATCATTGGAACAGGCTGCCCAGGGAGGTGGTTGAAGCATCATCCCTGGACGTGTTTAAATGTTGTTTAGATATGGAGCTTACAGACATGTCCTTGTAGTGGGATTGGTAGAGTTAGGTTAATTAATGGTTGGACTTGATTATCTTAAAGAGCTTTTCCTACATGAATGATTCTGTGATTCTAATAGTTTCAGAACCACATTTCAAGATGTGAGGTAAAATATATGGAAATGAATAGCTTTAGAAAATACTAAATTTTTTTGTACATCCTGTACTATAATTGAAAAATACCTGAAATTAATTAAGTGCTTTCTTAATTTGAAGTGCTAATATCTAATTTCCAAGGGAAAAAAAGGTGGTTCTTCAGAAAAATTATATACATTTTCAAATATGGAATGGTTCAAGCATCTGAAGAATTGCAATTATAAAGCAAAGAAGGAAATGCATTGAAAATACGGTAAGATGATGCATTGGAAAGAAAAAATTGCAAATCTGGAGATATTAGATGTTTACACAACACTGATACAGTAGGTATAGCAATACCTTTTATAAATTAGCATGCCACATTGCTTTGACAGCAAGCTGCTAGCTTAAACACCTTGCAGGGAAGACCAAAATCGCTTTTTACTGAGTATTTCCATCAAAAAAATGAATCCCTTTCATGTCTGTTACAGGTATGAGATGTACATAATGTAGGAAATCAGGGAACAATCTATCCACACCCTTATCCGCACAAGCCATCCTGAATTTGGAGCAGCACAGTTGGTTGCCTGAGAAGGCACTTAGTTCTCAGCCTGAAGACCCAGCACCCCCAGATCTACTGTGAGTGCAGGCAATTCATATGACCTGGTTTCCAAAGACAATGTTCCTGACCCCTTTTTAAAATCACACACACCTCTGTTTTAATCAAATAGAAATTAGATCTCCCACATCCTAATTTTGATATGAATAATCTTCCTCTCTTAAGTAAGTCCCAGTGCTTTTATGAAGTGCTGCATTTGGCTTCTCACTGCTGCTGTAAAGATACCTTGGGCTGAGCTTTATTTTAGTGCACAGCCATCCTCACTGAAGGGAGCTGGCTCACACTTGGCATTGCTGCATCACAAGAAATCATAAACACGATGCCCGTTGTACCTCACAAGTGGAATTTTCTGAACTGCCATGCTAGACTATTAAGTGCAGGGAGCCAAATTCAGTTTTTGTTTCAGAAAAAAAAAATAGAAACCAACACTTAGAAAACAAGACTAAATAATAGAAACAAGTTTAAAAACTATATTAATCCTCAGGGTATTGAATAGTCATAACATTAAGCAGAAGGAAACTATGTGACCAGATGCTCACCATGTGTTAAAATCTGGAATCTCTGTTACTGTATTTTGGATGAATAACTATCTTCGTTAAAATTACAAGTAGCATCCACTGTGATGCAGTGGACTCTCCGCTACGAACAGGTGATCTCTGGTCCCATCAGATTACCAAGATTAATCAAATGGTAACAACTCAACTTAATTGTCCCAAAAACCTCACGAAAAACTACCAGTTTTGCAAGTTCCCCTGAATGGTGAGAAATGAGAATTTCAGCTGTCCCAAGCAGGAAAAGAAAAAAGCCAAAACACCACAAGTGTAGACTCAAGTGGACTCAAATCACATGAAATTGAAAGTAAACCTGGTCTTGTTTTCCAAGCAGCTTAGCCCTGGGATCTAAGCCCATCACCACTGTGGAGAATGAGAACAGTATCCCTGGCCCTTTCATTGACAGTTCCTTCTGCCTTGCTCTCCTCCATCTCCACATACCTGCCTTCCTCTACACAGAACAGCCAGGTTCCTCAAGGGAAGAAGTGTGGCACAGAGATCCTGGAAGTGTGGCACAGAGATCCTGTAATCCTCCAGACCCTTCAAGGAAAGACAGCTCAGCCATAGCGTGTCCATAGCACACCTACTCCCAAAGCACGTGTTCTGAAGTTTGGGCTAGTAGCTACCACCACAGCTACATCTCATTAAGGAAGAGAAATGTGTCTTGGTCACTGAGCTACTACTGATGCACTTCAGAGATGCTCTGATTCTGCCAGCCAGGCCAGATCTCTGCCAAAGATACTGTTCAGATGCTACTGTCTCACCCAGGGAAATGAAGATGTTGTTATGATTTTGAAAACTGCAGGCAAATTCTGTAAGTTAAATTTGTATGTTTTCTGCATGTAGGGAGTTTGGAGTTTAGGTTTTGGGTTTCTGCCCTCTTGCTTCTTCTTCCAGACTCCGTCTTGGTTTCTTCTTGACTGTATCGATGAGCCATATACAGCAGCTATCTTCCTTGGACACATGATGCATCTTTAGACAATGTGGAACCTCAGAGACTGGCAGAATGAAAGCTTCATCTAGATTTCCACGGTTTGTTGAGATTGAGAAAGTCCTCTTCCGTAGCAATTGGAATTTTTGGAGGAAAGCACATGGAACAGAATGCCGGACATCAAAATGCCTACTGACTCAAGAGATGTGAGATGGAACTTCAGGGACATTGCTGTTCTGTTTAAGCAGGACTTGTTGGAAGACTCTTTTCCTTATTTAGATTTTGGACATTAAGATTTTGGCTCAATTATGCAAGAACATTGTGATGAATCTCTGTATGTCTTTATGTGGGTTTCTTTTTGGTTGTGAGTGAATTAAATGTCCTGTAGCCTTATTCCCCAGACTGAGTAAGTTTAATTTATTTCACCTCCAATTCTTAAGAGGTTTTTCTCAAACCCTCCCTGTGTCTTTTTAAATTCCTGCTCAGTAGCACTTTAGCTAAATTAATTTGTTTCAAACATCATTGGGACATTTAACCCATGACAGAACACTAAGATGTGTTGAGCAGACACTGATCCACGGGCATCAGATTTGTTGGGCTAATGTTGATTTATCTGGAGTCTCTGTAAGCACAGAATGGAGGAAGCATTCTGCAACTGAAGGGGCAGGTGTGCTCTGTGCTGGTGTTTTGAACTCTGGTAGTTAATGCCATGTAATTACCAATTTTTGCCAAGTCATCTCTCTCTCTCTGGGTATCAGCTTGATGGACAGTTTCACATTTCTTTTCTTGTTATTTCAATTTTTCTAGTGCATTCATACATTTGATCTTTTCCTTTTTTATATAAAATGCTTACAGTTCGGTTGAAGTGTAAGCTTGGTGCTTACTATCACTGCAGTAAGAGCACACAGAAGCCCTGAGAGGCATCACAGAAAAAAAATAAAGTAAAATAAAACCACACAAGAGATGTTAAAACCACCAAGCCATTTTTGGACTTACAGGGCTCTTGTGTTAAAGCCAGTTGCAGAGCCATCAGAGCACAGGTGCATGCCACATGACCAGGTGATAATAAAACAACCCTAGAATGTGGTCTTGAGGAGTACAGTGATGGTTTGTCTCTGCAATACATCCATCCCAAGGTGTGCTTGAACATCTGGTTCATACTTAGGTTTTGGGTTTGGTTATTTTGTTGGTTTTATGTTTTTTATTTTTACTAATAGCTTAAAAGAAACTCAAGAGGAAGAATATCTACATTGTAAGACCATAACTTAACAAGGGGCTGTGCAGTAGTGTAAGTTTGGTGAAGCATGCTCACCATACATGAAACTGCTGAGCAACACAAGAGGTTTGTAAATGGATGGGGACCCTTTAGCCATTGCAAGAAGAAAAGCTTTAGTTTTATCCTATCTTTACCTGTTATAGAATCATAGAATAGCTTAAGTTAGAAGGGTCCTCAGAGATCATCTAGTTTCAACCCTGCTGTCACTGACAGGGACACCTTTCACTACACTAGCTTGCTGAGTAAGCAACCTGGCTTACCGTCCAACCTGGCCTTAAACACTTCCAGGGAAAGGGTCTTAACAGGTTTCTCTGGGCAATGTGTTCATAACCTCATCACCCTCACAGTGTGGAATTTCTTCCTAAGACCTAATCTAAGTCTACCCTCTTTTAGATTGAAAACATTTCCCTTGTCCTATTACTGGAGTCTGTGGTAAAAAGTCCCTCTTCAGCTTTCCTGTAGGCTCCCTTCAGGCACTAGAAGTCTGCTTTAAGGTCACTCCAGAGTCTTCTGTTTTCCAGGCTGAAAAGCTTCAATTCCCTCATCCTGTCTTCACAGCAGAGGTGCTCCAGTCTTCTGATCAACCTTGTGGCCCTCCTCTGGACTTTAACAATTTGCTGTTTTTCTTGTATTAGGGACTCCAAGTGAGGTCTCACAAGAGCAGAATAGAGGAGAAGAATCACCTCTCTTGACCTGCCGGTGATTCTTCTTTTGGTACAGCCCAGGATATAGTTGACCTTCTGGGCTGCCCTCACACATTGTCAGTTTATGTTGAGCTTCTCACCTACCAAAACTCTCAAAGTCCTTCTGCTCACACAGTCACAGATAAACCTCAAGAAATAATTTAGTCCAACCATTCTGCCAAAGCAGCACTGCCTAAAGCACATTGTACAGGGCTGCATCAAGGTGGGACTTTAACAGCTGCAGCGAAGAAGACTCCAGAAACTCTACAGGCAGCCTGTTCCTGTGCTCTGTGACTCACATTGTAAAGAAGTTTTTCCTTATTTCTGCTCTGGCAGGGGGATTGGACTAGACAATCTTTCAAGGTCCCTTCCAGTCCCTAATGTTCTGTGATTCTGTGAAAATTCTTGTGTTCCAGTTTTTGCTCATTGATACTTGTCCTGTCACTGGGCACAACTGAAAACAGTCAGATATCATCCTTCCTACAGCCACCTTTCAGATATTTATACACATGGATTAGTCTTCTCTAGGCTAAACAGTCCCAGCTGTCTCGACCCATCATAAGAGAGATGTTTCAGACCCCCAGACATCTTCAATGCCCTCTACTGGACTTTCTTCAATAGTTCCTCAAACTGGGGAGCCCAGAACTAGATGTAGAATTCCAGATGTGGCCTCACCAGGGCAGAGTAGAAGGGGAGGACAACCTCTCTAACCTACTCTCTCAAACACAACTAGGCCAGAGAACATGGTATTGAATGGATATATTATATACCATGCACCAGCATCAGTAAAGACCGAGGGCCAGCATGTCTTAGTGAAAACTATATTAAAAGCCATGGAAAGTGGAACTTTCAAGAATTGGGACAAAAATTTAACAGAAACCACCTGGTTAGTAAATAGCAGAGGATCTATCAAGCGAACTGGCTCTGCTCAGTTAAATCTATTTCATAGAGTAGAAGGAGATAAGGTCCTGGTTATTTGTGAGAAAAACTTGTGAAATGCAGTATGGGTACTTCCTGCTACAGGCAGAGGTAAACCCATTCATGAGGTCATCCTCACTCAGGGTCCTGGACACACTTGGTAGGTGATGCAAAAGAATGGTGAAACCTATTGCGTACAACGTGGTGAGTTCAAGACAACAATTGAAAAAAAGAAAGGAAAAAAAAAAAAAGTAGCTAGGTGTTGATGAGATCTCTGATAGAATTTGCCAGACAATGGATAGCTTAGAGAAAATGAAAAAGGGTTTATTAACTCTATAACTGAATACATAAAGAAGAAAGTAGAAGTTAAGCAAGTTACTGCACACAAACTAGAAACTCTGTTACAAATCATAGAACTGTTAGGGATTGGAAGGCACTTCAAAAGATCATCTAGTCCAATCCCCCTGCCACGGCAGGATCACCTAGACCAGGGGGCCGGTTCCCTGTCCCTCAGACAGTGTCGGGGGCCGGGCTGTAGTTTGTGCTCAAACAGGAGACTCCACAACCCCTCTGGGCAGCCTGTTCCAGTGCTCTGTCACCCTCACTGTAAATGCCATTACGTATTCTGAGAAAAGTACAATGGGAGATTACTACTGTATCAGTCCTTGGGCTTTTGACATTAGAGACCTGGGGAAAAACAGTCAAGCAGAGAGGAGTACAAACACCATCTCTTCTATTCATTTGGAGAGACCCATACCCCTTATGTGTCACACACTCTTGTCTGCCAACACTGAATCCTCACCTGTTCCAGACTGGTGAACTCCTCAATTCTTCAGCACAGCTTCTCCAGCAAAACACTGATCAGACAGACCTGATTCCTCAGAACCTGGAATTGCATTCCTTGATACAGGAGACATGCTTTCAAAAAGAACTCAGTTTCTCTTCCTTGCCCAAGGTCTAAGGATTCTCGAGTCCTTCTGCTTCCTTCAGAACAGAGAGTTCAGCTAAGCACAAAGGAATTCTCAGATGCCTCTCCCAAGGCTCCTTCTCTCCCCAGTACTCAAGCATCCCCAGCCTTTATCAGCTGCAGAAAATAGCAAACAGTTTCTCTTCCTGGTGAACAATGCCTCAGATATGGAGGTGACCAGCTGTATAGCCCCAGCCATGTACAGAGCTCAACATGGTGACCAATGCATGGCCAGCAGGGGCCTCTCCCATGCCGCAAACGTGACTGAGAGAGTTCCATTCCTCTTCTGCCTTTCTCCCTCTCCTCCCACCTCAGCTACAGGGGAAAGTGGAGTACTGTCCAGCTCACCACAGGTCATTGGATGGTTGCCTGATGGGGGCTGGAATCGGCACTATGTTCTTGTTTCTCTGGTCTGTGGTACCAGATCAGAGCTGGGCCGGGTCAGAGACAGAACTGGGACTGGCTGGGTTGAAGCTTGAACTGGGCTGGGACCTACTTTCTCGAGCTGCCTACCCGAGGCAGAACAGGAGCCCAGGGTGGAGGGCAGCCACTGTCCATCCCCTGTCTCTGGGAGGGCAGTGGGGCAGTGGCAAGATGCAGTGTCCCCTCTGCCCTGTCTTCTCCCTCTATCTGGAAATGTCAGGGTGGGAAGACAGAGCCCCGTGACGGTGTGCTGGGTCGAAGCCCCCAAAAGAGAGAAAAGAGCAGGGCTGGATAATAAACCCCCTTCTATAGTGTCACCTAGTGCCCACTCTTCCCAGGACAGGTCACTGGGAGGATTCTTTTAGAGAAAAATGCACATTTTTCTTCATGAAAGCACAAATCTATACATCTGAATATTTTGGTAATTTTCAAAGTGCAACAAAGCAAAACGCTTTAATTCTGATATAATTGTGAGAAGTGGTTAAGAGTTCCTTTACTGGGCAATGAAGATTGTGTCATCTGCCATAAGAGATTCAGACACTTTTCCTGATCTGATGGCTGAGCATGTTAAGGAAGATAAGGGGCAGAATGTCTTCAGTTAGCATTTATTGATATTTCCTATCCCATTTTCCCTCCAAAGAGATCTAGCAGCAATGCTGGTGGGAGAGTGAGGAGTTTGATAAGAGGAAGGGAACACTGGCATTGTGCATGAGGCAGAAGTGTGAAGGGGGTAGTGGGAAGAAGGTGTGGAGAGGAGAAGACAGATGCCATTGCTGATATGACACTCCAGAGCATCTCCTTTTTGGCTCTACATTTTGCCCTGACCTGAGTACCCTGGCCCTGTTTTACCTTGGTTTCTTCCTCTGAGGTCTGCTCCAGAACTGCATCTGTCCCACTGGCTCCAGCCATTCTAATGCTGCGGTCCCTCTGTTCCCACACCACCGGTTTCCCCCATGCCCCATCTTGCCACCTGGCCAATCTGGGGCCATGCTGCTCTATGCCCCACCACACTGGTTTCTCTGGGGGTCCTGACTTTGGCCTTAGAACCAGGACAAAGCAAGTTCTGTCTTAGCTTTAAACAACAAAAGAGTATGTAACAGATCTTATTTCACAGGCCAACTCAATTTGACATTTGTTGCTTCTCCAGTAATTTGGAGTACAGTGTGTTACCTGTAAGTCTCACCTGGGTCACCCCAAACACAAAACTCTAACCTTGCTTAAGATTACTTTGTGGATTAGCTTGTGCACAAGCCATTATAGAATGATCTTCGTAGTGGGATCTATTGCATGAAGAAGACAGTATAGACATTTCCCTAACAATGACCTGCTAAATGCATAACTTCACTGACTAAGATATTAGTCTGTTTAAAGTGTTCTATTTTATTTTCTTTTACTGCATTTTTGAAGGTGGTGTGGAAAGATTTTAAAGACAGCTTTGTGTTATATTAGATGTACTATTGTTTGGCCAGAAAAATACTTGTTCTTTATTTGCATGCTAGTCAGATGACGTATTTCTACAAATGATACTTCAGGTCTTCTGAAAGGTATGCAGGAGTTTCATGCTGACCATTTAGGAGTCTCCCAGTGGGATTCAGGAACTCTTAACCCCTCATTTTTTGCTCTGCATTAAGGAAAGCTGGGTTTCTGAGTTAAAAGAACCTTCGTGTTACAATAAAAATAATCCAATTTGAAGATCTGGCTATAATCAGATGCCAAAGGAAAATTTGAAGCACCTTACGATATTAATGAAATTACAATTTTCATGGGACTAGAAATAAACAAGGAACTCGCAAAGAATGGGCTGCTTATGGGTAGTTAAAGGAAGTCATTTTGATTTGAGTCCTTAAAAAATTTGAATAACAATAAATATATCAGCTTTTCAAAAAAGAACACCTCACAAACAACTGGATAGGCGGCAAGACCCGTCAATTTCTGGCCTTCCCTTTTCAGGAGGAAATAAAATAAAGGTATGAAGCACATAGGAAAGTATATGAAATTTGTGTTAATGTCATGCCTCCAGAATGAAATTGTTTTACCATAACTATTGATGAAACACGGATTGGTCTTAGAAGGCTGACTCAAATGCTTTGCAACCAGTGTTCACTTCTGTAGAATCAGAGTGAACAATTTCCACAGAGCCTTTTGTGTCCAACAAGAGAAGAGATTGAGACACCCCTGCAGACTGTGCTGTCATTCAGCGAGATCTGGACAGGCTGGAGAGCGGGGCAGGGAAAAATTTAATGAGGTATACCAAGGGTAAGTGTAGAGTCTTGCATCTGGGCAAGAACAACCTCAGGTACCAGTATAAGCTGGGGACTGACCTGTTGGAGAGCAGTGTAGGAGANGGATCACTGGAACAGGCTGCCCAAGGGAGTTGTGGAGTCTCCCTCACTGGAAATGTTTAAGACCCGCCTGGATGTGTTCCTGTGTGACTTGGTTTAGGTGATCCTGCTGTGTCAGGGGTATTGGACTAGATGATCTTTCGAGGTCCCTTCCAATCCGTAATGAATCTATGATTCTATGACTGTGACTTTGTGCTCTTTTCACCAGAATTTATCAAGTTTTAGTAAAACCTCAGTGACAAAGTGTTTCTTAGACTCAGGAAAGAATTATAGAATGAAGCCCCTCCAGAAAGAATCACAGAATTGCCCAGCTTGGAAAAGACCTTCAAGGTGTTTGTGTCCAACCATTAACACTATGCCCCACTGATCTTACAGAATCACTGAATCACAGAGTATCTTTGGTTGGAAGATCCAATTTCCAACCCAGCACTGCTAGATCACCCATAAACCGTGTTGCTTAGCACTATGAGTATTTTTTAAACAATTACTAGACAACTACTTTTCAATGAGGTAGAAATTACTCCCTTCAGCTACCAACTACTACCTTCAAAGAGGTAGATTTCCAGTTGATTTAGGCGAAAAACTTACACGACAGCAGTACCATACAATCAAGCTAACTTAAGCTTTTTTTTTTTTGGTTTTGGAGATCAGTGCCAGTGTCTATGGCAAAATTTAAGGAAGTGATTAAGCTGGTTTTGATAATGGGGCTTCTAAGTCACAGAATCCTAGAAATCTTTGGTTGAAAGAGACACTAAAGGTCATCAAGCCTAACTGTTAACCCGGAACTGCTAAGTCACCACTGAATTACATCTTCTCAGCACCACATGTACATGTCTTTTAAATATCTGCAATATTGGTGGTTCCATCATTTTCCTGAGTAGTGTGTTCCCTACTCCTGCTGGCCTTGTTATTTCTAATAAATCCTGAAAGCGTTTGGTTCTCTTGGCCACTTGGGCATACTGCTGGCTCATATTCGATACCCCAGGTACTTTTCTGATTGGTAGCTTTCCTGCCAACCTTCCTCAATCCTGTAGAGTTACATGGGATTGTTGTGACCTGACTGCAGGACTGGACACTTGACCTTCTAAACATCATACAATTTGTCTTGGCCTGTTGGTCCATGCTATACAGATTCCTCTGTAGACATGTTCTATCTGCAAGATCAACACTCCTGCCTAACTTGGTTTAATCTAGAAACTTCCTGAGGTTACACTAGGTCCCAGGTAATTGATAAAGAGTTTAAACAAAACAGACCTCAAGACTGAGCTCTGAGGGACACTACTTGTTACTAACAAACAACTTGACTGAACTCTAGACACTGTTGTACTTCTAGAAAATACCACAGTTCTAACTCACTTTGATTCACCTCTTTTTTAACAAATACTTGTTTCACTATGATACTGTAATCTGCCAAGTTGAGTCAGAAGCGTATCCTTTGTATTTCAAAGAGTTCGAGAAAGTTAGCAAACTTTTAGACAAAATTGGGCTGAGTTTCGTTTTCCAATGAAACTTAAAACCAGCCAAGTTTCTCTTGGTTTTATGTTTCATTGCAAGAAACTCTAATTCTTAGATGAGTACAGCCCAAAGTGCATACATTTGTGATCAGCAGTAAATGTACGGAGAAAGGAATGGTAGAACAGACTTCAGAATTTTCTCTGTAGTTGGCAATGCCTGGAAACCTGTCCTGCTTCATTGCAATGCAGATTTGCAGACTTTGGCCCAAAGAAGACCTGTTGGCGAAGTTTGATACTGAAAAGTAATCTTCTGCAGGAAATGAGTACCCAAGAATTGTTATACCATGTAATAAGAAAGAAACAATAAAGGTCCCTGGTGAGAAAGTAGTTCTGGGTTGATGGACAACAGTCATTATAAACTGAGCTTTCAAATAAAAAATACTTTCAACTTTTCAAAAGGGTTTCTTTTTTTTAAATGTGGACGTTTGCATTTCAGATTGGAGAACTTCCAAGTGACCTCCTGACTTTAAATGTTAAACATTATGAGAGAACAATTGCAAACACTCAGAATGAGAAGGAAAATATGATTTTATAGCTGTAACAGACTATAGAGTATCTCTTCTAACATTTCAAATTTGAATTAAAGAGGGAACTCTTGGGAATGGTTCAAAAACAGCTGATGCTGAAGAAATAAATGAATTTACTTTCTATTGCTCCACAGGTGCTACCGGCCCAGTCACTTCACTTAAAGGTAAAAAGTAAGAACACGTCCCTGAAGTCACCTGATGTTGGTGAGAAAGCTGCAAATATATGAAGAGTTGTACTACAGCTCTGATGGTGAAGGAATTGGTTACTTGGTCGGCTTTGACAAGATATCTCTGCAAATTAATTGAAATAGGATGCCAAGGATCCCAAGAAAATAATCCATGCAGTAATTAATTCTCCTTTGCTGGAACACTGAATGTTGTCCCTCCTTTAAATTTTATAAGGTCTTGCCTCCTTTATTGCTGTTACTTTGGCTTAAAGTGGGAAAGCATACTCTTTCGCTCAGAAGAGAGTGTACATTTATTGTGTCACCACTGGAGGCAGCTGACTGCATGTAGGACTCCTGGCTCCCTCGGTGGTTGGGCTTGTACCTTTGGTGGAAGACCATGCCAACTTCCTGCCTTGTCCCCGTTTTCACTCTTGCACCAGTCTTTGTGGGTGCCTCCAGAAACTTCTCCTGCTTGGGTGGGAACACATGGATCAAAGCACTTCCTGGGTGTAACTGAAAAATTAAGTCTGTTTACCTTATATTGGCACATACTTTGATTCTGAGAATGTATGATTCTGAGATTAGAGGATATCTGGAGGTCTTGGTTCTTGCTTTTCTGAGAGAAACAGACCTTCAAGGCAGCTATGGAAAAATTATGTGGGACACAGTAGGATAATCGAAAGGGAGCAAGTTTGTGACAGTCCCTGCCTCATCTCTAATCAGCTGTAATGTGCTATCTTGTTGTTTCTATATAAACAATTTTTCTTAAAAACTATCTTTTTTAAAATTAAGCGGGTTCATATGTCATCCATGAGCTCCAGTGTGTGAAATCCATTACTTTCTGAATACCATATCCACCATACTTCAGATACAGCCAGCAAAACAGCTACACATCTGCCAAAGGTATGAATGCAGTTGCCTAAAACATCAGAGATTACTGCTTTCAATTAGCCAGTGTTGGTACTAATCCCCCAAAAGCCCTGTTTGTATCTCAGCGCAAAATGCAAAAAATACAGAGGTGCCTGGGCTGACTGCTCTATTTGCAATATTTTTACAACAACAATGTGAGATAATTTATAAACATCCGTGAATGTGCTCTTGTTGCCATGCCTTTGACAACAAGGAGGTAAGCAAAGAGTAGATCTTACTGCATCACTCATGAATGAAAAATTTTATAAAAAACAGAGGGGTTTCTCATTTCTGTTAGTTGAACCCTCGTGCCTGGTGCAGTGGGGGTTGGCAGGAGATTGTCAGTGGAAGCATGCAGATGGCATAAGAAATGCATATTTAAAATTTTCTCCAGCTGTACCATATTGCCAGGTTATCAAGGGAATTGGGAAGAAATACGAGAATATGGGGGAATTCTGAGCATAGCTTCTTCTTTGTTGCAAAACGTGAACCACTGCAAATATCCAAATGTAAATAAACCACAAGTTTTAGGCATGGATAAAAAGTTAAATTTCTCTAGAGGTGTAAAAAAGTGGCTTGGCATGTTCCAAGGCCTGCTGCTGGACAGCTGCAGTGCAATTAGCCTCAAGATCATCTGAAGTTTGATCCGGGTCTTATGGCTTTTGTTGTTTCTTCTCCATCTGCCAAGTAATTCTTCAGTAAGCTGACATCACATGTATCATCTTTCCTTGCAAGAACATATTGTATTTTCTGTGTCTTGAAGACTTTTTTTCTCCGCTCATCTCATAATAGGAAATGTTGTCCTTTCAAATAGTTCTGAGTTAGCTACTATTTTTGAGATAGGAATCATAGAATAATTAGAGATTGGACGGGACCTCGAAAGATCATCTAGTCCAATCCCCCTGCCAAAGCAGGATCACCTACACCAGGTCACATAGGAACATGTGATGTCAGGCTATGTAATGAGGTTTCTGGATGTGACATTATGATCTAATATACACAGAAGGATGTAAAAGCATGTTATTTACATAAATTCATCAAGTTTTGATTATAAAATCCAACATCTTGGCTACCTGTGCTATTTGCCAAATTATCTCTTTTGCTGAGTAGAGAACTTTGCCACATTTATGAACTATGCTGGTTGGCTCAGTTGGTAGAGCATAGGACTCTGGATTCCTGGGGTCATGGGTTCAAGCCCCATGTAGGACATCTTGAGACAGTACTGTAGGCTTACTCTGCTTCAGCAGGGGGGGTTGGACTTAGATGATCTTTCGAGATCCCTTCCAACCTCTAACATTCTGTGATTCTGTGACTGATACATTTAAACTTCTAACTTTTAATCCTGTATCCAATGGTATCCAGGAGATGCATCTTATTGCGCAGAGGAAGAAGGAAAAGACAACTTACAAGTGTAAAAAGAGGCAGTGCAAAGACTCTGTTTTTTACTCCTATGCCATTTTCACAATATGTACCCCTTAAAACAAGTAAAGGACACGGTGACATTTAAAGACAAAGACAAGACATTCTCATGTCCTCCTTAATTAGCAGAAGACTACTGCTCTTCCTTCACATAAACTCATAGAATGTATAGATACACACTAGTATATTTTTTAATTGCTAGAATCACAGAATCACAGAACAGTAAGGACTGGGAGGGACTTTGAAAGATCATCTACTCCAATCCTCCTACCAGAGTTTAAGATGCAGGCAGGTCTTAAACATGTCCAGAGTAGAAGAGACTACAATTTCCCTGGGCAGCTTGTTCCAGTGCTCTGTCACCTTCACTGGGAAGAAGTTCTTTCTCATATTGATATGGAACCTCAGATGTTCCAGCTGACATCCATTGTCCTTTGTCCTATCATTAGATGACGCTGAGAAGAGCCTGGCTCCATCCTCCTAACACCCATATTTTACATCTTTATAGACACTAATGAGGTCATGCCTCAGGCTTCGTTTCTCCAAACGTTTTCTCATCTGCCTAAGCTTTTCCTCATAAGGGAGGTGTTCTACTCCATCATCTTTGTGGCTCTGCACTGGACTATCTCCAGCAGTTCTGCGTCCTTCTTGAACTGAGGAGCCTGGAACTGGAATGATGTTCCATATGTGGTCTCACCAGGGCAGAGTAGAAGGGGAGAAGAACCTCTCTCAATCTGCTAACGATCCTCATCTGATCCACTCCAGGACGCTGTTGGCCTACTTGGCTGCAAGAGCACATTGCTGTCTTATGGTCATCCTGCTGTCCAGCATGACCCCCATGTCCCTTTCTCCGACACTGCTCTCCAACAGGTCAGTCCCCAACCTCTACTGGTACCTGGGGTTGTTCTTGCCAAAATGCCCTATGCTTGCCTTCGTTACAGTTCATTAATTTTCTCCCTGCCCAGCTCTCCAGCCTGTCCATGTCCTGATGAATGGCAGCACAGCCTGCTGGAGTGTCGGCCACTTCTGGCTTTGTGTCATCAGCAAACTTGCTAACAGGGCACCCTAATCCGTCATCCAAGTCATCAATGAATAGATTGAACAGGACTGGTCCCAGTACTGACCCTTGTGGGACTGCACTAGATACAGGCCTCCAACCATACTCTGTCCCTTTGAAGACCACAGTCTGGCTTCTATCCTGCAGCTAGTTCACAATGTACCTGGTTGCCCAGATCACACTGCCTCAGTTTGGCTGTAAAGGTCTGTGGGAGACTGTGTCAAATGCTTTAATGAAGTCAAGATAGACCACACCCACTGCTTTGCCATCATCTACCCACCTGGTTATGCCCTCATAATCACAGAACCACAGAATGTTACAGGTCCTGCTGCTGTCCAGTCTCCAGGCTCCTCTCCTGATCCCCTTGAATGAAGGAGAGGGTGTTCTGAAACTAATTGAAGGTAGTATCTTGAATTCTGCAGAGAAATTAGAATGATAATTGGATAGGTCTGTGGTAAATATCAAAAAGGTCATGATTATTTCATTCTCATAAAATTTGACAAAGTCTATAAAAATGACTTTTTTATTTGTCCTGGTATGGTGTGGTGGAGAGGCCCCATATTTCCTATTATGCTGAGTGATTTGAAAAATGCAGCTGACTGTGTGAAGTGACACATACCAGGACTTTGAACTACTTATAAAAGTTTGTTCTTTTTTAGGACACAGTATTAGACATTTGGCATGATTCTTCTTTCCCTTCAGCACTGAGGAGAGAGGGACACATCAATATGCTGTAGAGCTGCAGCCCACTTGAACGTCTATCATAAATTGTGAAAGGCGGAATCAAACAGTATGGCATGAACAAACATGGGTCTTAAGAATTATAGACCTGAGAACCTGGAGCTCAGTTCTGAGACACAGTTTAAAGACAGATTTCTTTTCCCTGTAGGGCGGGTTCTTTCTGGGTAGTGTCCCTAATCTCATCATGCCCCCCGAGGCACTGTTCTACCTTTGTACACTGCCCTCCAGAACCATCCTAACACAAGATTTGTGGTCTTAAGAAATTCACATTGGGCAGATGTCCTGTAACTGATATGCAGTGTGCACTCATCTCCCTTTTTAACACCTTGCCCATTGTAAGGCATTCATCTTTTCGCTGTCAGCCTTCTAGAGCTCTTCTCACATTTCTCAAAGTAGCTTTTGGCACCAGTCTCTAATTTAATTTCAGAACTTTTCTGCAATATATGTTTCTTAGTTGTAGTTGAAGAATGACAGCAAAAAACAGGCCAAATCTTCTGTGTAAGTGAACCGTATTCCTTTTGCCAGTGTTTCATTTATCGATGGGTTTTGGCCCCCATTCCTCCTTCTTAGCCCTTCACTGACAAGTTATTATGGGATAAGGAGGCTTGAGAAAGGCATTTAATAATGGTCCTTCCTTAGACAACTTTGATTTTAAAAAAGGCAGTGCCAGCCCTTCAGAAATGTTTAAACATTTTGGATGTGGACACAGATTCTCTATGTTAGACATTATTTTTTGGCTAACATTTTATCATAATGTAACATCTGAGTTTTAGCTAGATCACCAGCCTTAGAATAGTTTCCTCAGCACCCTCTTTGTGATGTCCTATTCCCATTTTGCTGATGGTCCTTAATGTGTAATCATTTCAAGAAAAATGAAATATCTCTTACTGAAGTCTTTCTCCCCTCCCTCACTGGCAAAAAGTTTGTTCCTTTCTTTAGTAATGATATAGTTTCCTTTGACTATTTCCAAAACCCAGGAACGACGCAGGAAATGCTGTCAATTTTTCTTGCAAAAAGCATGGATTGAATCTTTTTTGGTTTTCTTGAAAGGTTTTAGACATAACAAGAGTTTAACCACTTTCCTGCTGCTGCACATGGTACTTCAGCCACAGATGTTCCTTCACGTGTGTGACATTAATTAACTGTACAAGCAAGAGGAGGAAGATCCGTTCACACAGCACATTTGCATTACTGTGTGTTTTGTCAACCATTTTTTATAAGTAGGATTTCTGAAGGTCACAGAAATTCAACCCAAAGACTGCATATATGGAAAGTGGAATATTTCTACCCTAGTAAGTATCTATCAACAATAATAAGATGTTATCGCCACCATTTTTTGAACTGGTTTTCTGTTTAGTGTTTATGAACAAGTTACAAGAGACAACTGAAGTTGTACGTTCCAAGTGTAATACGAAGTGAATCAGTGTTTAGAGACATTTATGCAGTAAGACTAGGGGAAGAAATCACACCCTACAAAAACAGTTTAAGACATGTCCTTTGTAGTCAGTCCAGTTACAGTTTAGTAATAACTGTTTATAGTAAACAGTGCATACCTTCTGGACTGGCTGATATCTGATCTATCTGAAAAAAAGGTTTGCCTTCTGTATGGGGAAACTGGCTGCACTGCAGGGAGTACCACACTGGTCAAGGGGAATACTCTTCTTGTGGAAGTGTTGCTCTTCTGTTCAAGACAGCGGTTCATCACTGACCACAGAACAATTTCTGCTCCTTTTCAAGTGCTGTCATCTGCATGTGAGTAAAAGACAGTCTTCTGAAACATTAGGGCAAGCTGACCCCAAATCAACTCTGTAAAAACTATATGAATAGTAGTTTTATACTGACTAACCTCACTAGCTATTGCCTGCAAGCCAGAAGAATTCCATATCTCCTTGTGGGACTGGTAGCACTTTTAACCACAATTCATTGAAAGAATCTGTCTTTTACATCTCATCCATATATATGTACATATAAATATGGAATATACAGAAGAAATGTTTCTGTCTTACAGAATCACAGACATACTTTGGCACATTAGCATAGCCGGCACTCTTTCTCTGTGTCTGAAATTACAGGTAACTGTCCAGAAAGATAAGACAGAATTACAATAGCATCTCTAGCTTTGTTTGTTCACTCGGAGTGCTGTGTCTGGTGAAGAATAACCTTTTGTATCAGTACGGGTTTGGGGACTGACCTGCTGGAGACCAGCTCTGGGGAAAAGGACCCAGGGGTGCTGGTGGACCATGGCCTGACCATGAGCTAGCAATGCGCCTTTGTGGCCAAGAAGGCCAAAGGTCTCCAAGGGCGCAGTAAGAAGAGCACGACCCGTGAGTCAAGAGAGATAGCCCTGGTGAGACCACATTTAGAATACTGCGTCCAATTTTGAACTCTGCAGTTCAAGAAGGAAAATGAGTTATTAGAGAGAGTCCAGCTCAGAGACATGAAGGGGGCTGGAACCTCTTCTTTTTTAGGAGAGGCTGAGAACTGGGTCTGTTTAACCTGGTGAGGAGGAGATTGAGGGAGGTCCTCATTAATGTTTATATTCATATCTAAAGAGTGAATGTCAAGGAGGACAGGACCAAACTCTTCTTGGTGCCCAGTGACAGGACAAGGGAAAATGGTCACAAATTGGAACGCAGAAGATTGGATCTAAACATAAGGGATAAGTCTACTGTGAGGGTAACAGAGCACTAGGACAGACTTCTCAGAGAGGCTGTCACGTTTGCTTCTCTGGCAACATTTAAAACCCATCTGGATATGTTCCTGTGTGATCTTCCTTTTCAGATAGATCAGCTCTATCTATATAGATACAAATTTTTGTGAGCAATTTTGTCCCTGATATGTCTTGCAGAGAAAGGTTCTTTGCTGGATATTGTCCGTTAATCCGTATTATTAACGACTCCTTACAATTTCACCACCTCTGTGTTGTGCCTTCCAGGATGATCAGAAGTAGTTGTCTCCTCCTATGGACTCTGAAGCTTATATCTGTGTCTGTTCTTAGGACATTCATAGTCTCTTCTTGCCCTCTGGACAGTGTTTCTCCCAGTATGTCTTGTGCAATGCTGGGCTCTGAGGCTTGCTGAAGCTATAAATTTGCATTTGTAATAAGGACGAAAGCCCATCTCTCACTTTCTCCCCGGAATTATTCTGTATCACTCTGAGTGCACACTTCAGGATAAAGCAACTATGACCAGGGAGCTTTGCTTGTTCTGCTTTACCCTACTGCTTTTTAACAAGACAGACACTAGTACTTATGACTTAAACTGTGAATAAACAAACTAAATAATGTAATCTGGCACATGGAACTCCAGTGCCTCCATTTCTCCTTGGCAGACTTCAGAGACCCTGCAGCACAGTGCAACCCACATGTGGGAAGCACTTGGTGTGGACAGTGCCTCTTTCTGCAAGCTGCACCTCTCCAGTCTCTGAGCATCAGTCTTTTCCAGTGGGCTTGTGTGACCCTTACATGATCAAACAAGCAGTAGCATTTGTTTTATACCTGCTAACAAGCACATGGCTTGCTAGTTATCACACCTGTTTCATGAGTTGAGACTGCACTATCTCTTCAGACTGGTACATGCTTGGCATTATTCATACAAGTGCATTAGCCATGAAATATGGCAGTGAAGTTGATCTATATGACTAAGTGGAATAAGCAACACACTAGGAGCCATAAAAATTTATTGGTGTTTTTTCCTGGATGTTGCTGTCTTGGTTTGTGTATAAGTAAGAAGCTGTACTATATATATGTCTACCAGATACACATGGACAGCTGATTATGAATGTGCAGTACTTGTAAGACAGAGAGCAGGTGAGCTTAGAGGTATCAGTGAAAGTAGTTCTGGAAGGTGAATAATGAGCACAGATTGTCTGGTTACATCTGAGGTGAAAGAATATACCAGCTCTCAGAACATAGTAAGTGAAATTAGACTGAAATACAAAGAGTCACTGTGTTTCCATTTTCATTCAACAGCAGTATGAAATTCCCTTGTCACTAGCTGTACAAGGTTATGAATAGAATGATTTTTTTTAAAAAGATTTTTTNTCTACCCCTTCCCCCTTCCCTCCTCCCTCTCTTTCTCACTGCCATCCAATAGATGGAATTATCTTATTGCATCCATTAGTTTCAGTACACCAAATAAATTCTAAGGTCTGAACAGACTGTCATATATTCTGTAGAAGAAGCATACAAAGTAATTTAAAACTCTGTTTGTGTATCTTTCATCTCTAGAAGAAAACTATAAAATTGTAGGATCATGACATGGTATAGTCTGTAACAGACTTTAAAGATCATCTAGTTTCAAAACAGGTTTCATCAGATCGTCTATTAATGTTGAAAAGACAGCTAGTGCCAGTACATAATTTAAATTCTTTATTTTATGTATATCTGTGTATGTTTATACCCACTCAGAAACACACACTTTTGGCAATAATGAAGTACTCCATCAGTTACAACGTATCTGCCTTTAGATAGGTTCCTACAAAGGACAAATGAAATTTTGAAAGCACTAGAATTTAGTTACCAAGGCATTGAGTACAATAATAACCACTGACACAGTTTTCCTGTAGGTAGGATACTTTTCATATGCTCACTTTTCATGCTTATCATTCTTTCTCTTCTCTTTGTTTACTTTTCCTCTGGTTCTTACTACTGTTACAGAAATAGTTTGTATGAATTTTCAACTCCCAGAGCTCCCTTCAGAGCTGAACTTGTGTCATCTTTTATTTCAGTGGCAAGAGAATATATCAAGATGAATATACAACTTCAATTTCATTACAACTCCCACTGTAGCCTAGCAAAATGTTCTTAAATGAGACTCTCAGGTTTAATAGCCTTGGTCAAACTCTAAATCTGAATAGCCTTGGTCAGAGGAAGCAGAAGGAGAAGGGAGGTCTGGGGGTTGGTAGTTTCTCTATAAACCCAGAGCTTGTGTCTCAATCACATCTATAGAAAAGAAGCTGGATGGCAAGAAAGAAATAGCAGATTGGAATAGCAATGAGGACATGTATTTTCTCATGTTATCTCTGCGATGTCTTAGTGTGAAAACGCAGCTCCCAATACTGCTTCATTATCATAATTGACTGTTGCTATGCATATTCTGGACTGAGATAAGGAAGGGAGTTTCTGGATTTCCCCCCCTCCCCTCTCATTTAAATAGATCATTGTCTACAAACCTAGCTGGGAGTATTCTTACCCGAGGATGCAGGTGGCACCATCTGTCCCTAGGAGCTATGTGCCAGAAGAATCTGGCTTTGCTTTGTATGTGAATATTTTTCCTGCATAAAATTGCCATATAGAGGCCATGTGAAACTGACTCTGCCCAAAGCACGGTCACAAAGCACACAAAACAGCAAAGACTTCAAGGATTTATTTTATTTGAGCAGATATAAAATGCAAGTTTTTATTTGATTTTTTCTCTTGAGGTATCTTAATTGAATAAAAAATGTCTTTCTAAACGTCATGTCTAAAGATAATACGTGAATTGTTTTAGAGCCTGAAGTAAACGTGCACTGTCTGTCTTCTGTCTTTTTCTAAGTAACCTGAATATAGAACCTGTGGCCATGGGTCTGGTGAGACACAACAACAGAGAGTTCACCTTCTGTACCTTCACCATCAGCTTTTGAGGATGAGACTCCTACTTTCCCCAGCCATGCAGACCAGGGCAAAACTTTATCATTCGATAACAAACCAGCCTTATTTGGATTCTGAACATCATAGACCTACTGTCTCAAAAGAAATCAGTCTGGCCATTGCCTTTGAGAGGCAGTGCCCTGATGGCCTCAGAGGTCCTGTTTCCAGACTTCTTATCATTAGCTCTTACTCCTAAGCTGGTCTTCCCTGTGCCTGCACATTGCTCTAGGGTATTGCCGTGGATGATTCACAGAACCCTGCCTTTTCACAAGACCATAACAGAAACCTCACTGTGACTTTTTCCTTGAAATCAGCCCACCAAAATGGAGATGTCTAATAACATTTGTCTGAATGTCCCAAAAAGCATGGCCAAAACATATGCTATTGAATGTTCTTACCAACAAGCAGACCAGGTCTGATCACAGTTATGTCCCGTGACTCCACTGAAATCCACAGAATTTTGTCACCGGGCAATGCAATAGAGCTTTTCTGGGATTAAACTCTCAATTACATGCAGGCAACCTCAGTGGATTCAGTGGAGATGCAAAGACGTATATGATGGCAGAACTTGGCTGGTTGCTGTACAGAAAGATGCAGGTGGCACCACATGCAATCAGTTTGCAGTCACTTGGCAGATGTTCACAGCTGTCTGAGAGCAGAATAAAAACAGCGAGTTTGAGAAAAAAGTTAAACTTGTTTGCTTTTTCAGTTTGCTGATGTTTCTTGTCACTTTGAAGTTTGCTGCTGCTGCTGCAGAGAAAAAGGGGGAACACTCCTATCCCTAATGATTCACATAGTTTCTGACTCCAGGACAATAGGTGATGGGATAGACATTTAAGCAGATTTTTTTACAATTTATCTTCAATATTCAGGTTGGTTAAATGTTACTTACTGTCATTTTTTCCACTCAACACCAGTGTTTTTATTCCAAGAGTCCTTTAATCTAATCTATTTACCTATGCAGGCTTAAAGTCTTGCACTCAGCATGTATTCTGGAACATCAGAAACTTACATCTTTGTTTCATGGAAAAACCTAAATTAATTTGTTATGATAAAGGACATGGGAGAAAGAACTGCTTAAATGTAAACAATTGTTATTTTATCCTTTGGAAAATATGAGGGAAGCTGCATTAGTTGAAGCAAACTTTATTACTTGGAAAAGCATGAGCAATTTTCTGACCTCTGCTGACCTACTCAGTTGTTGGGGATTTTTCCCCCCCTTCACTCTGCTTTTCCCTACCAGGCATAAGTATGTACATGTGTATACCAGACAGCTACAGCCAATAAAACGACCACCATCTCTGGAACGCAGTCCCATCTGAAGCAAAGCCTTTTCAACTATATTGTCACAGATTTGAATGGATTTTTTGGCAGTTCCTGCCTGTTCAGACCTGCATGCAAACCCTTCTCAGTGATTCAGATTATGTTATAGCATTTGCAGACAGGACTTGAAAAACACAACCAGCCCTCCGCTAAGTAGTTCTCAGCCAGATCTGAGCATCTCAAACAGAATTGCTCCCTTACTGATAGGCAATTGCCCACGAACACCGCCAAAGCTCAAGAGATTTTGGTGCTTCTCTCTTGCTAACCATGAAGGCTCGCTGCCACCTGTGGGCAGCAATCAGTATCAGCGCTTAGCGCCGTTCTGCAAAAAAGTCAGAGACGGGCAGTAGCTGAGATGGCCCTGCTGATAGCATGGAGTAGCTGCAGAGCCAGCCATCTGCAAATACCAGTGGGTTTCAATGTCTGCTCTCCAGATCATTTTCCTCAAACCAAGCCACCAGGAACTGCTCTCTGGCTTCCAAAAGGCTAGTCTCTTGGGAGCTGGTTTGTACTAAGGCTGGGTCTCTTGGTCTCTTGGTCTCATTGTCTCTTTCAGTGGATAAAGCCTTTGTGATGGTTCTGTCCATTCCTCTAGCACTCCATAACTCATCACCACAGATGCCTTTCCTTTCTGCTTGGGTGGTCTTTCTCTTGATTTGCAAAACTTCATCTACTCTGTTACACTGGATTGCAGTCGTTAATAGTTGAAGCACTATTAGTGGTGAGCAGAATGGACAAACAGAATGGGACAGCAGTCCTAGTCTCGCAAGTCTTGCTTTCTTAAGAAATCTGGACTAAAACTTGAAGGTTACAGTTTAAGGATATTCCTAAAATCAGTTGTCTGGATTCAATCCAGAGTTTGACTGATAAATAATAAATTTTACTTTGAACCACGTGCTTCCCAAATGACAATAACCTAATTTCCTGCGATACTTTGTAAAGGAAAAAAAAAAATCTATATAATTTTAGCAGAATCATTGAATGTCTCAGTTATATGTTTCTTTGATCTCTTACTGGGAGTGACCCACAAAGGTCACCAAGCCCAACTCCCTGGTCCTCACAGGACTACCTCAGAATAAATCATACAGCTGAATACTCTAAGGAAGATATTCTGCTGAATTGTAAATTACTGGCTTGACCATACATAATTTTTAATGTAAAGTGCCTTTCGGGAAATCCAAACAAAATTAAAGCTATTTTAAAATAAACCATACAGGTAAGGAACACTTTGTGTTTTTAAAATTCACTAACTTCTTGCAACAAAAGAAGTAGGTAGGTGATCAACTGTGCACATACATACCTGAGTTTAGATTAGTTCTGTATTTTCTGTTTATAACAGTATCCTGTGAGAATTTACATATCTACACATGCACATTTGCATACAGTTGTACAGTAAGTTGTGAGGGCTAGCATCATGCTATGTGTGTTTGCTTACATTCATGAGCTCACCTGTACATTTCTCTAGCCCTGGAAAGGGAAAGAGAATGAAGCATCTGAGGAGAACCCAACCATACACAGATATGCTGATGTTTTTGGGTGTGCAGGAAAATGTAATTCTCTTTATTGAGACCCACTCAATGAGAACCACCTAAAAAGAGGTTCTTTACACTTAAAATATGTATCAGTGTCTCACTACATTATCATTGTAGGCTTCATCACTTTCCTTTTGTTGAATCTCATTTCATAACTCCTGCTCAGCCCCAGCCAGGCAGGACGTGGCGCTTGGTGCCATGGTCTAGCCTTGAGCTCTGTGGTAACAGGCTGGACTTGATGATCTATGAGGTCTCTTCTGACCATGGTAATACTGTGATACTGTGATACTGTGATACTGTGACCATGGGGTTTGGGAATTGCACCTTTAGACAGCACTTGAGTGAGGTCCGTTGTGTAGAAGGGCATGTGGTACAATGCTTATCAGCTTAAGCGCTGACCTCAGAATAGTCCAGGCAGACTTCTAGGCTCTCACTGAGTTGCCAAACACCACAAGAGGTATGTGATCTTATCTTCTTAATAGTGTGTTTAAAACTTAGCACAATTTGGACACAGCATAAATATTGTTGACAGTGTTCTTTAACAAAATTATTCATAACAGCTTTGTTCCAGCTGCAAATCTCCTGTTGTGTCTCTTTCTTACTAATACTGTGACAAATATTTACAATGCAGTACCTGTGTTCTCCAAAGGTACAAAGATTGTTCATGATTCCTTTAGAAAAAAAAAACCAAAACCAACCAATCTTGTTTTGATGTGCATGTATTTCCAAACTTATATTAATTTATTATGGTTTGGAAAATCTGAGATGGGGTACATAAAAAGATTTTGGACATCTGTTAACTCTACAATATTTAATCAAACATCACTGTGTACGTAGCTTCTCAAAGATTTACACAGTGAGTAGTATGGAAATATGAATTTTTATTTTATATCTATTATTGCAAAAGCTAATAATTTCATCAGTGCTCATGAAACTGAGCAAAACAAATTTCAGCTTTTCCAACAGCAAATACTGGATGAGCCATAAAAATAGGTTAGAAACTCCTTCAACCTACAGGAAACCTTCTTGTTTGCCATATACATGCCTGCCTCTTTAAAGGAAGTTAGACAAATTAATGCAAGAAGTAATATCAAGGATGATTTGACATGAATGCCCTGCTTCTAGCTCTTAAGTCTGTGAACTTCAGGTGATCTGCTGGATGATATCACTGTATGTCTGTGGGTTCAGGTTTTTTTACTGTTTCACTAGGTCTCCAATATTGATGTCCAAGGGACAAAAAACACAGCTAATTGACCTTTTCCTGCCATTCCATAACTTTTCCTTTCTTAGGCTTGTAAAAGGGAGCATGACGTGAATTGAGATAAATGTGTTCTTTTCATGGGGCAGCAGTTTCCTCTGGTTTTCTATCTCTGCCCTTTTCTATGTCAGGAAGGGGCTTGGGCAGCAGTGGTGCAGTGGACAGGCACAGTTTTGAAGCAGAAAAACAGCTTGTAAGTGGAATCCTTAGAGAAGTGGAGTGGAAGAACCAGAGCACTGCATTGTTCTGCTCATGCACTTCCAGCCTGAGCTCACCTAATTTTAACTGCTGTTTCCTTGTTGCTGTTGCTGTTACATGTATTTTAGCAACAAATACAGCCATCAGCAGGAAAGCAAGCAGAATCCCCTCCACCAGTCCCAACCCATCATGAATTTGCTGCCTGCTGCCAAGACATCTAGCTGCCCACTACTCCTTGTATCTGAGAAAAGTTATCTTCTCTCATAAGCTGATAATGAGCAGGCCATCTTAAAGTACAAATTGTGCAAATCCCAAACTTACACAGCTGTTCCCAGTACTGGGGCAAATATTTCTGTTCTGGGTGCATGAGCTCTTACACACCTCTGAATACTGAAGTGTATGAAGGAAAGCTGTGCCACACCACAAAGGAAGAGCACAGCAAGGGAAGCAGAATAAGGAAGGGCACCTACAATGCACTTCTCCTACAATGCACTTCTGAAGATAAATTTCCTTTGGGCCACTGTAAGTTCACATGTGCAGGTTGTGCAGCTGCATTTCCTGACATTTCCATTGCACAACAATTTCCTTTTCTCCTCCTCCCTGAACATTTAACAAACACATATCTGTATTTATGCATTTGCCTTTCCTCTAGTACTGTTGTGTATGAGGCCTGTGAAGAAAACAAATGCAAATACAAAGCTTATAGAAACCACTTCCTTCTCATGCACCTGCAAGCGGCAGTAGCACTACTCTATTTTGAGGATGAATGGTCCTCACACCACTTCTGCCAGAAGGGAAGAAGTAGCCTGTGATCAACATTAACTCATTTAATTTTTAAAAAACCAGGCATTTAGAGATACATCACTATGTGGTTACAGAATGCTGCTTATAATCCTGATAGGCTTCCTTTGCTTCTTTGATTTTTGACTAATTATACTCTGAAATGTCATCAGAAGCTTTAAGCAATGAAGAAAACACATTCAGGACCTCAAATCTAAGTTTAATTACTGTTGGATGTGAAAGATCATGGACCAAAGGGAGACACTGGTATGTATTTTTCCCAGCCATGATGTATTATCTGATTTAGGCCTGAAGATGAAGGTATAAATCAGATAATGAGAAACATAAAGAAGAGGGTTATGGGAAAACACAAAGTGTTTCATCCACCCTGTATGCTCTTTTTTATGATTAAAGGCATCAAAAGGAGGACCTCATCCTGTGGTGTACTGAGAAATGCAAATGAAAGAAAGAGTAGCCCTAATACTAAGCTCCATTGCCTTGTTTCATAATAGAATAGGTTTGGTATCATGGTGCAACATATTCAGAGTTGTTCCTGGTGAACAGTTAATGTAGAGTGTATGTAATGATGTAATGTATGAGTGTGCTCTCACCACTCTCACGGTGAATAACTTCCTCCTCACATCCACTCTAAATCTACCCATCTCCAGCTTTGCTCCATTCCCCCTAGTCCTGTCGCTACCTGACATCCTAAATATTCCCTCCCCAGCCTTTTTGTAGGCCCCCTTCAGATACTGGAAGGCCACAGTAAGGTGACCTGGGATCCTTCTCTTCTCCAGACTGAACAGCCCCAATTCCTTCAGTCTATCCTCATAGGAGAGGTGCTCCAGCCCTTTGATCATCCTCGTGGCCCTCCT
>VXBP01004149.1:53043-101677 GCA_013400115.1 Rhinopomastus cyanomelas
TTACAGGAATTAACAATTCCTACCCAGAATTACAAATTGTCACAAGCAAATTTCACCTAAGCAATTAAATACCACCCCTCTCCCTTTCCGAACTGCAAGAAGGGGATTAAAACAGATATTGAATACCACCCCTCCACCTATAAAAGGGGCATATCAAATCTGTTTCAATTGTCTGCAAAAATTCTCCGAGAGCCATCAAACTCAAGAGACCTTGCCTGCATTCTCCACCAATTTTGTAGCGGGTTGAAACTCAAAGTGCTTTGCTCCCGGGTTTCGGCACCAATTAATCTGTCCTGGTTTGAGGGTTAAAGGCAGAACCCTCCAGAACAGATTGTTCGATTCCCCTCCCACCAATACAGGAAGGGAATATAAACAAATTTGAAAATGTCAACAAGTTGTAATTTTATTAAAAACGAAGTAAATTCAAAAGAGGAAAGAGAATACCAACAGGAATGTAGGGAGATGGTGTAAGGGAAGAACTATGTACACAAGGCAGTTTGGTGTAATTATGGTCTCCAGTCACTAGGGGACTCTCGCCATGGCGCGGCAGCAACAGGCTCTCGCACCCGGCTGCTTTCATGTCTGCACCACACGGGAAAAGGAAGGGAGGGAAAAATGGCACGGGCCAGTCGCGCGCCCCTCTCCCGCGTGCACCGGATGTCTGGCTATCGGAACCCTGTCGGCGCCTTCCCCAAGCAAAACAGGACCACACTCAGAACTAGTCCGAGACAAAACAAAACGCCCCAAAGTGTGAGACAAGCCCCCTCCCAATCCACCAGCAACTGCTGACAAAAACTTAACAGGGGGCAAGTCAGGTGGGCTGGGCAGCAGGTCAGGGCACAGGAACTGTGGGTCGTCTCTCCTTCCCATCTGGCCGAAGCCACACCGTCCCCCCCACCGCTGGCTTTTTATTCCATGGTCCACCAGGACCCTCCTACTATGGGGTAGAGGGGAGTGGTTTGGGAGATACACAAGTTCTTCTTCTGCGTCCTAACCCAGCACAGAAATACCTTCTGAAGAAGCAGTAGACAGTGCAGTTAAATATTCTCTTTTGTTAGTTATAGCATATGAACTGATGCAGAAACAAGTAATTCTTGATGCAATTTGTGCCTCTTTGTGTATCAGCAAGGATCAGCATTAGTGCTTATTGAGTCTTGCATAATCACTTCAAGATTCAGGCAGTATTGGGTGGCATCTTTGTCAGGAAAATGACAATAAAAGCAACGAATGCAAAGGAGATTATCACAATGCAACTGGTGGCTGGGTGACTCTGGAGCTTTATTATGTCATACTTACTAAGCAGTTCTAAAAAGAATAGATGCAATCCTCCTCCTCTACTCTACCCTGGTGAAGCCACATCTGGAGTACTATGTTTGTTTCTGGGCTCCCCATAGAATCACAGAATCATTACAGATTGGGAGGGACCTTGAAAGATCATCTAGTCCAGCCACCCTGCAACAGCAGGATCACCTAGACCAAGTCACACAGGAACACATCCCAGTTCAAGAGAAACAAGGAACTACTGGAGAGAGTCCAGCAGAGAGTGAAGAAGATGGTTGGGGGTCTGGAGCATCCCTTTTAAGGGGAAAGGTTGAGAGAGAAGACTGAGAGAAGACCTGATCCATGCCTGTAAATATATGAAGGGTGACTGTAGAGAGGATGGTGATAGACTTTTTCTGTTGTGCCCAGTGACAGGACAAGGAGCAGTAGGCAAAAGCTGGAACACAAGAGGTTTCACTCAGATTTAAGGGAAAACACCTTTACAGTGTGAGTCACAGAGCACTGGAACAGGCTGCCCAGAGAGGTTGTGGAGTCTTCTTGTCTGGAGACATTGAAATCCCGTCTGGACGCAGCCCTGTGCAACGTGCTTTAGGCGGGGCTGGTCTGATGGCGTACAGTTGTTGATCTATTGAAGTTCCTTCCAACTCCAATGATTCTGTGAAATATTCAAGGCATAAAGCATTAGATTTAAAGGTGCTTGATGAGACTATTATTTAGACTAAGCCTTTTAAAATGATGTCTTAATATGTTGTAAGACAAAGAATAATTTGCATTAGTTCTACTGCAACTGAGCATGAAAGATAAGGGAGAGTTAGATCAGACCATTTCTGGAGCATGGGCTGCTAGCCCTCTGACAGGAGGCATGCTCTGTTTTCAGAAGAAAAGAAATATAATGGTGGATTAGTTTATCTGAGCTAATGGTTGTAGAGTTCATCTAGAAAAAAACCAATGGGGCAAGTGGGTCCACTTTAAAAAAGCATAAAATGACTCTGTGTACACTGGGACTAGATTTCTGATGCTGGTGTCCATCAGTGGAATAGGTACCACAGTCTCACCCTTGATCTGAGGGGTGGCAAGGCACTGGCCACCTAAGCCCAGCTATGTCTATGCCTTTTTCTGTGCCTGTAAAGTAGCTACCATGATTTGAACAGTCTGCTGCAATAATAAACACTGAAGTGGAGGACAGGAGTGGTGAAGCAATCAGCTTAGCTTTCTGTTAAGTTCATTCGGAGAGGCACAGGAGACCGAATATTTTTTTTTTTCATCTTGATGCTGAAACCACAACTCCAGCAAAGTCAAACTAGGAATTGTGAGACCGATTAAACAAGTGTTAATTTGGTAAATTTTTGTACAAGATCCTCTTTCATGATTTGTAACTGAGGTGTGGACACTGTGCCTGCTTGAAGTGGTCTGTCTGTCACCATTAACAAGATTAGAACACACAGGCTTTGAAACAGAGGAAAGCTGATCTCTGATGCCTTCAACACAATTTCCCAGGAATCAGCACATCTGTAAGCAAAACAAAGTAAGGACATGCCAGCTGAAACTCTGGGTGAAAGCACAACAGCCCAGATAAGAAATGCGTCTTTTCAGTCTGTAATAACAATCCTTTGACTAGTGGGAAGGAATGAAGCAAATGGGAAGAAAAGGAAGATGAGATTTTACAGTCTCACAGGCAGCCCAGAGCCTGGAAAAGAAAATAGGGACTTCACTGCCCTCAGAAAACAGACTGATCACTGTACAATCCCTTGGACAATACTGCATAGCTCAGGTAACTGTGCAAGAAGTCGTGCTCACACCTTATCCTTTATTTACAGGGAAAAGATAGAACAGAAGGTGGAATGCTGGAAAAAAGGCTCCTAGTAACAGAAACTAGTAACAAATTAGGATCCAAAATATTTCTGAAAAGGTAGTTATTCCAAAGAAAATCTGTATGAATTATGGTTGCATTTCACCTTCTATGGAAGAGACTGATGTGCAGCTTAGCAAACTCAGATAAATACAGAGGTGCAAGCCTGCTTGTTAGAGACAGCAGAGACAGGAAAGGAGATGTGTTGATACTGAGAACACCCTAGCTGGGCAGACACCCTAGTTGTATGGCAAACACAGTATGCCAAAAGCAAACAAGTAAACGAACAGAAAAGAGAATCTTTCAAAGTTTTAAAATTTCAAATCCATTTCAACATGAATGAACCCATACATGGTGGAGGCAAAAGAGATTCAATGCTGAATGGTGACAAGCAGAAGCCCGTGAGATGCTCTTGAAAGAGCGAAGATATTTATAATGATTACTCTTTAAAAAAACCAACCACTTTTATCCTTACATTTGTTTATTGCCCAAGTCTAACAGGTTCTCAGTATCAGAGTGACATAATGATAGCTTTGCTCTGTCAAGAGAGAGAAAACCGTTTGCTACATGCTTGCCTGACACTTCTCATTATCATCTGTGCAAAACAAGCACTGAAAGAGAAGAAGAAATAAGAAAAAACTAACTTGCTCTTCCTGGAGTCATTCATCAAGAGCTTTAGTAGCAAATGTTCCCAAACTTGCAACACAACCTCTTGAAACCAGAGCTGACTTCTTGCTAAATTCCAGTATTAGTCACAGTTCTGTGGTCACAGCTCTTTTTTTCCTTTTTTTTTTTTTTTTTTAAAAAAAAATAGAAATGTTTCTCATGGCTGTGACAAGTTACTTTCTGGGGGTACGAAAGGAAAGTAGGTGAGCTTAGGCTGCTGTTTGCTGTCCCTCGTTACAGATGACCACAGAATGGAGGAATAAAACAAGCGCTCCAGAGGCTGACAGATACAGGGATTTCTGCAAGATGAACAACGTAGGCAGTGTTACCCACAAATGGGACCTTTCAACACCCTTGGAAAGGAGAAAACTTGAAAAATGAAGCACTCTGCAGCGTGCTTCTAGAGGCTACTACCACGTATAGCCAAACAAGCCTGCTTGTACAAGCTTGTTAATGGCGAGAAATACATCTGAATGGTATGGCATTTGAAGATGATTAATGAGAGGACTTCTGACAGGATAAACTATCCTTTTATGTGTCCTTGCCTTTATGCAGCACCTGCTCACTTGTTGCAACGTGCTCTCTGGAGACTTGTCACTGGAGCTGGCTGCATGCGTCAGCATGACTTAAAGGGTTCCTGTATTGAGCGATGCAGAAGGATGCATTACTATCCCTAATGCTAACAGAAAGAGTTGGGGTACCAGGACATAGAGGTCAAAGGTCTCATCAGACACGCACCCTGGCTCCCTGTCACCACGTGGAATAGACATATAAAAAGCTCAATATGCGCTGCACAAACTCAATCCTGTTCCTGATAGTCCGTATTCACAGAAGCAAAGTTGCTGAGTTCTAGGGGCTTGTTAGTCCATACCGACACCTCTTGGAGAAGAGGCCTATTCTGCTGCTGCCAGCCCCTGCTGTCAAATATGTACAAGACCTCAACACTTTGACTCTGATTGTTATCATGCCCTTGATAACCAAGCCATGAGTGAATTTCTCTACCTCGCCATGATGGAGGGGGAGACAAGATTTATTCATATGCAGGGATACCAGGGAATGAAAGGGTTATGTCTCATGACAAGATAGGTAGATGTGAGATGAGGAGAAGCATAACCATGTAAAAGGCTCTGATCTAAATCCAGACTTCCAGAACAATTTTATCAGAGCTCAACAAGTTTTATATCAGTTATTGAAAGCTACACCCAAAGCCATGCAAAAGCCTCCATCAGCTGTGAAACATCAATAACCTGATTAAGCGAGTGTGGACAACAGTACAGTCAGGACAGCATATGTCCTGGACTACTTTGCTTTGATCCCAGATGAAGATGCTCACTCTTTTGACTGCTCAGTCACAGGAGAATCCAAAGGTCTCAGGCCACCCCTACCTTCCTCCTGGAGGGAATGAAATCCCTTGGCAGAACTCTTCTCACAGTGGCCCTCTAGGAATTCTGGCTGCTGCTGGAATACTTACACTGGCAATGACCTAGGCTACTAGGATGGTGTTTCCCTGTAGCACAAACACTGCTACCAGCTTGGAACACATCAGCATTGTCTCTACAAAGTACTTCTAGAATGTAAGAAAAAATACGAGGAAAGTCAACTGAGTAAAATACTGAGCATTTCCATACTCACAGGTTTTGTCTTCTTTACCCCAGCATCTTTCCACAAGGAACTTCAGCAGGTAGTGCAATCCCTTTACCACCTTGCTCATACTGTATATGAGCATCCTTACCAATGTTCCATAGAGCTGAGGCTACAGTCCAGGCTTACTATAAAAATTCTCCAGGCTTGAGTTTCAAACTACATGCTAAGCATGGTCTCCCACACATATCATGGATAAATACGGTCAGAAAAATAAACAGAAAAGCAAGAATGAGCATTTACTAGCCTCAATCCTGGTTTCTTCTCATTCTTGACGTCAGCACTAGGATCACCATTGACTCAAGCATTATCAGTCTCAGTTTATGGGAACTCATCACTTTGTTGTTAACACAAGTGGTGTGTGTCTCACTGTCATTCAAACTGTTCCCGCAATACAGAAGCATTTCAGCACACATCCACTAACATTTGAGCCAAAGCTGGGTGAGGAGTGCTGAGTACGGCTTGATTCAAAGGGACAGGACTGCAACTTTCATCAAGGAAAACAGAGGCAAATAACCACTAACGTACTTTACTAGAAGATGAATCTTTGTTTATCTACAGTGGGACAATAAGCAGTGATATGTACACTTAACCTCAAGGCTTTAAAATTAACTAGTCTGCAGTCAGGTTACGAAGAACAAAAAGCCCTTGTCTGTAACTAAGAAAATTGAAAAAAAAAAAGAACTGATTTACAAAGACAGTCAGGTGATGGCTCGAGGTTTTCAAACATAGTTGCTGGCTTTGAAAGAAGAAATATAACAGAAATAATATGTTCTTGTAAAACAGCTGCATGGATACCATCGCCTGAAGACATCTTATTCTGGAGACCAGCAGATTTGAATCTATAGCAGTCTATACTCCAGCCACTGATATACGTGGACTTCGGGCTGTAGTCAGTGAGCTAATTAAAAACTGTAGAAAAGCCTCTCCACATCGTGGGTCACACAATTAAATAGTGTGATGATGCAAATTCAAAAGATTAAGAATATTTTTTTAATTCTCCAGACAATTTGCCAGACAATTATTTTCAAGAGGTAGGTAGATGTAGAAAAAGCCAGAGATGAAGACGGTAGGTGCAACCTGATGTGAACTACATTTCTAAATTCCCAATTTAGTCAAAAGATTACTGCTCAAATACTGCTTACAAGGTTGCTCCACCATAACATCTCAATTATATTTGCTAGTCTAGTTAGCTGTGCTAGCTGACAGATCTTGTGACCATCATTGTGTATAGAGTCTGTAATTCATTGTATGTTTTCTGGATGCTGCTGTGACTATTTTTAAGTTTAAAGCAGTAGCACATTTAAGTTGGAATAAATATGATTGACAATGACTTTCATTTGAATCATAGAACCATTATGGCTGGAAAGTACCTTCAGGATCATAAAGTTCAGCCTCATCCCAATATCTCCCTAAACCATAGACTATGCCCTCAAGTGCTGAATCTACCTGTTGAACACTTCCATGGATGGTGACTCCACCACCTTCCTGGACAGCCTGCTCCAGTGCCCAACTACTCTCTCAGTAAATAATTTCTTCATTATATCCAATCTAAACCTCTCATGATGCAACTTGAGACCATTTCCTCTTGTCCTATCATTAGTAATTTGGGAGAAGAGAACAGCACCAACCTCACTATAACCTTTGAGGCAGATGTAGATAGCAGTAAGGTCTCCTCTCAGCCTTCTCTTCTCTAGACTAAATAACCCCAGTTCCCTCAGCCACTCTTCACAGGCTCTGTTTTCCAGACCTCTCACCAGCCTCATTGCCCTTCTCTGGACCCTCTCCAGCACCTCAATGTCCTTCTTATACCATGGGGCCCAAAACTGGACACAGTGCTCAAGGCGTGGTCTCATGAGCGCACAGTACAGGGTCACCATTACCTCCCTACACCTGCCGGTTACATCGTTACTAATCCAGGCTAGGATGCTATTGGCCTTCTTGGCCACCTGGGCACAATGCTGGCTGCTGTTCAGACGGCTGCCAACCAACACTCCCAGGTCCTTTTCCACCAGGCAGCTCTCCAGCCACTCTTCCTCGAACCTGTAGCGCTGCCGGGTGTTTTTGTGAAGACATGCTGAATTCCTTGGTAACTTTGTACTTTACCTTGTCCATAACACAAGGAACTTATGCTACAACCACTGTTAAATGTGCAGCACTATTTTACGATGCCAAAAGTGAAAGCAACATGTTTAGGTGGAAGTAATGTCTGGAGTTTCTGCTAATAATTTTTGTTTTGTTATAGGCATAAATTTATCATTTGGCAATAATGAAGTTGTCACATGCTTGTCTTTGAGTGATGGTTTTAGAACAGAAATACAAAAGGTGGTTGATTCCAATGGCATGTGAACAAAGTAAAATTAGATGTTATGACACTTTAAATTCTTTCCACAACACTAGAATATCTGTGTTTATTCTGTAAATTCGTTCAAGTCGGGCCTTGGAAGCAAAGAAAGTTTTTGCAACATTTTTACAACTGCTTATGAGCATAATTAATTCTAAATTAAAGATGTATATCATGGTAATAAGCATAGCTAATAACATTAGCATAGAATCAAAGAAAGGCTTACATTGGAAGGAACTTCAACGATCATCTATTTCCAGCCCCACTGCCATGGGCAGGGACACCTCTTACTAAACCATGTTGCCCAGGGCTGCATCTAATTTGACTATAAAAACTTCCAGAGAATGGCCATGCATAACTCCTCTGGGCAACCTATTCCAGTGCCTCAGCACTCTCATAGTGAAAAGTTTCTTCCTAAGATCTAATCTAAATCTGCCCTCTTTTAGATTTAAACAATTCCTTCTTGTCCTCCATAAAATGTCCCTCTCCAGCTTTCCTGTAGGCCTCCTTCAGGTACTAGAAGCGTCTTTAAGGTCCCACAAGATCTTTCTCTTCTTCAGACTGAAATGCGTCAATTCCCTTAGCCTGTCCTGATAGGAGAGGTGCTCCAGCCCTCTGATCAACTGTGCAGACCTCCTCTAGACTCACTCCAACAGTGCCATGTTTTTCTTTTATTGGAGACTCTTGGACTGGATGCAGTACTCTAGGTGAGGTTTCTCAAGAGCAGAGGGTGAGAGTAACCTCCCTTGACCTGCTGGTGATGCTCCTTTTGATACAGCCCAGGGTACAGTTAGCCTTCTGGGCCTCAGTCATGCATAACAGGCATGCCAAGTTCCTCTCCTACCGACACCTCCAAGTCCTTCTCCTTGCATATGATCTCAGTCCTTTCACCACACAGCAAATATTAGTGCTTGGGATTGCCCCAACCCAGAGGGAGGACTTTGCACTTGAACTTCCTGAACCTTGTACCATTTGCATGGGCCCAGTTCTCAAACCTGTCAAGATTTGACCTCCTTTCTCTTCAGTATGTCACCCACACCACACAGCTTAGGGTCATTGACAAACTTCCTGAGGATGTGCTCAGTGCCACTATCCTGCCAGCAAGAGTAGGCTAAACCTTTACCTATTTTGTGGGTGATTTATTAATGATGAGGTGTTGGGAAAAACACTATGCATGCATAAAATATTTATGTCCAATGTAAAGACAAAACCAGAAGCTGAAGTCAACAGCTGGCTCTTTGTGTGACAAATGACAATGCACATCAGCTAAGAAGAAGGGAAACAATGAACAGGAACATGTTCTAAATACTATTTCAATTACACCACTTGGTCAAGCAACGTCCGAAGTGTTGGTAGCGTATGTAGGAGAGCACTCAAAGGAAGGAAGCAGCAAGGCTATTTCTTGGAGTCAGAGGGAATTCTGAATCCAGTTCCCAAGGTTTGCTGACCAGGTGTGTACCCCAAGTTCAGTCAGAATGAGCACACCACCCGGAGTGTAGCAGAAGGGACTGCTTCCAAGAGAACTGAGAACAATTAAAAAAGGAATCGTCTTCAACAAATAATGTACGGTGGAAGTTTTAAGCTGCCATTTCAGATTTTCATTCTTTCTCATTTGCAGATGTGATGTCCACAAGGAGCTGATTTTTACTATCCCAAAATTAACGATCATACCCTCAGGATACAGCAGTATGAATCTTTTTTGAGTTAAGAGGGGCCATGGGTAGTGCAAGTGCAGCACAAACAGCTTTCTCAGCTGGGCCTCTCTGGCACATAGGTGGGTTCACATCTGGCTGGTGTCACACTGACACATGTTGCTGAATGTGCCTGGCAATCTTTGTGTCCTTCCAAGTAGGAAAATGAGTGGAATGCTCCAAACAAAGCTGATTGTGATTTTTAGAAAGACTGCTTTTCATATTGCTTTTCTCTACCTGTTTAGAATATGTTCTACTTAGATTTGGATATTCAAAAATAGACCTATAAATAGTTACACATTATATGGAAGACATACAGTACAAGTGACGGAGTTTTCCTAAGCCTGAGCTTGATCTGTACATGAGCAGTCTGGGCTTTGAAATTGTTATCCACAATTGTTACTTTCTTGAAGCACAAGACGAGAGCATTCCAACAGGAAAGAAGTTGAGGAAGGGAGTCGGAAGACCTGCGTGGTTAAACAGGGATCTGATGGGCAAACTGAAGAAGAAGAAAGTCTATAGGTCATGGAAGGAGGGGATGGCCACTTGGGGTGATTATAAGGATCTGGTGAGAGAATGTATGGATGCAACTAGAGAAGACAAGGCCTCCTTGGAATTAAACCTCAAAAGAGAGGTCAGGGGCAACAAAAAATGCTCCTTCAAATATGTTGGATGTAAAAGTAAAACTAGAGGCAACGTAGGCCCCCTGCTGAGTGAGGTGGGTACCCTGGAGACAGAGGATGCAGAGAAGGCAGAGATACTCAACACTTTCTTTGCCTCTGTCTATACTTCTGGGAGCTGTCTTGATATCAATCCCAAGACTGCTGAGACTCCAGAAGAAGTTGAGGCAAGAAGCAGCCTGCCTCGGTTGATGAGGAGTGGGTTAGGGGTAAGTTGAGCAAACTGGATGTGCTCAAATCCGTGGGCCCAGATGGGATGCACCCATGTGTACTAAGGGAGATGGAGGAAGTCATTGCTAAGCCACTCTCCATCATCTTTGCTAGGTCCTGGGGATCAGGAGGAGTGCCTAGAGACTGGAGGATAGAAAACGTCACTCCAGTCTTCACAAGGGAAAGAAGGAGGTCCCAGGTAACTGTAGAACCGTCAGCCTCATCTCCATCCCAGTAAAGGTGATGGAACAATTTGTCTTTGAAGCTGTATCCAGGCACATCAAGGACGAGAGGGTCATTAGAGACAGTCAGCATGGCTTTACAAAGGGAAAGTCATGCTTGACCAACCTGATAGCCTTTGATGAAGGCATAACCANCATCCATGAGCCAGCAATGTGCTCTTGTGGCCAAGAGTGCCAACAGCATCCTGGGGTGGATCAGAAAGGGTGTGGTTAGAAGATCAAGGGAGGTTCTTTTCCCCCTCTACTCTGCCCTGGTGAGACCACACCTGGGGTATTGTGTCCAGTTCTGGGCTCGCCGGTTCAAGAGGGACACACAGCTGCTGGACAGAGTCCAGTGTAGAGCAACAATGATGATGAAGGGAGCAGAACACCTCCCTTCTGAGAAGAGGCTGAGGGACCTGGATGTCTTTAGCTTGGAGAAAAGGAGATTGGGGGGGTGACCTCATTAATGTCTAATTATGTGAAGGGTGGGTGTCCGGATGATGGAGCCAGGCTCTTCTCAATGTCTTCTAGTGATAGGACGAGGGGCAATGGGTGTAAGCTGGACCATAGGAGGTTCCACATCAATATAAGAAGGAACTTCTTCACAGTGAGGGTGACAAAGCATTGGAACAGGCTGCCCAGGGTAGTTGTGGAGTCTCCTTCACTGGAGACGTTTAAAACTCATCTGGATATGTTCCTGTGCGACTTGGTGTAGGTGAACCTGCTGTGTCAGGGGGATTGGACTAGATGATCCTTTTAGGTCCCTTCCAATCCCTGATGATTCTGTGATTCTTGCCCTTCTTAGTGTATATTAAAGAACCTGTGAAATCAGAAGAGGGACAAGTAGATATGTATGTAATTTCAAATGCTGAACAAATATAACAAAAATATCTGTAACCTGACAATGTCTCCTATAGAATCACAGAATCACAGGACATCAGGGATTAGAAGGGACTTTAAAAGATCGTATGTTCCAATCCCCCTGACACAGCAGCACTGTTTTCTTCTAGATGACAGGGAGGGAACACTAAGTTTCATAGGCTGTGAATTCATAACCTATGGCTTGGTTACAATGGTAAAGAGTAAATGTCTGGGAAACAGTTAAGAAAATATCTGTTTGAATGAGGAAGTGATTTATTTTTTGGTGTGGGAATATTACAATTCTTCTGGCATGGAATGAAGTAAATAACACCTTTGTAAAGCAGCTCAAGGGGTTATCTATGCCTCTTCTTCATCTTAATTCCTGCCTCCAACCAAGATATCCTGCAGAATAAAGAATTCCATAAAAAGCAGTATCTTCATTCTTATCACAAAGTAGTTTTCTGGTTGAGACTTTTTCTTAAGTTTCCAAAGCCAAATCCAGACAAGCAAAATGCATTCTTTTTTAGGCAAGTGAAACTAATAAAAAGCCCCTGAATTTGCTTTATGTAGTATGTAGTGTACACAAAACACTTACCCACCACAAAAGACAAAGGCTGTAACAAAGTAGAGAGGCTAAAACTTTTGAGAAAAAAGAATATATTAGAACTATTTCTAACAAGCATTAGGACCTAAACTTACAATGAAACAACCTGAAGAAATACTACTTAATTTTATAAGCATCTTTTAATAAAGTGCTAATTATATTAGCGTAGACTCTGTAATTCTTCATGTTCTTTTAAGTCTTTAGCGTTTAATATTGCACTTGTACTCATAATTTTGAAAGGAGCTTTACATATTAGACTTCTGTGACGAAGTGCTGTTATGTTTCCAACTTCACTTTAGTGTAGAGGTTTGTGTCGCGGATCAAAGGATTCAATAGTAGTTACACTGAAAAGAGCTAATGCTGCCAGTAAGAGGTCTTCTATGCTAAAGCAATCACGGAGCTTCCTTAAGCACCACCTACCTGCCTTCAAGATACAGTAGCAGGAACAAAATTGAAATACCTGGAGAGTGGGACACAGAATAAACAAGCTAAAAGTTGGGAATGAAGCAGTCTCCACAGGTGTTCACATGAGGACATAGAATGCTGACCCCATTTCTGTCATGTGGGCTGACCCTTGATCTTGGTTACTATGCTCATGCATGGACTATTCACATGGGTATGGATCACCTGGGAAGAATTTTAAAGGCAGGCAGGTAGCTGTAGGCAGATTTCTTAGTTGGCTTATAGCTAGCAAGTTAACTGCCCTAAAGAAGCAAGCCAGCATGTTAAATCCACCTAAGCAGTGTATGTAAAACTGAAAAACAAGCCATTTCTTTTACCTTGATCATTCTAATGGTTCCTGACTCCAACATCTGTGAAGGAGATCCAGATACAACTTCTGTCAGTCTCTGATGTGGTGACAAACATCAAAAACAAGGAGATCAGATCAGGGTGCAAAAGATCTATTGTCTCAAGACTGAAAAGGCTTTATTCTCAGATAATATGAAAACTTTAGCATTTTTCTATCTATTTTCTTAAAATGAAGCCACCGACTGTATTCAAGGTATCCATGTAACCAAAGCAACTGTTAGTTACAGAATCACAGAATCACTACGGATTGAAAGGGACCTTGAAAGATCATCTAGTCCAATCCCCCAATAGTCAATAGGTGATCTTCCATATTTAAAGAAACAACCCAAACATAACTTGTCAAATCCAACAAGAACATAGCTAAAGTGCAATTTTTCTGCAGCAGTGACCATATCTTGCTCTGAAAGGCCAAGGTTTGTGTCAGAAAAAAACCCATCACTCTGACAAAGAAAATTAAATTTAGGGTCTGATTTCTGTATCTAAGCTCTATCTCCTGTGACTGCAGCTGGGATGTTGCTGTGAGCTTCCTGGAAATGATTGAAAATGTGTGAAATGGAACTAGACCAGCCTAGTTTTCTCAAATGGTCAAAAGTGTCCATCTGCGTCAGCTGCACACAGGCATTACATTGCAAATTAACTAAGGAGCAGCGACGCTGTGGTGACAGCCTAGTTTTAGTGTGGAAAGATCTAGTCATCCTATGGATTATCATGAGGGACTGAATCAATCCCTTGCAGGTTTTTTTGGGATAAGCCTTGAAAATTGGTGATTTACAGACTAATGACGTCAGCTCAATAGGAGACATTGTACAGAGGTCTCCAAATCCATGAACATGAAGCATATGTGATTCTTACCTTAGACAAAATTCTACAGGCAAATTAGAGTGAAAGCTCCAATCACATAGCAGTGATAAAATGTGACAGTTTCCTGTTGATACCCATTGCCTGAGGATTCGTAACTGTCCTGCTAGCTGTGCATTTGCAGACGGACAGGCACGTGAAAATACTGCCCTCTGATGAAATGAAAATATTCACCTGTTACAGCACCTGATGATGACCAAACCCAGATTCTGGGAAAAAAATGAAGTAAAAGAACTATGGAGTCATATTTCCTCAGAAAAATTATTCTGCCTCCAATGAATTTTTCAGGTAATTTCTTAGTCAGAGGTGCTAACTTTGTCTTTAAAATCCTTGACAAATTTCTCATTCGCAAATTTCTCCAGTTATTTTTTGGACTCACAATGTCCCACAGCAACACATTTCGTAGAGTATTCACAGTCTGCACAGAAATCAATTCCTTTGTTTTTGTTTGGAACACGCTATGGACTAGTTTGATTTGATAACCATTTGCTCCCTGCTAAAAAGTAAAGAAAGAAAAATGGTTTATGCTTTCACAGCAAATATCTGTAACTACCTGAGGCTATTGACAGACTATATCTAGTTGAGGCTTTTTTAGCTGTCAATTTAATGTTTTCGAAGCTTACTGTTACTGAATAATAATCAGCATGTAACACATATAATAGCAATGAAGAGAAATGTTAACAAAAGTAATATATGTCATATTTTAGCCACTGAAATGGCAAGAAAGCAAGCCTTAAAAAACCTCCCCCCATTAGCAGAATTCCAGTTCTTCAGAAACAAAGGTGTTACTTGCTTCTTGCTCTGTTCTAGAAAGTGGTGTCCTGTGAAATTGATGGGGAGTAAGATGAAGACACATAAAAGGCAGAAGCATCACTGTATGTGCCAGGCTATCAACCTGTGAAGTTCACCATCCAGTGAAATCAAGATAGTAGCTTGTTTTTATAGGGTAGACAACACTAAGAGCACATACTGCAATACTATCCCTGACAACAAAACTCTAACAAAATTGAAAGTGCTTTCAACGAACAGAAGGAAAAATTCTCTTGTGTATCACAGTTATTAGTATTATTATTATCTTGTTCTCCTTTCCCCTGTATGTTTTTCTGTCATCATGAGAACTCATATGAAGCTGTTTTTTGGGATCGGAATGTCCATGCTGAAACCACAAAATGAGGTGCAGTTTAGGAAAACAAGATTCTCATAGAAAACACTGGAAACATACCACAGGGAAAAGCAGAAGTTGCATCTTACAGTAGAGCACCACATATTCTTAGACTTTCAGGTCTCCTTATAGTTTATAAGCATCAGTGAGGCAAAAGCCCTCAAACCCAACTGAACAGATAATAGAAGAAAACTTTTGGAAACTAAAGTTAATTAGGAAACACTGATTTCCTACATTGATCAGCTAAGGCAGACTGCTTCAAAAATCATAAATACTGGCACAGTCTGAATACTAAAAGTGCCAATACTGAACAGCAAGCTCTTGGAACAAAAGGGTCTTCCTTTCAAGTTGCCTGTGATTTACTAATGAGAATACTTCCCCTACAATTTCCAATCACTTCTTACCTAAGACCGCGTACAAGAGAAATCTCTCTTCCACACCCTCAACATGCATCAAAGCTCTGAAACAGTTAAACAGGCCAAGTGACACATGGGTATTTGCCTCTATTTTGAAGTTTAAAGGAAAGGGAAAAAAGGTCTATCACTTGCAAATCCTATGCAAGTTCCTGCAGGCACAGAGTAAGGTTGAAAAAGTGCTTCCACATCTGTGTTTATTATGACAAATACCATTTAATCTCCCAGTCTGTATTGCAACTGCTGGCTATTTTTAAGGAACAAAAGGGGGAAAATGGAAGGTGTGCCCCACCCTCCATCTCTATGCCATTATCTGAAGACCTACTTCCAGCAAATTACTGTTCTGGGTTATCTGTCAGCTCTCCACTCTCAATGTCAAACTAAAAGGAAAGACAGGAGACTAGCCCTGTGCTCTTTACATCTGAAAAAGTAAATGCTTTCCTAGCGATGTCATCACAATGATGAGAGAAGTCAACTGTTAATAGACAAAACCACTCATTGAGAAAGAATGAAACAATAAGCAGGTTAAGCTAAGCCTTGATGAAGTGATAGCATCGGTAGACTTTCCCAGCCTAAGAAATATAAAGCAGGAGAGAAAAAGCCAGTGGAGAGTCCTCCTTTATTGGCTATGGGCACAACAAAGAGGCAGCTGTAGCCAAAAGAACCAGGTGACACAGATGAACACAGTATAATTGCTAGAGGGGGAACTGCTGTGTACTGTGATGGTATAAGTGGGAAAAGAACTACTGTCTGAAAACTTTTGGTTTCCACGATACATCTTGCTGTACTGCTTCTGTAGAATCTGCTGCACATTGACCAGGTACTTTTCTACACTCCACTCTAAAATGCCACAAAACCTGTAGTAGCACTACAAATCTGCACACCTACCTGTTCCATAGGTGTCTGCTCCAGCTGACCTGAAAAGCTCACTCCAAGACAAATATCAGTGTCAGTAAGAGCAGAAGCTCACCTGGACATACTTGCACTTTCTGATATTTGGATTTAAGAGATTTCAGCACAGATCTGGCAGCCTAGATACTGATCAGGTGTTGGCCCAGAAGTTTTGCAGAGCCTCATGTTTTTTATATTTGAAGTGTATTTATATTGTAGATCTATTCAAGACATGCACAAAATCCTGCGCAAGATGCTTTCAAAGTACAGAACAGGTCTGGGAAGGCCAACAGTAATTCTCACGGCATGAAGAACCTTCTCAACTTTCAAATTCTGAAGGCTGGATATGGCAGGGTTACTCTCAGGCCTAGAAGCTCTTACGTAAATTTTAGCTCCCCGCATTTCAGTATTTATTCTAAATCTATCCTTATAACAAATAATACAAAAACCCCACAAAATTGCTTGAAGTTACCTTCTTTGATGCATAGCAAATAATTTCTCTTTCAAACTCTGAACATCATGTTTTGGTGCATCTGTGAAAATTAAGTACTCTTCTAGCAATTTTAGCCTGAAGACATCTGTCCTCTCTCTTCCAGTCACAACTCAATGGGCAGTGCACTTGGGGGTGCATCACTGCAGAAAGCACGGCACTGCCTCAGCCCCACCACCCAGCAGAGCCTTTCCCCTCCCCCAGTTTGCAAATGGACAGCAAACCATGAAGAAAATGCATGTATTCATCATATGTGTAAATTTGTTTTTGGGAACTTGAACTTTTCAATCTAGTCTCACTGTCAAGAGTTGTGATGCATAGAGGTACTCCCACAAAAGACTAAGCTGTCTAGTAGCCATGAAGTAGAAACTATCAAAGAAAACAGTGAAACAGTGCTTTGCATCCCTCAAAGAATCTTTGAGTTAGAACAATCATATCATACTATGCCTCCATTCAAACTTCTTCTTGCTTTTCAAAGTCCATCAAAAAACTATAAAAAAAGAATCTTGATTTATACCTTGATTGGCTGATATTTCTCTCCATACGTTTAATTGTTCTTTCACGAAAAAGTCACTAGCCAAATAAAACAATGGTTTTATTCATTGTATTTTGAGGAATTATTGCATTTCTTTGTATTTTTTAGCTTTGGTGTCTATATATATTATAGATATATATCTGGTATATTTGCAAGTTAAATATCCCTTTTCCATATCAAATCCCAGTTTGCCTGGAAATAAATAAAGCAAAATTTTTCTTTTTGATTTCCTAATTAAATGACTTCATATTTAAAATCTTTCTGATGGTATAACAGGAGCATTTTTAGGCATTCAGATGCAACTAATCTATGATCAGTTTTGTGGAAGAGAACACTGAACTTGAAAAAAAGTAAAACAGAATACGAATCTCACAGCAAACCAGTGAAAAGTTAAGCCTTTCAGTAATTATTTCACAGACTCTAGGTCATTGGTACTTCCCAAAGTTACTTCAAACTACCTAAAATGCATGGCAGAAATGTCTTCATTCTCTTTGTATACCCTCGAGTTTAGACAAAGAGCACAGTTCCTATGAAACAGAAAAATCCTTTTCCTTTTTTATCTTTTTATTTTCTTTACTGTCTTACGATTCAATGACGTTTGCTGCACTAAGCAAAAGGCTGCTCTAAGATGATACACAGGAGATACTTCATCAGAAGATAAGACCCTCTTGGGACATAAAGTAAACGGGTCTTGTAGATGCTCATCCTGACTCAAATACAGACCAAAGCATGACAAGCAAGTCGAGTGAAGCAGTGAGAGATCATAAGGCAGAGTACATGGCAGAACTGAAAAGTGTTTTGAGCTCTTAGGGGTAGCAGGATGTTCTTTTTATAATGCATTCACAGAAGCCTTCTCTGAAAGTGGAATACTTTTAAGTGGTGTGGATTCTCATGCTAACATGATTTACAAAGGTAAAACTACTTGATCCATAAAATGATTAATATGACCAGCCTATATTAGCTACAGCATGGCTGAGTGGCTGTCTAGACCACTTAATCAAGTGCCTGACCACAATGACATTACTAGAACAAGTCTCACAGATCTCATCAAGGCTCACACTTTATCTACAGGGTTTTTGTTTAAAGGTTTCACCAGATCAAAAGGGTGAAAAGTGATAGCAATCTCTGTAAAACCTTGATAAATACCTTGTACCTTCTAGCGAAGTACAAATGTCACTAACAAGCAAATCTTTATGAAAATCTAAGGCATTTTTTTCCTATACGGGTTATGTACCTCTGGCTTACAAGGTTACACAATCATCAATGCATAAAAGTATGTAAATAGTATTACAGGCATACACGGTGGAGGGAAACACTCCATGAAGTCTTCTTTGCAAGTCAGCATCAACAGAAAGAGATCTGAAGCCAGTAGTGTCCTCAAGTGTCCAAGAAGAACAATGGAATCCTGGCTTATATCAAACACCATGCAGCCATCAGGAGTAGGGAAGTGATTGTCTCCCTATATTTGGCACTGGTGAGGCCATACTGAAAGTACTTTTTGGGCCCTTCAATACAAGAAAATCATTGAGATGCTGGAGTGGGTCCAAAAACTTTTGGTGGTAGGTCTGGAGAACAGGTTTAGGAGGAGCAGCTGAGGGAGTAGGGAAGTTGTTGGTGTTATTTAGTCTGAAGAAAAGAAGGCTGAGTGCACGTCTGTGTTGGCATATTTAACTGTTAAAACCCAGTTAAAGCAGTACTGCATAGAATCATAGAATCATAGAATCATATATGGTAATCTCGTGGGGCTGTCCCTATATGCACACAGGAACAACTCAAAGCCTGCTCAGTTAAGAAATAATGAAATTTTGCCCAGAGTTTTTGTTTTGTTAAAGAAACATCATTTAATTAATGTTTGCTGATTGTACAAAAGTAATTAAGACTCTTGCTGTAGTAGCATTTTCTGTGGCTGTATCTGAGGTCCACTCTTTAGAAAGGTAAAAAGCTACTTCTGTATGTAGTAACACTGCAGCATGGGTTCTTGGGCAAAAGACACATCAAGGCCCTTGCTGCCATTTGGAAGGGTACTTCAGTTCTTCTCTATCATTTCTCTCTGACTTTCTCATGTGCAGCACTATTAAGCCCTTCAAAAGAAGACAACGATGAGGTTTACTGTAAGCCATGTGGGTTCTGTGAGAGAACTGCCCATGTGAGTGTTTTGCTAAGCCCCTGAGAGAAGAGCAATGTAAGAGGAGTCTTGTAAAGGATTTATGATGCCAGGGATTAAGGAAATGTGCAAATGTTCTTGCTTAACTGGTCTGACATAGGAGAAACATGTGGAACACTTCAGTACAGCATTGCTGGTGTTTTGGAGCAGGTGCTGAGGATGACAAATAATTTCATCAAAGCTTTTGTTCCAGACATCAGACAGAAAAACAGAGCAAAATGTGTTGTTCAGATACAAACATAGGAAACTGTTCCAGTGACTGTAAACACAGTGGCACTTCATAAACTGTTATGGAGATGTAAGTTTCATTCCCATTCGTGACTGTACTTGGCTTCACTTGTAGTCGCAGGAAACACACCCTAACCATCTTTGAGCTGCAGTTTCACTAAAGTGAAGGGCTGGAGGTACCTATCATTGAGCAGCTAACCAAAACATGGATCGCCCTGTTATGTGTAAATTCTTGCTTAAATATCATAAGCTTTCTGGAAGACATAGCAAAGGTTATTTCATGCTTGTGTCCTTTCTCACAAGCCATAAAATTACCATAATAACACTCTATGAAGAACTTTCTTTTTTAGCAGGAAGGCACTAGCAGACCATTTAGCTTGATATCAGGAATGACAAGGACAACAGAACATTCCCCTGTGCCTATTGCTTCGTCCCAGGATTGAAGAAGTATTTTTGGATCACGCACAACATTTTTCTTAGTTGCAAAGAGCCAAAGATTCAACAGAATGAGATAAAGAAAGTGACATCTATGGCACTTGTAAAGCTAATTGCTCGTCTCCTGAATTCGGCTAGTTTTCTTTCTTCTTAGTTATTTGCTTCTAAGTAGTTAGAATAGTACTGTGTTTTGGACTCAGTGTCGGAAGAATGCTGGTAATACACTGATGTTTTCAGTCGTTGCAAAGAAGACAAAGACTTTTCTGCATCCTGTGTTTTGTTATTTTGTAGTGCACAAAAAGACTGGAAGGAACCATGGCCAGAACAGCAGACTGAAACTAGCCAAAAGAATATTCCTTGCCATAGAACATAATTTCTATAAACTTGAGGGAGTCAAGGGGGGAAGATCACTGTTCAAGCATCAGTCAGGGGCCAGTAAGCAACTGTATTATGCATCACTTGTCCTCTACTTGGGTTTTACTTCTCTCTTTTTGTTATATTTGCTTTCATTAAAATTGTTATCACAACCGTCCTTTATTATAGGTTAGTTATATTTTTATTTTAATTTTACTTATTAAACTGTTCTTATCTCAACTCATGAATTTTACTTAATTTGTTCAGTTCTTCTCCCTGTCCTTCTTGAGAATTGTGAGGAGCTTGCAGCTGCATAGTGTTTAGTTGCTAAGTGAGGTTAAACTACTGCAAGTCTACCAGAGACTAGAGCATCAGCATCCTGCTCACTATCAGATTTTCTGTCATCAGCCAGAATGTTCAGGTTTTTGTTATCAATCATTATTTTATATTCTGCAGGTGCCAGACAATAATAACAGCTTTGCTATTGCCATATCAATCAGATTCTGACCATTAATAGCAATTATGTATTTCTGATGTTATTGTTTGTATGTCTACTATTGAGACAAATGCACACCTGTCTGCTGAAGGTATGCTAAATCAGTGTCTGTAGTCGGGTTGCAGCTCCTGGAAATGTTGCTGTTCTTTTAGTGTAACTGAAAGACAGCTAAGGCATCTGTAACTGGAATTTACAAATGCAAAAAGGGTGTTTTGACAGCTTGAGGTAATGCAGCTTCCGGCATCTCCACTTTTGCTCCTTCCCAGCCACCATCTCACCCTTAGTCTTTTCTATGTTGTACGTAAAAGTTGTGTTGCCCACTCCTAAATGATGGAGGTATGGACATTTGTAGCCTTGAAATACGTGATGCAGTTGAGTTGGTAAAAATATGACAGATTGCGTCTGTGTTAGACAGCAGAACTAGTGTTGTCTTCAAAAGTTGTTGTTTCTAAACCACTGCAGAAAACACATGCTGCTATCATAGTACCCTTACCACTGTTGGTGTCTCTGGTATTCTGTACATGACCCAATGCACATGTACATGCCTTTCTAAAGTAGATCGATTAACGCACAGTTATTAAATGGTCCTTCTAATGTTGAAAAATACTCTTTCCAGGAAGAGGATGCACGGGACAAAGTAAGAGGTATCATCTGCTTAGGTTCTGTCCTGAAAAACACATGTGATATTCCTGAACAAAATGCATCTCATAAACCTTTCCACCATCTGGCTGAACACAAGATGTCATAAAGGCAGTAAAACTGCCATTTCTGCAAACACAGCTGCATTAAGATGGGTCACATACCTAGGAAGGAAACAGCTAAAGTTCCTTCATATTCCTGGTCCTTGAAGATAGAAAACATGCTATTATCTTGCGACAGAAAGAAGTGTTATAGCAGATGCCTCTTTTCAGTCCTTACAGTGATTATACGGCCTTGAAACAAACTGTGAGAGTCCATGCCTTTGAAAGCTAGTCACCTAGTTTTATTCTGTGAGTGCAGAACAATGGCTTTCTGGACAGAACTGACAAGTTTTGTTTCTGGTTGTTCATTTGATACTCCTCCCCTTTTAAACTGAAAAGTGAGAAATGATTTCAATTTGCTAACAATGGCTCCTGCAGAATGATGTGATGTGTCTGACACGACATCCGACACATAGCATTTTGAGATGTGTTTTGAAAGGCAGCGTCCCGACTCAAAAAATATCTCATAGCTTTTGGATTGTTACAAACAATTTGCACTCAATGGACAGTATTTTATTTGCCTTGCTCCCATCTTCCTTGTATGCTTATTAGATGTCCTTACCAAAAAAAACCAGGCTTGAAAAATATCCGAAAAGCTGTGTTCCCAGTGAACTCTGAGGAAATATCAAACAAAACTATAAAATAAATTCTCAATTTGAGATGACTACGCTGCATTCTCACACCCGACTGGATGGGTTCCTGTGTGACTTGGTTTAGGTGATCCTGCTGTTGCAGGCGGATTGGACTAGATAATCTTTCAAGAATCATGATTCTATGATTCTACGATTCTATGATTGGCTGTGATGACTGGAAAATAGCTGCTTGTTGTGCTGGGCTCAGAAAGGTTCATTGCCGCCTCTCCCAAGGAATAAAACATCTGTATTTGCAAGGCTTCCTTAACTGTTATTATAAAGAATTTCTGGCTCAGATAGGGTACGACACAGTAATGCCAGACAAAGAGATCTGGTCTCTGGACAAGCATTGACTGACCTCTCTCATGCCTTGCATGTATGTCTTTGTAATGGCAAATGTTTAAAACATCAGATTTTGCTGATTTACTGAAGCTTCTGATGTTGTAGTTGCAAAGGTCTGGGGGAGAGGGAGCATGTCTTTCTGTTAAAGCAGATCTTGTTAATTAAGTGTGAAAGCTGCTTTCAGACTAAAGTCCCCTCTTTCTGGTCTCCTGTTTCCTCTCCCTTATGCCCCTGTCTTTTTTCCCTCTCGTTCTTTTGAAGTGGTTACCCTTACCTGTGTTTCACAGAATCACAGAAGTTTACAGGTTGGAAGGGACCTTGAAAGTCCAACCGCCCCTGCTGGAGCAGGGTCAGCCTACAGTACTGTCTCAAGATGTCCTACACGGGGCTTGAACCCGTGACCCCAGGAATTCAGAGTCCTGTGCTCTCCCAACTGAGCCAACCGGCTGCCCTGATTCCTGGGCAAGCAGACCCAATTAGCAAAGTATTTTGGATGCCAAATGCACATCTCTCCTGTTCCCACTGCCAAGCAGGTGTATGAGCGTTTGTATCTTACATGTGTATTTTTATATAAATGTGAATGTCTAAATAAGGCCTCGTTAGGTGGGTAGTTCCAAAGTGATGAAGAACAAAGAAATACAAGTGGGAAGAGGAATTTAGACAACTTCAGTGCTTCGTGTATTTTGAAGGGTCTCCCATCACTTACTGTAATTCTGGTGGCACTGAATTTTCCTACCGTTGTCTTTCCATCAAAGGAAATGTATTAAGATGCCTTCAGTCACAAACCTCAAACGTGAAACTAACAGCTTACATATTGGGTAGGATAATGATGCTGATGAGTCTATTTGGACTAACGACCGCTGCTGAATGGGCAACAGCATATAGACTATGGTGTCTGAGAGATAATGAAGAAAAAAATACTATACAGCATATACACTACATACAGAGGGACTTCCTTGAGACTAGCCTGGATTCTGTTAAGAATTAAGACTACGGAAGTGGATCTGCAACAAGACACAGTACCAATCCCAACAACATAATATTTTAAGTTCTCTGCCACTCAAGAACCTCTAACCAACACTTCCTCCGATCCTAAACTCAGACATGCCAAGTTCCTTATGCATGTCATAGTCTGCTTTCATCCGTGCTGTCAACAGTGTCAACCAGCCAAGAAGTGACTCAAAACTCTGCTCCAGCACAAAATTACAAATCCACGCAAGAAAGAACTTGAAGCCAACAAGTCTGCATTAACTACAACACAAAACCAGGGGCCATCAGATTCCCTTACTGTCTCTGGAACAAAAGACGCGCTAGAGTGGTCAATTGCTTTGCTCATCAGAAGTGACATGTCTTTGGCCTCTGACTCTTTTATGTCTTGCTTCAGGATGGTGAAAATTAACCATTGTAATGAAGAGCTATTTTTTCCGTCTTTGTCTTGTTGTTAACTTCTATTATGTATTTCCTGAGGATGTATTTAAGTCAAAAGATGTTGGCTTGTTTCTCTCCTCAAGTGCTTTAATGTGAATTGTTTTCCTGATCACTCTGCTTTAATGAAAGACAAACTGTAATTCAAACTAACTACAAGTCTCAAAGTGACCCTGACAAAACACATTCTCCAGTACTTGGCTGTACTGGGTCCAAATAATCAAAATGTTATTGGGTTGATCTTCTTGCTTTAATGGGGCCTGGCATTCTCTATGTGGTCTATCTGCAGTCTGACTTAATTCCTTTAGTAGGACCAAATGTCTGTATCAAATATCTCTCAAACTGTGCCACCCAAGTCACAGAATTCAAAGGCTTCCAGGCAATCTGATCTAGTGAGAGGCACCCTTGCCTAAGGCAAGGGAGTAGGAACTAACAATCTCTGAGGTCCCTTCCAACGTAAGCCGTTCTATGATTCTATGATTATGAGATTTTCTCATGCATTAAGTGCTTTTCTGAGACAAATGTAGAAATAATTTAACCAGATCAAATAAATTTGGTAAGATAATATTTCATCTGCATGGGAACAGAGTTGTGGTGATTTATTTCTATGGTAAGCCATAAAGCATTCCTGAGGATAATATAATTGTAGTTTTTATCAATAAAAATGTCTTTGTCAAGTACTGTTTCATCTCCTAAGGAAAATATCTTATTAATAATTTCTACGTGATGTGCTCTCACAATGCCTTAATAAAGATACAAGTTTTGTTGCAGGCTCTACTGTCTCTAATATCTATTAATTTGACTTGTTCTTTTGTTTCACTACTGGTTTGATTGAATTTATCTTTTTTTCATTACCAAGTTGAAATGGTACAAAATGGAAGTAGAAAGACTAACAAAAGTACATCAAGATCTGCTCATATTATCTTTATGCTGGTTTATGAAGGTGAAAGAAGAATGTCTTTTTCTATTAGCTTTGTATACTTTGGTTGCTACCCAGTGGAGAAAAATCAGATCTTGCACACTGGACAGATGGCTCCCAGAAGTATACTGTGCTTGAATTTAAAAATTACTAGTGTTGAGCATGCTTATACTCAAATATTTGTACAGTTGGCTTCCTTTTATTCTATACTCCCACAATACCAGTTGGTCTAAAATGCAACCCTATTTTTTTCCTCCTGCTGAGGTTACTTAGTACTTGAATCAATGCTTTGTTTTCAGAGTTTGCAGAGAAGGTACTTTCTTGGTTAGCATGAGAAAGGGAAGAAAAAAGATGTCAGTGGATCAAATCACTTTGACAAAGTTTGACAAAGTTCCTTTTCACCAGAAGAAGCAGGAGGTTTGTTATCCTGAATGGTAACTACCCATCTACAACAGACAGCCGGGAACACTGTGGAGTTGGGTCAGTGTGCCTGCAAACGCTGCTTCAAGCTGGTTGGCTAGGACTGGTTGCTGTACAAGGTTACAAGACAATTCAGAACATCTCTGACTGCAATTATAGCAATTATAGCAGTGTTTTTTGTGGAGAACATAACTCATAAACTACCGCTGCATCCAGATTCTTATGTTCCTAATTACCTGCATTATGTTTCCATATAGGAACAGGTAATAAGGTTGAGAAACTGATTTGAAATACCTTCCTTTATTGGGTGGATTTGCTTGTTTTTTGTAGCTGTAGGGAAAAAAAGGAAACACTGTTGGATTCAAGACACAGATTTTGCATACTGGCACTCTGAGTTTGAACCACATTATCTGTAACAAAAATGGAGCAAGAATTTTTAGCAATAGCGAAAAAAACCACCCCTAGTTCTGCCAGAGACATGGTCTGAAACTGTGCCAAAGATTTCAGGCTGGCAAATCAGTAAAGGAGCCAGATAAATCAGAATGAGTGTAACAGATTTCAACTACTTCAGCACAGCTTAGCCTCTTTACTATATCATTGTCACCAATACCCAGAAACACTTAGTTGTCGGAATAAAAGTGTCTGGCTAATAAAGCAGAACCATTAAGAAGAAAAAAAACCCAACCTGTAAAGTGAGAACTGTGGCTGCAACTCTGTAATAACTATATGACTGAAATATTTAGAGGAAAGGAAAAGTGTTTTGTATACTGAAACCAGAACAAGCACTGTTCCTATTGTATAAAATCACTCAGTTTCCTGATTTTGATTTACATTTACTGGTAACAGCTGCTTACAGGTCAGGTAACATTAGCATTCAAAAAGCAGCCCAAATGAAAGCAACTGTATAGCTAATACTAGTGTTAATTCTATTTCATGCTCTTGGACTCAGCCACACAGGGAATTGTTTAAAATGAAAATGCCTTGAAAACACACTCTGCAAAATACACAGATAGCCACAATCTGCTATCCAAGAAAAACTCTGAAATACACCTCTTACAAAAAATGTACAGTACAATACAGAGCATAAACATCAGTCAAAGGCAAGCACAGTGGTGCAGAAAGTCTGAGCATGGCTGAGAGAGTCTATCTCAGCATTGCAGGAAATGTGCCGTACAGAGCACCCTTGTGCAGAATCTGTGAACATCTGCTAATTGCTCTGTGCTCGGTGATGCAGGGGAAGTGGTGCAGACTGAGAGTATAGTCAAAAAGCTTGCATATCAGTTGGCCCACACACTGTGTAGAGAAGGCAAAAGCCTTTTATTCCTCCTCTGCAGTCTAGTGTACAATGCGTGCTTGTATATCCTACAAAGCAGGGCTATGAATCCTGCTCTAACCCTTCACCTAAATGCATGCACTGTCACCTCATCACCTGACCTGTATGCTCTTGAACAAAACACCTTCTGGAAATGGACCTGTTTGGTAACCAAGAGAATGCATGGTTTCAGAAAGTGACTGAACAAATTAATGGGAAGGATGGAGTAAAAAAACACAGCTTGTGATCAGGATGGCACAGGGGTTTAACGAGTACAGACTGGAAGAAAACTATTGTGTTATATTCTTGCCTTGCTTTTACACCATTCCTTAGATATCTTTTGTTGGACACTGCCAAAGACAGACTACAGAATTAGAGTGATCTTTTGGCTGACCCATGACAGGTAGTTTATCCTCTTATGTTCACCCACTGGATTTCAAAGAGTCGTATCAAAGGCAGAAGCACCTTTTGCAGGATAAAACATAACATTTTAAGCATATTTCAGATAATGCTCCCATTTTGTTAATAAACCCCTGTGATCACAGAAAAAGGTCTCACAAGTTTCTCATATGTAGAAATTACTCTATCCTTTGGTCCCACACCTAGGCTGAGGATTGCAAATAAAGCTGTCTGCTGGAAGGTTAGTTGCTGCAGTTTCAGGCAGAACCACAGTGCAACTGTCATTTTGTACATGGAGGGAAGTCACTGGGACCACAAGGGAGGAAAGACCCCTTGAGGTGTTTGTAAGAGTTGTTCTGACAGCTCAGATGCACAAGGATGCCCCTTAATCCCAGAACTACCATGTCCTGTAAGAAGTGGCATGATTCCCATGCCATGATTCCCATGGATACATGAGATTTCAGTGCCCTGGCTCCTTCGTCACAGCTGGGCAAACAGGACAGAGAACAGCAGGAGACAAAAATGAACAATGAAACGTCAACAACAAGTAACTGAAACTCAGTTCAGTTAAATATCAATCAGTATGTTCTTAACTTGGGTTAAAGTTAAGAGCATGCACTAGTTGCCACAGTAATGTGAGAAAGCTACGTGGGAAATTAAATTAAACTAAGATATGGTTGACACCAACAAAAACTGAAAACTCAGCCAGTTAGTGTAAATTCCTCATAAATAAAGATTATTTTTCTATAGGTAAACACTGTTAGTAAGTCAGTTCTGCAATTTGCTGCACTTTTTAAAACAAGGTACACTTCCTAAAACACCAGCTGTTTTGACAGATGCCTGTAGCACCAGTGTTTAGAAAACAAATATAATTTCTCTGACTTTTATCTAAGTCAGTAGTGGCCCCTCATAGACTGCAGAGCTTTCACAGCTACAATGGAGTCAGCAAACTTTAAATTGGCTTAAGCTGTGTTTATACAGACAGTACAGTTTAGCATCACCTTTCCATTGGTGTAGATACATCACATTTATGGAATACAGGGATTAAGCTAACAGTGTTCACCTACTCAGACCAAACGGGTCTGCCCAAACATGTGTCCCAGGCTAGACTTTCCCTTCGTATGTACAAACATGAGAGCAAGCAACCAATTTACAAGGTGAAACAAGGTATACTCTTGTTTCTACAAGGCATACCTTTATAGAAACCCGTCTGAAAGCCTATGACGCACTTGGAAAGTAAATTCACAGAAGCGCCCAATATAACCGTCAATATCTGCATTGCACATTAAACCATGGTGCCAGCAGCAGTGATGTTATACATACCAGGACTCTTGGAAGTCCACAACACCTAAACCAAGAAGCAACAGATGGACTATAATTTTTTGTTAAGAATTATTAATTTGGCTTTGAAGAAGCAAGCCTAATGTGAACTGCATTCTCACGAGTATGGACTGTAAGATTAGCAGTTTCCCAGTAAAGATGGACATAAATCCTGGTACTGCTTAGTAAGTCATCATGCATAATGTAATGAATAATCACATAATTGTTGGAGTTGGAAAGCTCTGAAGAGATCAACAAATCCAACCTACACCTCCCCACCTCCCCACACCAGCAGGACTGCCTAAAGCACATTTTGGAAAGTCATGCTTGACCAACCTGATAGCCTTTGATGAGGGCATAACCAGGTGGATGGATGATGGCAGAGCAGTGGATGTGGTCTGTCTTGACTTCAGTAAGGCATTTGAGACAGTCTCTCACAGCATCCTTGCAGACAAACTGAGGCAGTGTGGTCTAGATTTTCGGGTAGTGAGGTGGATTGTAAACTGGCTACAGGATAGAAGCCAGAGAGTGGTGGTCAATGGGACAGAGTCTAGTTGGAGACCTGTATCTAGTGGAGTGCCCCAGGGATCGGTGCTGGGACCGATCCTGTTCAATCTATTAATCGATGGCTTGGATGAGGGATTGGCATGCACTGTCAGCAAGTTTGCTGATGACACAAAGCTGGGTGGTGTCGCCGACACCCCTGCAGACTGTGCTGCCATTCAGCGAGATCCGGACAGGCTGGAGAGCTGGGCAGAGAAAAATCTAATGAGCTATAACAAGAGTAAGTGCAGAGTCTTGCATCTGGGCAAGAACAACCGTAGGTACCAGTATAGGCTGGGGACTGACCTGTTGGAGAGTAGTGAAGGAGAGAGGGATCTGGGGGTCCTGGTGGACAGCAGTGTGCTCTTGTGGCCAGGAGGCCAACAGCATCCTGGGGTGGATCAGAAGAGGGGTGGTTAGCAGATCAAGAGAGGTTCTTCTCCCCCTCTACTCTGCCCTGGTGAGATCACACCTGGAGTATTGTGTCCAGTTTTGGGTTCCTCGGTTCAAGAGGGATGTGGAGCTGCTGGAGAGGGTCCAGCATAGGGCAAAGAAGATGATGAGGGAGGTGGAGCACCTCCCTTCTGAGGAGAGGCTGAGGGAGTTGGGTCTCTTTAGCTTGGAGAAGTCTGAGGGGTGACCTCATTAATGTCTACAAATATTTGAGGGGTGGGTGTTGGGAGGATGGAACTGGGCTATTCACAGTGTCATGTAGTGATAGGACAAGGGCCAGTGGCTGTAATCTGGAACATAGGCAGTTCCACATCAACCTGAGAAGGACCTTCTTCACAGTGAGGGTTGCCCTGGGTGGTTGTGGAGTCTCCCTCACTGGAGCTATTCAAGACCCGCCTGAATATGTTCCTGTGACTTGTTCTAGGTGATCCTGCTGTTGCAGAGGGATTGGACTAGATGATCTTTCGAGATCCGTTCCAATCCATAATGATTGTATGATTTTGCACAGGGCTTCATCCAGGTGGGTTTTGAATATCTCCAAATGATGAGACCCCACAACCTCTATGAGCAGCCTGTTCCAATGTTCTGTGACTTGCACTGCAACAATTTTTCCTTACTTCTAAAGAAAACCTCTTATGTTCGATCTTGTGCCCCTTTATCCTTGTCCTGTCACTGAGAACAACAGAAAACGGTCTGACACCATCCTTCCTGCAGACAATCTGCAAGTATTTATAGGTGTGGAAAAAGATGTCTTCTCATTTTTCTCTTTTCTAAACTAAACAACTGTCTCAACCAGCTGTCTCAACCTTTCCCCTTAAGATGTTCTACAGTCCCAGTCATCACCGTTATCCCCCACTATACTGTCTCCAGACGTTCACTGTCTCTCTCAAAACGTGGAGTTCGGAACTGTACAAAGTACTCCAAAAATGGCCTCACCAGGGCAGAGTAAAGGAGAAGGGGGTGACCTCACCAGACCTACTGGCCACATACTTCTTAATGCATCCTAGAGTACCATTAGCCTCTCACGGCAACAAGGGCACACTGTTGGCTCATGGTCAGCTTACTGTTTATCAGGACTCCAAGATCTTTTTCTTCAAGGCTACTCTCCAACAGGTCTGCCTCTAACCTATGGTGACAAATAGTTCTTCCCCAGGTGCAGAAGCCCACTCCAGTACCAAACCATCCAGCCTGTCCGTGTTGCATTGCATGGCAGCACAGGCCTCTGGTGTGTTAGACACCCCTCATCAGCAAATTTGTTGGAGATGCATTCTGTGCCCGTGTCCACGTTGTTGATGAGTATGTTGAACAAGACTGGACCCAGTAATGACCCTGGGGAACATCACCGGTTATGGGTTTCCACCTTAACCCTGCACTGTCACAAATCCTCTGAGCTCTGTCACACAACTAGCTCTTGACCCACCTCACTGTGCACTCATCCAACTTTCACTGCATGGTTTTCCTAACCAGGGAAGGTAGTGGCCTTGCTAAAGTTAAGGTAGACAACATCCACTACTCTCCTCACATCTACCTAGACAGATATGACATATCAGATTAGTCAAGCATGATTTCTCCTTGATGAATCCATGCTGATTACACAAAATAATTTCAGACAGTTAAAGATGGCATCCAAAAAAATTTGTTAGAACACCCTTCCAGAGGTGGAGGTAAGACTAGCCAGACCAAAAGTTTCTCAGGTCGTTGTTCTTATCCTACTTGAAGACTAGAGTGACATCATCCTTCTACTCCTCAGGTACCTCTCCTGTTCATGAAGATTATATCTTCTAAAACCAAGATCATTGTTCTAAAAAGATAACTAGTTGCCAAGAAGCTGAATAGGCCTGATGGGGCATTTAATGAAGAGGAAAGCTTCAAATACTGGTAGAGATTAGTGCATAGACAATTACCTGGGAGCTTTGTTTTCCTGCTGCAATGTACTTCTTTACATTGATTTTAACTGCATTCTTACAGCTGACTGTGAACTGGGTTTGTGGAGTCCTTCTCTGGAGATGTTTAAAATCCGCCTGGACTTGGTCTAGGTGATCCTGCTGTGCCAGAGGGATTGGACTGGGTGATCTTTCGAGGCCGCTTCCAATCCCTAATGTTCTGTGATTCTGTGAGCCCCCATGAAGATTTGAGAGATATTAAACAGAGTTTAACTAATGGCTTTAAATAACAGGAAAATCAGTGTCATGAAGTAAATTCAGGCTTTGTTTGTTATTCTCGGCATGTGGCATTGACTGTACTTCCAAAATTTTTACCTGGGGTTATCAATATCTTAAGAATTCTTTCTCAACTGTCTCGTAAGACTGAATGTCTTTGAGTTCAGTTTTGGAGAGACACCAAATTTGCACCAGCACAATCACAGTGACACTGGCCTGGTTTACACTTACACAGATGAAAGAAGAATTAGGACCTCACTCACCTTTGATAATGGAATGAGAAGATGGCAGTATAGTTTCTATGTAGAAAAGTACATTTGTTCACATGAGTCCCTCTGGCTTTCTCTGCCTTAGTGGTTTTCATCACATGATTTGTAACCTCTGATTACCCATGGAGTCCATGGACTCCTCAGAGGACAGCAGGGGTAGAAGCAAGCCTATTGCCAGCGGACTTGCATCTACTGACATAAGTTCATTGGAAAAGTGTTAAAACTGATAAAAGAAAAATGCTCTATTCAACCTGCTTGCAGCAGTATCCTGTATGTTACTGGGCTCAGGGAGAAAACCAGACTGAACACAAGTTTCCTGTCCTAAATCATAGCCACAGAAGAGGCCTTGTGACTCCCGGATGAACCGCCTGTACTTACACAATTAATAAGGTAGCAAGTATTTTTAACAAAAAAAAAAGAAGTACTTAACTTTCTGTGGCAACGTCATCAGCAGCCCTCGGGAGGTGCGGGCAGCAGCGCAGTGCGCATTGCCATCTTGTGGCTCCGGAGAAGATCAGTTGCTCTCGACTGCACAGGGACGGTCATCCATCCCCACACAGAACTATCTCTGCACTATGGAACTGCACTCTAAGGCCTCTAGTTCCTGGCTCCTACATTATGTCACTTTTGCAGCATAAATTATTATCGAATATCTCAGAAAAGGACATCTGTCATCCAGAGGCAGTGAGGAACGTTCTGGACAGAACGTTTAGCAAAGCTGGAACACCGGCAGCCGACACTAAACAACATTTTTCTCTTCTGACACATATGGAGTCTTTTGATGTTAAAACCTTCTTCTTAAGTTCTTTTGTTGTTTTGGAAGGTCAACTTTTTCTGAAAAAGTTAGCAGTAACTATAAAATCGAGGAAAGTACATGAGGTGTTGGACACAACTTTTTGCAAGCAATCTTCCAGGTAAATCCAGGTGTAGTTTGAAAGAGAATTTGTTTAATACAAAAAATTTGCATGACAAAAGGAAAGGAAGCAGATGGAAGACTTTATCACTCTCTAGAACTACCTGAAAGGAGTTTGTAATGAGGTGGGGGTCAGCCTGTTTTCCCAAGCTGCAAATAAAAAGATAAAATGAAATGGTCTAAAGTTACACCAGAAGTAGCATGATTGGATATGAGTAAAAATGTCTTCACAGAAGGAATCATCAAGCACTAGAGCAGGCCCAGGGCAGTGGTGGAGCCACTGTTCTTGGAGGTATTCAAAAGACACGTAGATGTGTTGCTTAAGGTTCTTTCAGTGGTGAACTGGCAGTGCAGGGTTAATATTCGGACTTAGTGATCTTAAAGTGCTCTTCTAAATAAAATAAAATTTTGTAATTTACAAACACCCTGCTTCCTGAATCTCCATTTTCATCTTGTTCATATGAAAAAAACCTACTAACAACATCTCAGTCAGAAAATAATGCATTAGTTTGAATAGAGTGCAAAGGGCCACACCCCACATTTGAATTTGGCATTTTCTGAGGCTTCATAAGGTTTGAATATTTTGTTCCTGGCACTCATGTTGACCTCCCTTTTCTTTGGTGCCATGCAAAGTGGAAGAATTGCTGAGGCTACAAAAATTTTTTTTAGATACTGCCACATGATCCTCATGAAGTAGAGTAGCGTGTCTCATTAAAACCTAGTGTTTTAACTCTTCTGGTTTGTTACTTCAGGAAATGGCCCAGTTGCTTTCTTATGCTTTGTGTATTTTGTCGTTTGTTGTGCAAGTGTGGATATGTGCTATGGATCTGCAAGAGCAGATTTCACATTAACTCCTGAGCCTGGGTCCAAGCGTGGTATCTTCTGCATGGTTAGATGCACCTCCTGAACAAGAAAGAACAACACATCAAATTTTAGCAAATATTGAAAGCGATACTTACAAATATTTTTTTTCCCACCAAATAGATTGGGAAAGGTGACTTTGAGACATGTGACTTAAGGACATAAAGTGAAAATCTCTGGTAGAAATCAGAGATTAACTTTCTCCTGAACAGCCCTGTAGACAATTAAATGTGAATGCAGAAGCTGTACACCAAGGAACACACTTACTTCAAAGTACAGGAGAGGGCAGCAAGTTCCTTTGGTACCCTGGAACTTATCTGAAGTCACCCTGACACTTTAACACTTTTCTGAATAAACCCAGAAAGCATTTGGAGTAGAGTTTGTTTTCTTTCCTTTTTTTTTTTTTAATCTTTTCAGATTGCACACAGCTTGTTGTTTATCAGCCCAACAGCTTGTTAAATGGTTTTTTAAAAAAGTTCAGAGCTGCAAGCCTTGTGTCAGGGACTGAAGCCAAGTACAGCTTAGAAAGTATCACTCCCAAGTACACTCTGCTTCTCTTGTTTCAATTATCTAGAAATCAGAGACATGCAATAAAGAACAGAAAAGAAACCTTTCCTCTGTGAGAGAGACTCAAGTGACACACCAATCCAAATTAATAGAGAGCACAGGTTTACAGACAATTTGCTGGAACCACAGAGTGAGCTGATTTGAAACATGTTTTTGCTTTCCTTACACGCAAAGTATATTTCCTGGGGAACTGACGTGTATGCTGAGCTCTCCCTTTACAGCAGTAACCTCATTGGTCTGGTTTCATTCTTCAAAGAGCTTAAGAGTCATTGTGCTGGAAAGTAAACAATTTAACTGTGGATAACTTTCCACTTTGCTTTGTCCTTAAATGTTGATGTTTACAATAGATACCTATCAGTCGTGTTATTAGCTTTCTTTAATTGGTTTTGTCTGAAGGTAAATCTGGCAAACTTGTCAAACAGGCTGTTACAAATACACAAAGCGACTTGAAGGTAGCCATCTCAAAACCTGTGGAAGGTTTAATTTGCTTATTCTTGTCTCTGTATAGTCTCAGTTCTTGTTGTTCTTTACTGTATCCAAGGGATCATTTGATCAGGAAAATATATTGTGTGTTTCCTGAACTGTGCTGCCTGGAAGGAAACAGGCTCAGGCTGTGAAGTACCTCTGGGTGTCATGAAGGAGGGTTGCACCAAAATACAGTTGAAGATCTGGGTCTAATATACGAAAGCTGTGACCTCAGTTACTATTTAACGGGTGAATGGACACACATCCAGTCACAGAAACAACTGTCAGGTGATTTTAAAGTGTATTTAGCGATGAGATGAAAAATTTGGTGTAAACTCACAAAGCATCGTTCAGAATCCTAAAGTTCTCACCTGTAAACTACCCATGTAGATGAAAGTGTTTAAAAACCCTGTTTAAACTGTTCAAAAACTAGTTTAGATCAATTAATATCGGGAATAGTATCAAAATAGACTTTTGTAAAGCAACGTTATGCTTCAGAGAGTAACTAACATGAAAGACATTTTCCAGAACATTTTAACAGTTCCATTGTAACAGTTTCTGGTATTAACACAACACATATATTTATTTTGAATCAATCAGATTCACTTCTCTTTTGCATATGGGGTAGGTAGATAGAGTTGCTCTTGTTGCACTTCTGAACACTTCGCTGCCTTTTTTCTTCTACGGCATGCTTTATATATATATATAAAGTGGCATTACTAGCACATGTAATATTCTTGTATGTCTGGGGTTTTATATGAACCTAAAAATAACGTAACTCTTTTAAGAATACACCAATATGATAGTGTTTCATATTTCCTTTGTCTAGTAAATACATTATGTTTACTTGGTGACTCTGATGAGTCATACACAGGATCCTCCTCATGATGCTGAGGATAGACCCACTGACTTCAGTGATTGTGAGACCCCTTCCATCTGAAGTCTCCAACAGCTGCCTGTTTCAGTTCAGAAGCTATGAACTCTATCCACTGCACCTTTCTGTTTTCATGACTTTTTGAGCTGAAAAGCTGCTGCCTGTTGCCTATTTGAATCACAGAATCACAGAATTATTGAGGCTGGAAAAGACCTCTAAGATCATCAAGTCCAGCCTACAACCTAAAAAAACTCAAAACTTTGCTGTGCAGCATTTCCAGCAGCCGAAGAATAGTCTAACAGAGCTAAGTGAAGAAGCACCTCAAGCTGCTCAAGTGCTATTGTCTTGGTGATTCAGGCTGTGGAAGGGAGAACAAGCTGATGAACAACTTTGTAGTATTTTTTTTTTTTTGGATACTCAAATTTCATCTGACTGCTGGCAACTGTTTAAAAAATTGGCAGCAATATTAGTGTCAGGTTGGCAATGAAGGGACGGTCCTGGTAGCTGGGGATAAGGAATCATGGTGTTGAAATAATTTTCCTATCCTTTTGCAGTTGCCCAATTTCTCCTTATTTGCAAAATTCCTTGGTCTTCTTCACAGGGAGCTTTATAATGGAGTTGGAAAGAAAGAGGCACTGGAAAGTATCCAGGAGGATCTTACGGACTTTGGGAAGTGGAGGAAAAGTAATTAATGTCAGAGATATGAATAGTTCTGAAAGATGTTGGAGGAATCCAAGTGACTTTTCAGGTCATGACGCTGACAGGAATATTTGGCATAGGCAGTGATGGGTGTTTCTTGGATGCTCTTCCACTGTCCAAAACTTGTGCAAGTTTTCCGGAAATCTTGTGAGAATGAGCTAATGTAAAACTCATTGTTTGTTACAGCCCAGACAGGAAATATTCTTCCAATGTTTTGACTTCATTCATTGTGCCCAGGTGACATGCAGGAATGTATGAAAATTAAAAGGTGGGAATAAACATGTTGATGAATGACAGTATTTTTGTATCTTGGAAGGTTTTTGTATCATTTGCTCAGGTTCAGATAGAGGAAAATTAAACAAAACAAAAAATCTTGAATTGTTCCCACATTGTTGGCTTGTATTCACCTGCCTTTTCTATGCTGGAGCTGTGAGCATAAGTCTCTAACACCTCTTTAAAAATGGGAAAGCCCTGGAAAGCAAAGAAATATGCCAAGGGAGAAAATGCACTGCAAAACAAGCCATGTCCTGAAGGGTTAATCTTGTGGCCAGCCTGCAGCTTCAGATACTTCACTGCAAACTTTTTCAGTTTGATCAAATAAGCTTTCCAAAGTGGAAAGCCTGCTATTTAAGGTAGTATACTACGCCTCTGCAGCAGGAAAAGAAAATATGAGACATACTGAGGGAATAAGCTTTCTCTTCTCTCTTGTACCCCATGCAAAGATTTCAAGCTTAAGGTAATCTTTCCAGCATTAGTCACTGGGAATTAGTATGTCCTGCCCAGCTGTTCCTTCTAGATGCTTGGCCAGACTGTAAAACCCAAATAGACTTCAGTGGAATGCTTCAAATTCATCTTCTCACTCAGATTCTTTCATCTCACTCGTATCTTTGTGTTTACAGGTTTCTTGAGGGCAGGGATGATTTACAGTTCCCTGGCCAGTCTGATTGTGCAGAAAAGTTAAAACACCTGTAATGTAACACTGTGTCTGAGAAGAGTGAAAAGGAAGCCTTTAAAGTCCAATAACCCCATTATAACACATACCTCTGCATCCCATTGAGGCATCTGAGGTTGCTATTACTTTAAAACAGTTTCAATTGCTTTTTCCTTGTCAGGCTGGGGAAACTCTGAAATCTTTGACAGAAAAGGAAAACCACAATGTGATGGTGCAGTGCCTTTTCCTCACAGTTTAAAATGGATGAACGTCCTTGATGTGCCCTGCCATGAACTGAACAACCAAGTTGTCACACCGCAACGTCTGCGGACTTCCATACATTTATTGAGGAACATCAAAGTGTGACACGAACTTCACTGAGAAGTTTGCAAGGGTTAGACTTCAAGTTGCTGGGAGCACATGGTAGGAACACTACCAAAGGATTGCTTTTACAGATAATAACAAGAGGACAGGAGAAGGGTCAAAGAAAAAAAAAGGCAAACCATGGACAAGGGAAACACACCCACTTTCCTCTGAGATGGTTGTTATTCTTACAGGGCCTTTTGTTTATCATCATATTTAGAAACTGTTCACTGAAATAATGACTAAGGTTATCCTCAACCTCAAAGATTAGCACCTCATTGTTAGTTTGAATAAGATCCTTTCAAAATGATCCTTGCCAAAGCTTTTTATCTCCCTCATTTTCAGTTTTCCATGTGCCTCTGCACATCTTGCTGTTAGATCATTTGAAAGCAGCAGGTCCTCAATATCTCTTGGAAAATGCTTTTGCTGCCAGACTTGCCACTGAAATGTAGACTGTCTCATCTATTTCACTTGGGTGAATCAGAGGTGCAAACAAATACACTGATAAGCAGGAAAATAAAAAAGAAACATGCCCAAGAATTCTGGATAACCACCTGATACTCCTATTTGGTGATACTCTAACTTCACCAAAGACAAAGCACTTCTAATCACAGATTAATCTATTAATCACAGTAGGCTTCAGGTTGGAAGGGACCTTGAAAGGTCGTCTAAGTCCAACCCCCCGCTGCTGGAGCAGAGTAAACCTACAGCACCTAGTGTGTCCAGACTGCCTCCCACCCAAGTACAAACTAGACCCAACCCTGCCTAGCTAATCCAACATTCCACGTCTACATCTCCTTTCCCCCACTCCTCTGTGCCTCAGCCTTCTAAGATAGTATTCAGCAATAACAACTCCAGGCCCTGAAGATAGAAATAGAAAATAATGTATTGTAGAAATTAGTGTATTGTAGAAATACTTTGAATTTGATATATTTTGTTATTTCAGATGTGACTATATGTACTGAATGTACTCTCACTCTGTGCTTAAGAATCACAGACAACTGTGTGAATTATCCTGACAAAATGCCACTTAATATTTTTTGGACAAAAAGATGCTTCCAAAACAACCCACAAGTCTACAGATAACTTTGATCCTCCATCTATGCCATTTTTCTGAATAACTTTGAAACTAGTGTCCATATCAAGTTTCAGCTCATTTAGATTCATCTCAGATCTGAAATGGAGCTGTGAAGTAGAATATCACATACCACCATAGCCTTTCAGACAGAGAGAGTGGCGTAAGATAGCCAGGGTGCAAGTGACTTCATCCATTGAACTGCATGGGGATATTAGGCATGGGGACACAGGACTTACAAGAAGGACGTGGAAATACCGGAGTGTGTGCAGAGGAGGGCCACGAGGATGATCAGAGGGCTGGACACCTCTCCTATGAGGATAGAATGAGGGAATCAGTGCTGCTCAGTCTGGAGAAGAGGAGGCTCCGAGGTGACCTTATTGTGGTCTTCCAGTATCTGAAGTGGGCCTACAAAAAGGATGGGGAGGGACTACTTAGGAGAGCGGGTAGTGACAGGACTAGGGGCAATGGAGCGAAGCTGGAGATGGGTGGATTTAGAGTGGATGTGAGGAGAAAGTTCTTCACCGTGAGAGTGGTGAGAGCCTGGAATGGGTTGCCCAGGGAGGTGGTTGGGGCCCCATCCCTGGAGGTGTTTAAGGACAGGCTGGATGGGACTCTGGCCAGCCTGGTCTAGGGTGGCGTGTCCCTTGCCCATGGTGAGGGAGTTTGAACTGGATGATCAGGTGGTCCCTTCCAACCCTGAGTGATTCTGATTCATAACTTCTCCAGTGAAGTGATCCTGCTGTGGCAGGGGGATTGGACTAGATGATCTTTCGGGGTCCCTTCCAATCTCTAATTATTCTATGAGCCTATGTTTCTATGACATCAAGATCAGATCTATCTCTTCATGGTTGGTTCTTCTTGGCAGCTGCACCTGATGCCAAGGGCAATTCTTATCTGTAAGCTGCTAATTTCTGTCATCTTTATCTGTTCCTAAAGCAGGACTGACAAGTTTAAGCATTGATTCGATCCTCCATGGACAATGTCATTTGAACAGTGGTGTTGGTGTCTGGCATACTTTAAAGAAATATAGTCCTTACTTGAACAGGAAGTTGAGCCGGATGACCTCCTGAGGTCCATTCCAGCCTGAATTACCCTGCCACTCTTGGTCATTTTGTGGTGAAAGAACCCAAGGCCAGTCTGGCTCTTGCCTGTGTTGGTGTGAATCTACACATGAGCCAATGTCTCTGTTGTAAAACACTGGCCAAAACTTTAGGAAGTGAGAGCTGTAACATACAAAATTCCAAGACAAGAAACAACAGATGCTCACTGCCTCCTCTGTCCTGTGGCGCCTGCAGCAGGGCGTGAAGCCTTTCCCTCTCTGCCACTCAGCCACAGGATGAGCACTCTGTGTAAGGCAAAGCTCATGAAGTGTTAGGCCTTCCAGTGTACACTAAATATTTAACCTATTGGTGCTTTCTAAAGTGTCCTACCCCTGTGTCAGGAGCAGAAAGCTCATGGAGATCTGAAACATACGCAGACATTTAGACCATAGTGATTGTCTAAATTAAGATAGCACATACTTCACAAATGTAAGCTTTAAAGGAAATTTAAAAAAATATGCAAGCCTGATTTTCTTCTGTATTTATATGTTTGGGGGTCTACTCCAAGAGGTAATCAGCAAAATTCCACCACGGTTCACAGAATTTTCTCTCAGATATCAGGCTGGTCTGTCTTTGTCATATTTTGTTTAGAGCATGCTTGCACATGCAGAAAACCTGGATTTGACAACACAGTCCTCTTCTACCTTATGGATCCACAAAACCTGAAATAACCTCTCCTGGAGTACAAAACAAAGATATGGACAATGTGATGCACCTTGCAGTGAAATATAATCTTCATTACTCCTACAGAAACGAGAAAAACACCATAACTCAAATGCAGAAGGCTTGGACAAGACAATGATTTTTCGGATGACCTTTTATTTCAATAAATCATTCTGCCTATCTACAAAAGTGTAATGTGCAGAAAGTTCTTGCTGTTGAAAGTGATTAAAAAGCACTTGTGACTTTGTCTTGTGTAAACATCATAAACAGTGGAGTAAGAGCAATACCCACTTTAATCTCTTTAACAAGCATCTTGGAAAAAAAAAAATGATGTCAAACACTCATTTTTTAACAGGGCTGTTTGAGAGTGGGAAGGGCAGAGTCTGAGAGCCTGAACTGAGATGCAGTGCTTCTTCTGTATGTTACTCTGTTTTCAGGTATATTGTTCTTACATGGTGCCAAACAGGATTGCCAGCAAGAGCTAACAGGGAGTCACTCTGCAACTTGCATGGAGTTTCTTCTGCAGACAGAAGAACTACAGTAGGTTCAAAAGGATGAAGAGACCCCTGAATACAAGAAAAGGCAGTTTATGGTCAATTCTTTATTCACTTATTCTATTATAGCTGTTACGGTTATTCAGTTGCCAATGAAGCCAAAGCCCAGCAAGCTGATCTTGTATAATTTCGCTTCTCAGATCGTAGCACCAGCTGCCACCACCCTAAGGGCATCCCAGTTAGACTCTGGACAGTTAGCTGCTTTAAAACAAATGAGACAGCCTTAAATCACTCTGGACATTGATTGCTCTTGAAGTTCACAGAATCTTAGAATGTCTGAGGTGGGCAGGTCATCCGATGGTCTAACCCCACTGCTCAGGAGGTGTCACTTAGAGCTGGTTGCACTTGAGCATGTCCGAATGGCTTTTGAATATTGGTGGGGTTTTTTTAAATATTTTTGGAGGAGGGAGACTTTACAAGCTTCCTGGGCAACATGTGCCCATGTTTGACTACCAGTGCAGTAAAAAAAAAAGTTTTCTGATGTTCAAAGGGAAAGTTCTATGTTTCGTTTTGCACCCATTGTCTCTTCTCCTGTCACTTGGCACCACTGAAAAGGGTCTGTCTTTCTCTCATCTGGTATCACTGAATATGCAAGATGGGCTTGGCCAGGGAGAAATGAGCATGACCCCACTAGCTTCCATGTGGTTGAGAGCTGTCCTTTAGGAAACTAACTAGTTTTTAAAACACGGTGTATATGTGCCAAATCAACATGTGACTTGAAGAGAAGTTATCAAAAGTTCTGAACAGCTCTATCCATAATTTTGATAGACTTAGAATTAGTTGCAACTACTATTTTGCTTTCTCGAGTGGGCTGCAGCTGATGAACATAGCTGACATTCACAGACCTGTCTATCGTACTGTTGAAGGAGTTGGATACCTTGTTTAGGGTTGGGAGATGATGGATCCTCTGTTCTCTTGTGTACTACAGAGTGGACGTGACCTGGAGCTGGAGTTCAGACATGGGACAAGTTGCAATGACAATCTTAACATCTTCTTATGATTTGATTCTTTCTCTTCCAGAGAACCAGACAGCCTTTGTATCTATGCTGAAATAGTCCCTTGCTGTCATCTGCTGTCAGTCTATATGGGAGCCTGTGGTGCGCTGATTCCAGCAGCCAAGCTGAAGCTCCAGTTGTGTGCTCAGTTCCCTTCAGTGGATAGGAGAGAGAATAGGAAGGAGAAAAGGGAGACAAATACATAATGGACTGTAAAGACAGTAAAGACTGTTCAATACCTGAAGAAATAAACCAAACCTATACAAATCAATACTAAGGCAGACACTCAGCACCTCCCTCCAACACACCGATGCCCAGTCAATTTCCAAAGATCAGTTAATTTGGAAAAACTCCCTGGCTTAGTTTTATTGCTGAGCTTGACGGTTTACTGCATGAAATATCTCAATTAGCTGTTCTTGCTGTGTACCCTCCCAAACACTTGCCCACTCTTAGCCTAGTCTCTGAAGGGACAAACTAAAAAAACCCACACAAAATCCTCACATTGTGATGCAAGAACTGCTCAGCAATACCTAAAGCAACACAAAACTATCAATTTTTTTTTTGGTTAAAAAGCCCAAACACATCACCTTACTAGCTATGGTGAAGGAAATTAACTGTTTCCCAGTCAGATCCAGTACAGAGCATACAAGCTGTTTACTGGTTCTACTGGAACCACAGTTTGGCTCCATGTGTATTCAAGAACTTTGTAGTACGGCATTATATGTTAATACTGTATGTGCACCTGTGTGGTTTGGTCTAGGTGATCCTGCTGTGGCAGGGGGATTGGACTAGATGATCTTTTCAGGTCCCTTCCAAACCCTAATAATTCTATGATTCTATAATACTGTGTGTATGTCTGCAGAGAAGCAGTCCAACACACTATTAAATTCCCAGGCTGTGCAATGGTAAAGCCACTGTGAATAATTTTCTTTGTATTTTTAATGACTGTTTTCAATGTGGCCTTAGATGATACTTTAGAAAACAGTGCCCTGAATTATATCCACAAAAAGGCAACTACCCCTTTCAATTTGTTGTCTAATGTTCACTTCATGCAAACAAGTTGCATTACCCTCAGTTTTACTAGTTTTTGCTGTCAGGAGTCACCAGTCAGCACCACAATAGTGAAAAAAAATTAAAATGAGAAGAGTATTAGAGACTAACATTTCCTTTGAAAGAAAGCTAGCAGAATCAAGACCAGTGGTGTTCAGTGCATTGTTTATAAAAGGCCACCTGTAAGATCCCAAGTTTTGCATTTGACAAGCTTAGGCCAGTCATTAGCCCACCATGCTACTGCTACTGCTGGGCCTCCATGCCTAGCTTGCCACTGGGAAGTACGCTGCTGAAGGCAAAATAAATATAAACTATTTGGCTAAATCATAATAATCATGCTGCCCAGTGAAACGCAAGAGGAAACAAAAATTACAAGAAACAACAACAAAAACCCAAGACAGAAAATTATCAGTGATCTATACATGAAGAGTTATGAAATAAGTTATTTCTTGATTTTTTTTAACTTTACAAAGATCACAGAAATTCACTCCATCTGACCAGCTCTGCTCCATACACTGAGGGCAGTATAAAACAACCTAATTTAACCGCATGATGTCTTCTAAGCAGGATTTTGTGGGTGGAGAAACCATCACTTGCTTTGGTAATTTTCTCCAGCATCTAAGTCATAAAAATCCTCTGAGACTTACCATTTTAACATTTCTGACTTAATCCTTTAATGAGCTACTGGTTCTTTCTTTCTATTTCTCTGAATTACAGGGTTTTTGAATGTGAGGCTTTTAATATCCATGGATGCATTTGTACAATGTGATTAAGCTATACATCAGTTATTTACTCTATAACTTAAAATTATTAGGAAGAGATCTCTAAATCCTTTCTGTAAGAAAATTCTTCCACCTTATCAGCTAAATTTTTATATCTTTTCCATGGCCTTTCTATACCTGATATTTGAGTGCATGTGTGTATGTCTGAGTGAGTGTGTAAACTTCAAAACAGTACAGATGCCTAGTATCCGAGCCATCAGTGTCACACTCAGAAGGAAAATCATACTTTCAGTTTCTGCCCACTTTTCCTCTTTAACCATCTAAGAACTGTAATAATCTATTTAACCCACCTGGATATGTTCCTGTGAGACTGGCAGGGGTATTGGACTAGATGATATTTTGAGGTCCCTCCAATCCCTCATGTTCTGTGATTCTGTGATGTTTGCCTCTGCATTGACAGATCAACTCCTGCTGAGCTGAGTCTTGTACTTCTCACGCTGCGGTCCGCATTGCAGCTTGTGCATTTAGCATGATTTGCAAATCCTTCTTTTTATGGCAGTGACCATGTGCTAAATGGTCACACTGAAGCATATTGTACACAAGTAGTTACAATTGCATTGTAACTCGGAATTCGTCAAACACGCAGACAGCTATTTTAAGGTTGAAAAGCTTAGCAGAAATGGCTTCATATTGTCTCGTTCATCATTTGCTGGGATGCTGTTCTAAAGCACATAACAGAATGCATTGTAAATATTTAATTCCTCATAGTCTGTTCAAAGCAGTGCTGCTGGTACTGTACCTGCAGGCCTCTAGATCAACAGCTCCTTTAGCTGAAACGCTGGTACACAACTCTATACGTGGTCCAGCCACTAGAGGGGATAGAGCCTTACAGAGGTGTAAAGGAACCTCGGAAGAAATGTTTTAAAATGCTTGCTTCTAATACAGGCCTTGTTCCACTGGAGAAGCTCAGGTCGGTTTTGACTTTGGAAAACAAAACCTTTTTTCTGCGACTTTTATATGTTGATGGCACAACAGCTTCTCGAGTGGGGCAGACTTCTGTGACAGGGTATTATTCTCCAAAAGATGAAGTGTGATCCCTCTCTCCCGAGGTACTTTGCTGGAATGGAAAAAAATACGCTCACTTTCACGAGGCACTTGGAGATTCTGTGGAAAAAGGATGCAGCAAGAGCTGGTATTAATGTCGAGCATTCCTCCTCTGTATTTCCTGCATTTTGAAGGGCTGCAGTTGCTTGCCATGCTGCAGTAGCCAACTCCCTTGTTTGCTTGGCTCAGTATGATTTGGCTCTTACACAGACTTATAAGCTTTATACACAACCAACATAATGCATGCTCAAAATTTTGACAAGCCCTTCTTATAGATGTAGAGTAATTGATGCTTGCTGCACTGTTTGCTGCTGGTTGATTGCTCACACTATGTCCTTTAGTTGTGCTATGCTTTAATATTCTTGGCTTAATTTGTCTGGAAGGAATCAAGGATATTCTGTCAACTATGAACCGGCTGGAGGGCATCTAGGAGTTTCGCAACTGAGTAAAATAAATCTTAAACTAGAAAACTTGAACAGCTTAGCCTGTAGTTTGGAACTCCAGGGGGTGCACTGGCTCCTGTAATGGCTGTTGAAATGCTGCTTTAGGGGAACTTGCCAGGTTAAGCAGACAGCTGCACTTTAGTTGGAAATGGTGAAAACTAATAAAGCAGCATTTAAATTAATGAATGATTGGCAGCACTGGTGTGACTATGCTCCTGCGGGATCTGAAGCCACAGGCTCTAACTAATCAAGATAATTCACTTCCCAGTTCTGTCATTTGTTTAGATCAAGAGATCAGGGTGAGACTTCCTATGATGCTGAGAGATTGTGCTCAGACTTTCTGTGGTGCTGAGGGCAAACTGATTTCCAGGTTAGTAAAACGTGTGATTATTATCTGGTAAATAACTTACTGAATAACCCCAGGTACCAGTATAGGTTGTGCACTGACCTGTTGGAGAGCAGTGTAGGAGAAAGGGACCTGAGGATCCTGGTGGACAGCAACACTTCCCATATGAGGAAAGGCTGAGGGAGCTGGGTCTCGTGAGTTGGAGAAAAGGGGTTTGAGGGGTGGGTGTCAGAAGGATGGAACCAGACTCTTCTCAATGTCATCTAATGATAGGACAAGGGGCAATGGGTGTAAGCTGGAACACAGGAGGTGGAGGTTCCACATAAATGAGAAGGAACTTCTTCACAGTGAGGGTGACAGAGCACTGGAATGGGCTGCTCAGAGGGGTTATGGAGTCTTCTTCTTTGGAGACGTTTAAAACCCACCTGGATGTGTTCCTGTGCGACTTGGTCTAGGTGATCCTTCTGTGTCAGGGGGTTTGGACTAGATGATCTTTCGAGGTCCCTTCCAATCCCTAATGATTCTGTGATTCTGTGTGATTCTGTGAATATATGACTCATAAAGCTGTACCGCTTTGTCTTAAAAGACCTGGTAAGTTGAAAATACTGTTTAAGCTTGAAACTAGCAATGGTCTGATTCAGATACAGAATAGAAATATTAATTAAGAGCCCTTAATAGAAAGGCAACAAAAAAAAATGAACCACGCTTCTTTTTAGCACAAAAGAGCCCTACAGCTGGTCTTTGCAGGTAAGGGGCTGTTTAACCAGAAGATCAGGGTGGATGAGAAGGAGTATTTCTGCATAGACTGGGGGAAAAAATTCCAGATTGCCCAAAGCATTTGTCAGAGGTGGCTCCTATAGTTATCATTAGACATGCAAGCAGAAAAGGCACAAATCTAAAACTCTGCAGGACATGCCAGCCTTAAAGGACAGCACAGGGGTTATTAGTCAGACTCACAGCCAACTGGCAGCACTACAGTAGCTAAGGAAAATCTTCACCATTAAACATAATATTATCAATGCATTTACTATTTGATCTTTCGCTAAGTTTCTTCTGTTATTATGAACCTACAGCTTTTATATGTTCTCTCATTTGCAAGACTTAGTGTTAGGGCTGAAATAATGATCAGACACAAGGCACACAATTTCTGGGGGAATGGATGTCTTACAAGCCCCCGTTGGAGGCAATTGTCACAGTCACTGGTACAACCTAGCTACTCCAAAGGGCAAAGCAAGTACCTAGTTGGAGGTGGGAAGGACAGTGTTTTGCACAAAGAGGTTTTTATTCTGATCTCTAGAAGATGATGTGATTGAAGATGATGGGTTAAGTGTGAAGGCCAAAGGAAACAGACTGTGATGGGTACAAGAGACGGGTGGAACATCAAAGGTCACAAGCACATGAGCCATAATCTGCTCACATAAACAGCTGAGGTGCTTTCAGCAGTACTATGCAGAGAAGACATTGATAAGCATTGATGCACTGACAAATGCTCTTAAGACATGTTCATAAGAAGCAAATGACAAATTTGTTTCCTTCTTTCCTTGAGTTTGCAGAAGACTTCAGCCTGTAAAGCAATGTATTTTTCAGTTGCTCAGTTTAATAAATTAATACTAAATTTCTGCTCTTTACCCCTTTCATAACTTCATACTTCAGTTGGGTAGCCAAGGAGTGTATCAGTGCACAACCTAACTTTAAGTGTTTAACAGTGTCTCATGTCCGAGGTTAAATGTTTTCCAGCAAGATACTGAGCAAATTGGTGTCACAGTGTGCTTCCCTCTCTGTTAGTTTTCCCACTCCAGGGTTTGATGGCTCATACTAGAGAGATTTGAGGCTCAGCTCTGGTCCCACCTGGCTGTATAACTCTGGCTTACGCTGCTGGCAAAGCTGCTGACCTGTGACAGACCTGTGCGAATGTCTGTAGGAAATTAGAAATGTGAATGGCAAAAGTGAAGATACTGGCAAGGGATTAAGGTAGCTCATGAAATTAAGAGAAAAATACTGATATGAGGAGGAATAAACTTCTAACTGAAAGAAAGGAGGAGAAGACACCTAAGTTATCAAATGTCCTTGATACTGGTGGGAGGTGTTCAATTTATAATATCAAAACTTTGGTCTAGGGGACTACAGCAGTGGGTGCCTTCCCCAGATTTTGCACACAGGTCCAAGAACCATTGCTTGGATACCTTACAAAAAGTGGTGAACCTAGATCTGTCTTGCTCCCCTTTATTATCATAGCTATCCTTTGTGCGTGTCAGTCACTAAATACCTTCTGTGTACTTGTAAGTTTGTGTATTTGTGCATTTGAAGAGCCTCTTTGTGCCTGACTAGGCACTAGAACAAACAGACCCAAAAGAGGGATGGCAGCAGGACCTTTCTAAAAAAAGTCACCCTTAAGCCGTGTCAGCACAGGCACGCTCTATGTGAAGCCATCAGTATACGCGAAGGAGGTTCTCACACAGGCATTGGAGTTTACCTAGCACAGAAAGTTCACCTACCAGGAGACATACAAGAGCTTTAACTTTTACAACAGGCATGCTGTGCTTTGCTTGTACTGATTTATTAACATATATAAGATGATCCAATATTTGGCCATAGCCTTTAAATCAAAGGATTTTGCATTCTATGTTACAACTTTTGCATTTTATTAGTGTGGCTTAATCTTTAATGAGCCTTTACTATGTGTTGCAGTTTGAGAACTGCTAGAACTTGTAGAAGTGCTTTCATGAGGAAGAAAAGTTGTGTTGTGTTCTAGGGGACCTGTTCCCGGTTGCACAGGTCTCAGGACCCTTCCCCGGAAGCGTCTGTCCTGAAAGGCGGGCTGGGGAAGCCTATAAAAACCGGGGCAGGGTCTTTGTTTCGCGCGCCCTGTTTTTGCGGGCAGTGGCCCAGAAGGGAGCACCCCCTCCACCGCTCTGGGAACGGGCGGTGGTGTGGGGGGGGTGGGAACCGCGGCTCCGGGGGGACAGTGGCTCCTGAAGCAGCCACAACCTGCCACAGCTTCCGCACAAGCTGCGGCCCCGGCCCCAGACTGACCCCACCGCTGGTGGGCAGCTGCCACAGCAGGGGCTGGAAGCAACCCCGGCCGC
>VXBP01004149.1:112469-126792 GCA_013400115.1 Rhinopomastus cyanomelas
CACTGCTGCGTCTTCCAAAGAATGGATAAGAGAAAGCAAAGCCACACATTTTAGAGATGAAGACATGAAATTACTGCAAATTGTCTTTCTCTTCTTCTACAACCAGATCATACCCTTTCACACCCCAAAACAACTGGCTCATGTCTGCAGTCTTTCTGCAAATGGGCTCCTTGACCACCTCTATCAACCTTCATTTCTCTCACCTGACTTCTTCTCCTTCACTTCTGGCAAAATTGCTGTAAACTTGCAGTAAACTCACTTCTGGTAAACTTGCTGTTTCCTGGAAGAGGTACAGTGTGATTACTTTTTGTATTTGTTTTGATGACTGCAGAAGTTAATGAACCCTGAGTGCTGAAAAAAGTATCTGGTTTGGATCAAAGTTTATCATTAGTAAATGACCTTGCAGGGAGAATTGCACTATGGGGGTGCTAGACAAAAATGACTGTAATTAAAATAAACGTATTTTCCTATGTATTAGCATGCAGGTTGATGTATGTCGCAGTACTGTTAACACTGGTGTCAATTTGCGGAGTTGACATCTGTGTCCACATATTGCTCTGTCACAGTCAGGGAAGCTGAGAGTGGCCTCTAGAAATATTTGAAGAGCTAAGTTTTAGTGCATTCTTCTTGAGCGAATTAAAAGCATGCTGACAGCAACAAGAACGAGGCCCATTGTTTATATGCCATGCCCACAAAAATACAAATAGAAGCAGCAAGCAGAAGACAAGACCAGCACTGGAATTATGTTCAGCAAGGCTGTGGTACTTTACTTGCAAGATGATTACTAGAAGTATTTGGAAATTTGCAGTTTTTCTTGGAAAACTGCAGACCAAGGATCGTCTTTTCAGCAAAAATACACTGCAAACTCTTGGTTGCAAGCACCCCAACACAAAACTTGTACTCATATTCAAGACCAGGTTGGGTGGGCCACCTGGTCTAGTGAGAGGTGTCCCCGCCTGTGGGAAGGGGCTTCGAACTAGGTGGTCTCTAATGTCCTTTCCGATCTAAACACTTCTGTGGTACCCAGGCTTAATCATTGAGGTTGTCTCTCATCTGCCAGAGAAGAAAACAAACTACTAGCATAAGCAGACAGCCTCAGCTGATCATCTATTTAATAGGCTGTCAGTGGATAGCATAAAAGTTAACACCATGATGTAAGGGAGGTTCTTTGACCCTGTCACCAAAGTATTGTAAAGTAGCAGAATCATTTCACTGCAGTTGCTGAATTACTAATGGTCCACTTGGTCACAACAACTAGTGGTTTATTAATAAAAATCATTATTTAAATAGATATGTGTACTTCTATATACTGGTGATAATGCATGGATATTAAATATAGTTACTACCATCACACAATGTGTAAATTATCAGTAAGCTGAATGAGCTATTTTACCCAACAGAAGCATGTAAATGAAAATTATGAGCCCTGGCTTGAAGGAGTAAGAGCTTAAATGATCACTTTTTCAGTCACCTGCACTATGATACCTTGAAAATGGACTCAAGAAAATTTGTTCACCACAGATTTCTCAGATTTCTCAATTTTTCCACTAACGGCAGAGAAAAAGTGAATTTCAGCTATTATGTTTCAGCTGGCTGGCCATCAGCTGTCATCATGTAAGTAACCTGGAATAGCAACATTGCGTTTCCATAGTATGGTTAGTGAATGATGTATTACTCTTCTCAGAGGGAATCTGCAGGCAGTAATGGGCAAAGATAGAGGGAATGGAAGCCTATTATTGTGAAGATGTGACTGCAGAAGTATAAGACACAAGCCCATACAAAATCAAGCTTATTTCCGTATTCTATGGAACTTCATTTAAGAGAAAATAATAGGTATTGGAAGCAAAATAACAGTTCATAGAATTGTAGAGTCTTTGAAAGTTTTGGTTTGGAAGGGATCTCAGAGATCACCTAGTTCCAACCTCCTGCCATCGGCAGAGACACCTCCCACTAGACCAGCTTGCTCAAAGCCTCATCCATTCTGGTCTTAAATGCATCCATAATTTCCCTGGGCAATTTATTCCAGTGTCTCACCACCCTCATAGTCACGAACTTTTCCCTTCTTTATAATCTAAGTTTTCCTTCATGCAGTTTGAAGTCATTACTCCTCGCTCTGTGACTACAAACTGTCATTGGTTGATCCTGTTGATCAGGTCCAAGATGAAATTAATCTATTTGTTTAGTTTGTATGCTAGTGGGCCAAAACAAAACCAAACAAGGAGTGTTCAAAACCACTTATAAAGTCAGAAGCAAAACCAAAGACTGTCTCAGTTCGGGGAAAAAACAAGAAGACACATTTTATTCACATAACATAAAAACCCCAACACAAAGACATACAGTGATTAATCACAAATTTTACATAACCGGGCTGAGTTTCTACCTCCAGCCCCTCACAGGAAAGAAACCTCAAGCAGTTCTTTTCATTGTGGAAACATGATGTCCATGTTTTAGGATGTGCTTCCACTCCTCAAGGCAAACGTTTTCTTTAAGGATAAGCTCCTTTCTCCATGTTGTCCAAGTGCATTCCCTACTCCAGTGCATTGTCTTTCACAAATTATAGCCAGGACCTATTCCCTTCATTTCAGCACACCATGAAATTACAGACAACCCACACCTTCGCTGATCTCTGAGGTTTCAAATTCCCACTCTCTACTCCATTCACCATGTTCCAAGGGAAAGATGGCTGCTACTGGCATCCCAGCCCAATGATGTCATTCTTGATCTCCAAAGACAAACCTCTTCCAACAAGAAACAGGAAATAGGAAGCTTCAAACTATTTCCACCAGTTTTTAGTCATTTATTTATCTTGGAACTCCAAGCTTCTTTTCACAAGTTGCCATAGTAACTCCCCAATCCTTCAGGCTAAGACCCACCAACTACAACACAAACTCTTGTAAAATGTATTTCCCCAGCTTTCCTGTAGGCTACTTTTCCTTCAGATACTGGCAGGCCACAGAGATATTTAATTGGAGCCTTCTCTTCTCCATGCTGAACAACCCTAACTGGACTTTCCTTGTTCCACCCCCTGATCCTGTTTGTGACCCTCTTCTTGACCTTCACTAACAGGTCCATGTCCTTGTTGTTCTGTGGGTTCCAGAAGTGGATGCAGTACTTCATATAGAATCTCATGAGAGGCAAGTAGTTGGACAGAATCACCTCCCTCCACCTGCTAGACATGGTTATTTATGTATTTAATTTGGATGCTCTGTAGCTTTGAGGCTGTCAAAGGTTGAACCTTGAGACTAAGTTAAACAATTAATTTAGTTACTGTGCTAATGGGCCAAAATGAAAATAAAACAAAAAGGGCTTGGAAACAACTTATAAATTGCAGGTGAGACCCCAAAACTAACTTGATTTGGGGGGGAAAAAACATGACACATTTAATTAACATCACATACAAGTCCCACACAAAGAAATCAGCCCACACAAAAACTCCACATAAAAACATACAGAGATTAATTACATGTTCTCACATAAGTGAGCCAAACTGCAATCTACAACCCCTCAAAGGGAAGAGACTTCCAGATGTTCCTGGTTCTTGCAGAAATGTGTCCATCAAGTCCATGCACAAGCCCCTCAGCATCATGAGATGTTTTAAAGTCCAGTTCTCTGTTCCATGTGTTTCAGCCTCAGTCCTCCACTTCCAATGTGTCAAGTCCTATGGCCATGAACAAGGAGACAACTCTCTGTGAATTTCACCAAACCATGGAATTCAGACAAGACCTTCCTTCCACTGATCCTTGAGGTACGACTCTCTCTCTCTATTCAATACATTCACAAGGCAAGATGGACATAATGCCACATGTGTCTCTCTGAACAACAAATGAAAGTGGTCAAGAAGGAATAGCTGGAAGCCTAAAACCAGAAGTTCCAAACCTCTTCTGTTTGTTTGCGGAGCTGCAAAAGCTCAGTTTTTGGAATTGCAAGTAAAAAAGTCACAAGTTCTATGATTCTATGATTCTATAAGTTGCTACAGCCACCTCTCCATGCCTCAGGCAAGAAATCTGAAATTTCTAAACTATGACAGAGTCTTTACTAGAACAGTATTTTATCATATTTTTATGTTTGAGCAGGACTGTCCTTTCCAAGTCTAGGAAATGCACTTTTAAAGAAGTCAAAATGCTACTGGAAGCTGTTCACACATCTTTAAGGAAAAAAATCATGCACATTTCATTACTTTTATCCAGCTGGAGGACATAGTGAACTTTGAATATAGGTGATCAAAGGCAAGCTATCTCTTGTCACACTATTGTTCTTCCTGAAACAATGTGAACAGCCTGTTGCACGAAAAATTGAATAGGGAAGATTGGAGGCTTATGTTCCTGTTTCTTTCCAAAATTTAACATGCTGTACATTGTTTTTGTGAAGGGACTGATCCTCTTATTGCCAAGAATTATGTGCAAGATTTTATTGTCCTGACATTAATTTACGTTAATTTCATAGAATTTCAAAATTTTTTGACCGCTTCTAACACACAAACAAGCTTCTGTATTTGGAGTGGGTTCCTTTATTTGGGCACCAGATCTGTGGCTAACAGTACTCAGGCTGAGGAACCTGAGAGCAAAGAGCTGCTCATATCTAGATGTTCTTTATTTGTGACAGTTCCGTGATGCTCTTATCCTTAAATATCAGTTTGCTCTTACTCAGGTTTACAAGGTTTTTCTTTCAGCTGCATCACGCCTGAACTGAACTAGGTGGTCTAGTGCATGGATTTACATTTGAAGGAGGCTTGGATCTACATTTTCAGACTAACCCTAAGTTGTGTATTAAGAGTGACACTTACTTACCAGCTCTGCCCTATGAAACTTAGGCATGTAACGCACTTACAAAATTATACATATGAAATAAACTTGTCTAACTTTACTCTTTCTTTCTGTGCACTCAACGTGTGGAAGTTTAAAAGAATATGTCACTAAAATATGTAAGAAATGTCCTGTCCCAGAAGGACTGAAGGCTAATTGTGCTGGGCATCATTTGCCAACGGACAACAGAAACCCCTGATATCTCATCCTCGTGCTTCTTAACCTTGCACAGACTTCATATCCTTAAAAAAATGCAGTATCTTCTGATCCTTTTAATAACAAATGACCTTATTCCTTCTAATGAGGTAATTAAGAAGTCTAATGTTCCAGATATAAATTCCTGCTACTACTGTGCACCTTAATTTACTATTCATATGTGAATCCCTTTGGGTTCCCAATTACTATCCAGCAACAGCAATTGGATCTTGAAATTATTCCCACGGGACTGACTTTGTAAAGGACACTGCAGTTTATATCTTGGTTCCCTAATTAAAGGCACAACACTTGATAAACCTTGAACAACTAGTAATTGGAAGCCAACAGTTAGCCTCACCAAATCCCTGTTGTCACGGGTTTTGTTGCTTGAACAACTGACCACAAATGGGTCATGTGAGAAGTGCAGAATGAATATTGAGGTCACATGCTAGAGAAACTGAACCAGGGGGAATCAACTGAAAAACATCCCTCCTGTAGACAGTGTTTTAACATAAATAATTTGTCGCAACTCAGTGCACAACACCTGAAACACCACAGGTGCTGCAATTCCAGCTACTGGCTGGGGTATGAAATAGCAGGTGAGATTGGTGGGTGAAGGAAGGATTGTGTTCAAAGAACTTGCCATCTCCATCCTGCTAAGTGGCTATTCTCTTCTCTGCAAGTGTAACTTATCCATAAAACATTTCATTTCAATTCCATTGAAGTCTTGGCCTTGATGGTATTTCAAGAGCAGAAAATTCTTTATGCCTCTTCTCTTCAGATTCAAGCCCTTTAAAGCAACCAAGAACATAACTTGGTTCATAATTTATTTGACCTAAGCAATATTTCTTTTCAGCGAGCTCAAAGCAAAGCGTTTCTTTTCACAAAAACCTTCTCTCTGCCCTATATTTAATATAGTTCCATCATGAAAGTACAAGTGTAGAACTCTTTGAAAAAGAAGACAGATAACTTCACAGACGTTGCAACTAATGATATAAATACCATAAGATTATTAATAAGAATGGCTGCAGATGAAAAGCAAGGGTCTGAGTTAAGGTCACTGTGCTTTGATGAAACATGCTTTTTGTTATGCCAAGTAGGAAAAAATTTATGTGGAATTATATAGGAGCTGTTTTACTACTTATACTACATTCATTGAGCAGGAGCTTTCATAAATGAATTAAACTTTACGAATCAAGTGAAAGCAATGGTAATTTAAAATAACCCATCATTTCAATGTGTCACTTATTTGCATCAACCCCTTTAGTATTAGGTTTGGCATGATAAAAGGAGGACATAACAAGGGTTGTGCTTTCATGAAATTAGGGTACACTGAGACCAGCTGTTCATCTCTGGCATTTGCTTTTAGCAGATATCTGGGAAAGCATAGGAACTATTCAAGTACATCCCTGTGCCAGGACTCTCCCATCTTCCACCTATTTTCTGCACAGTGAGCCAGATGCTATTTGCTGAGTAATCTACTGTCTTCTAAACATTAATCACATCTTTCTCTAACAAGATACTAACATTTTGTATCCACAGCTTCCTTTTGGAAGCTACTACTGCCTACTGGGGAACAAAACATCTGTTTTCACGTGTTTTAAACTTGATTCCTTTGATTGTTTGTAGTTTCTGTACTGAAATCATGTTCCAAAGAAGTCAAGTAATGTGTTGTGCAAGGGTCTTACACAATATTTTCCTGGCTTTTGTACGGAGTTACGTATCTTCGTCATGTAGACATTCACACTGATATCATATACCCTAGCTGGTGGCATGTCACGTGTGTGCTACAAAAGCTTACACCAGGATGGCAGACAAAAAGGCAAATCCAAACGCTCTACCTGTAGCACTTGCCTTATCTAGCACTTCAGCTGTTCCAGCTTTTGGTAGATTTCATATGTAAGGCATTGGCTTACCCATTCATTCACCTGAGTTCAGGATGGAGCATGAGTGAGACTGCAGTGCATTTGCATCATCCTCCTCTGACACTGCGAACAGTGAACATCCATTGGATACACATGTGCCCATAGTTGGACTAGTTTGCTTGGGTCAATCTTAAACAGTCCCAAGAGATGACAGATGACTTCTGTTTCAACACCTCATTGCCATGGAGAGTAAGCAGAAATGCTAAAATGCTGTTTTTTTGTTAAAGCCCAGAATGAGGTTCTTTCATAAAATTCAAATGTAGGATGACAAACGGAAATGAAAATACTACATCTCCAGATGGCAGTAAAGTTCATTCAATGTGAGCACCTGAGGAACTAAATGAAAAAGCAAAGATGGATGTATCAAAAGACCACCGCAATTCTCTCTGCCTCAGAGGGGCATTCATTAAGAAGGCAAACAATACCAGAAAAAACTGGAAAATAGTCACAGACATGGTATAAGCCAAGTGAGGAATAAATTGAAAAGAATCATGCCAAAATATCTACTTTTCTTCATGTCTGACCTGCAGCAAGATTAACTGAAATAGCAGTCACAGGAATGTTGTAGCAGATTGTTGGCTGTTCTAGGTGGTAACAGCTATTGACTCGGGCACATCCACTGTGGCTTTGCCCCTTATGTTTTTCCATATCTGTTCTTGCTAGGTTGAAATCATGTTTTATCTGTGATGCAGGAGTGCAGGGCTGGATTCTGCCACTGTGCCAGGCACTGTTCACACAGACAAGTGCAGTCATTACTCTGTGGAGCTTCAACTACAAGCACCAGAGGAGACAGTAGAAACAGGGACAGAAATGAAAGGCAAGATAAGTAGGTAGTATGTGAAGCACGTAAGGATGCTTTCCTTGTCTCTCAAGCAGCAAGCTGTTTGATAGGAGTACCAAGTACTGATAACTAATCACATGAACAGAAAGTTATTGTGTGATACCAGAAGATGAGGGGGAAAGCTTTCTGTAGGTTGTGATGAACCTAGGTCTTAGGTCTAGGGAGGTCTGGAAAGTCATATACTATGTGGTAGAGTTCCATTACTGAACAACCTCGAGTCTGCTCTGACCAGGTGATAGAAAGATAGCTTCTTAAATAATAAACAGCAGGGAAAACACTATTCTTCCTCACGGCAAGTATGGATTAAGCTTCTTATGTATCTGCACAGTTCAGTTAAACAAACACATTAGAATGTTGATAGGGCCTGAGGCTGTCATAGCTTCAGAGGAACTGTTGGCCTTGCAGACTCAAGCAACCTGTCAAGCTGACCACCAGGGTCACCGGAGGCATGCTGGCAGAACACATTATCTGGCAATTTCTGTCAGCTGTGAATGCAGACTGTCTGCCAGCAGTGCCGCTGCCAGCTTGCAGAGCCTTGCTCCTTGAGGAGCTGAGAGTCCGTGCTGTACTGTGCCTCAGTACAGTGGGTCATCTGGACTTGGTCTAGACCCTTAGCTGGGGAGGAAAGGCTACCTTAATCTCCAGACCATTCACAGTACTCTGTTGCTACATGGGTTCAGCAATACAAACCCACTGGTACTGCAGAGCTCCTCTTCTTCTCCTGGGCAAGAGAATGGTCACTCTAGTCACTGTGCACAGAAATAGGCTTCTTATTGTTGAAAAGATCAAACACAGTTTTCAGCTCCCAGATGCTGGCACATAGTCACCTGTCTGCTGACCACCCAATATCGCAAATGATGCCACTTCTAAAAACAGAGCAGCTCTATTGTCTGGGGTGCTCTGCCAAATGAGCACTTTGGGTTTAACCAACTGGAGCACAGTTGGCTGTGCACACTGCTTGCTGAGGGGATGTGTAGTCTGAATAGTCTGCTGTGTTATGCAGCCAAGGACATAATTGTACACGGTTTGACAACTAATCAGCAGTTCATCCTACCAGAGATGTTCTTCAGGAGCTGAACACAGATCGCAGACAAGAGTTTGCTAACTGCCCACCAGCAGTTGTTGAGTGATAACACATGCAGTTCCCCATGTTTATGCATATACTCATATTCGTCTGACAGTTTTATATCCAGAAGCATGATACGCAGTAATTAAAATTAAAAATGTTTCGATAGCCAAAACAAATGGCTATGTAGAGTAGAAAGCTGTTAAAAGCAATGGTAACAAAAAATAAAGATAAATCAGAATGTTGCAACAGAGAAAATTTTAATACAAGTGTGTTAATGTAAGGCAGCCCTTAAATGTAGGATCAGGTTCTAACTGGGGGAATAGTAATTTTAAGGGAAGCTGTGAGATATTACAGGAAAAAAAAAGCTGATCTTGCTTTAGTAGTAAATGGGAAAGGAGGGACAAAACTTTCCAGGTGGAGGTGAAACTCACAGATTGGTGATGTCTTGGGGGGATGCACAGCTGGTTCAGTTTTCTCCTGAGCATCTTGCCAAGAGGGGTAAGGTAAGTGCCACAGCATTCAGGAGAGGGATGGAGGGTGCATCAGCTCTGCATTTTCTGAAGATGGGAATAAGGATCACTAAGGTCCCACCTCCTGCTGCTGTTATCCTGTAGCCAAGTGATGCTCTGTCTTGCATCTTCAAAAGTCAGGAACCTTCCTGGCTTTGGTTCTCATTCACATATGTTCACACTAGAGGGCTGATGAGGGCAGTTTCCAACTAAAACAAAAGGAAGACCCCCACAATGACTAAGCTGCAAATCTCTGAGACCAATACCTTCCCCCTTCTCTCAAAAGTTTGCAGTCAGGTGCCTCACAGAGTGAGCAAAGGTCTGGCCCTGAGCCCTTCAAGCCAATTCTGTGGCTCAGCAACAGCTCTGGAGCAGATCTTCCCTGCTGCTCATTTACAACTGGCATCAGTCATGCTGCTCTCAGTGCAACTGACTCTCCAGCCTCTGATGTAAGCCTGGGAGCTATGGTCTCTTGCAGGCAAAGAAGAGCCTTGGTAAAGGAGTTCGTGCAGCTGAGAGCAGCATTAACAGCTGCTTGGAAAAACTGTTTTTCTCCCACAGTAATATCTGCACTTCGGTTTCTGTCTCAGCCACAAGATTGTAAGAGCTTGGGATCATGAGAAGGTTCAGGAATGTCAGTCTGGGAGACGACTTAATGTCACCTGCTGCTTTGGTGGGATTGCACACTGGCAAAATGACTTACCACTGATGCAAATTTCTCTTCCTCAGATGCTTTTTATGTTCTCAAAAACATCACTCAATGGGCTCATCTCATCTCTACAAAGTCTACTATCATTATCTGGGGCTTTGAGTGCAGACTTCCAAGAACAGTAGTGACAAGAAGGAAGATATAATAGAAACTCTGAGCATACTCAGATTAGGTTGCAAGGTAGTGTTGTCTGGCAATTAAACATCACTATCTGAGCTGTACCATTATTCTTGCACACAGCTGTATGAAACCTATCTCCATCTCTTGCTCAAACTATCCACTAATGGAAAACAAATGCAGTGAAGATTACAGAGCTCTTTGTGCTGAGCTGACATCTGACTAAACAAACAAAATGCAAAGTCTGATTTTCCTGGTATAGTCTCTCTAATCAGATGGTTCTTGAAAAGCACAGCTTTTGGGGAGCAAGGTAAGGAGTGCTGTGTGACCATCCCTGGAAAGGTACACTTGTACAATGCTTGTGAGGACTTCCGTTTGAGAAAGAACGTGTATCCACATTAGAATTACCATAATGGAGTGCAGGGCACAATTGTCCTTTCTGGAACAGTGGGTACAGAATGTATGCCTTCCTTACCAGGCCACACAGGAAAATTCTTTTCCAAAAGAGCAAACTCAGGCTGTTTCTCTTGCTCTCCTGGGAAATGAACCTTCAAGGCCACAGAATGTCTTAAAACCATAAAGATTACTTGGAAGTGTAAATTGTGTTTCCTCACACTGTCAAACATATAGGGATCGACTGACCAAGGTATTAACTCCATTGGCATTAAGCTGCAAATCTATAGCATTAAAAGGAGCTTCATAGGAGTAATTCTGCAGGATTGCAATGAATACTTGGGTCCTCTGAGCCTTCTGTGACTGTTTTTTTGTGCTGGTAGAAACTGTGTTTATTTTTTGCCTTGTACCAATGAAAGCTTGATGCTGCAGAGCAAACCTATATCACCTTCTCTGCTTTTGAGGTGACAGGGCAAGCTTTGTTTCCTTTATGGCAATGATGCCTGCTCACCATTATGCTGAGATACAGGGGCAGCATTCCACTGTTAATGTAGATGCTTGAATTTCTTTTCTTTGCTATCCTGTCTTGCACATTAGACTTTTCAACAGCTGCAGCCTTTTGGTTGTGCATGATAGGCAACATATGAGGGGGACTTTTTAAATTAAATGTCTGTATGAAACAAGTGACAGTAACTAAATTTTTCTAGAGAGAAAATGCCAGTGGTCTTCAGAGGATTCATTTCCAGGGGCATATAGCAATATGGTATGTCTGTGCATGCACAGTCTGAAGGACAAGAAGACAATTTGGATCCTACTCCAAGGGTATCTTGGAGTCTGTCTTTCCACAAAACTGAGCTTCTGTGATAACAAAGGAGGTGATAATTCAGCTCTTTGTGTCCTTAGGTAGCCATTCAGATACACAGTAATAAACCCTTCATTACAGTCTGCTCTGTGCACTGCCCACCCAGAAATTCTTTTGGGAGGCAAATGCTAGTCCAGCAAAAAAAGTCAGGGCAGGAAACTGAAGTGCATGGCAAACTACAGTGACTAACCTGACTTCACATCTATCGCAATCCAATTGCAGAGAAAAGCAGAGGAAAAATGCCTGGACAACACTGACATTGTTTACATTCTTTTCTCCAAATGTTCATAGTTTCATGTATTTGGACCCCTCACTCTGGGGCCGGTCCTCAGAAGATGTTCTGATTTTTAAGGTACTGATGAACACCTTCAACATTCTTCTAGCCTTCTAATCCTTAGCTCTTCTCCATGGGAATAATTTTTTGTGTGTTTTTTTCTACTGGCTAGGGTCTATACACATACTGTCTTTGATGAGACTTAGTACATGTTGGGGGAGAATACATATCTTATTGCTTTCACTCAGAGATGAATGTCCCATTGCATGGTTCTATATAGGACCATATCATATCCTATTTTATACATGCCACTGATGAAGTGGCAGTGACTGTGCCTAAAACCATAGAGGATGCTGCTACATATTTTTACTCTGTTTTTTTCCAAGGAAAATCAAGTAATTTCTGATAGCTTTTGTGATTTTGAAAAGGAAAGGAAAACTGCATAGCAATCTTGGATTGTGCGATGTGGTGTGTTTTTTGGTACAGCCTGACAAAGAGATGCTCTTCAGTATTAATGACTATTGTGGGATACTATTTAATTAATAAGACTAAGAACAACGGATATAGTCAGACCTCACAATTCTTCCTTTTACTCTGAAGGATAAAAATTGTTCTGCTTTTCTCCTCAGAGTGCTACCTAAACGCCAGATTTGCAACAGAAGCATCTGCCAGGTTTACATATGTTATCAGACCTGCTGTTGGCTTTGTATATTGAAATACTATGAAGTGGCTAAGATGAGAGTGAAAAAATCCTACAGGAGAATGCTAAAAAGCCTCTTAAAGACCAGGTGTTGATTTTGACAGGAAGACTTACAACCTATATATGCAACCTTGTTCTTACGGGCTGAAGGAGTTTGACCGTTGCTAGTCACTATAACTGTGTAATAATTCAGACACACATACCTGTTCTTAAAAATGTCCTTCGCAAATACGTGTGGTATTCAGTTCAAAGGCTCCCTGCTAGATCTGCTGTTTGTGAGCAGAAAAGGATTTGTGGGTGATAGAAAGTTTGAAGCCATCTTGGGCATAGAGGCAATGAGATGGTAGTATTTTCGATTATTGGGAAGTAAGGATGGGGGTCAGTAGAACTGTTACCATTGACTTTGGTGGGCAGACTTCAGCCTGTTTAGGAAACATGTTGACAATCCCCTGGGAGACAGTCCTGAAGGACAAACTGGTCCAGGAAGGCTGGACATTTCTGAAGAGCGAAATCTTTAAAGCCCAAGAACAAGCCATCCTGGGGTGCTATAAATCCAGCGAGTGTAGCAGAATATTGGCCTATCTAAACAGAAAGCTTTGTCTAGAACTCAGGAAGGAAAGGAAAGTCTATGGACTATGGAAGAAGAAACAGGCCACTCAGGAAGAGTACAAAGTTTTGTAAGACAGGTTGAAAATTAGAAAGGCTAAAACCCATCCATAATTGAATTGAAAGCAAAATTGTTTCTGTAAATGCATTCATAGCAACAGAAGGACCAAGGATAATCTCCATCCACAATTGGATGTGGGAAGAAAACAGAGGCCATGGACAAGGAAATGGCTAACTCCTGGTTTCCTTCTTTCCCTCAGTCCTCATCAGTAAGACCAGTTCTTCTCTCAGTACCAGCCCTCTGAATCAGAATACAGACACAGAGAGCAGAATTAAGCCCACATAACCGAAAAGGGAATGGTCTGTGACCTATTGCACCTCTTAGACATACACATGGGTCAATAGCACCAGATGGGATCCACCCGAGTATACTAAGGGAGCTGGTCTAAGTGCTTATCAACTAATTTTCCATTACAGAACATTAGGGATTGAAAGGGACCTTGAAAGATCATCTAGTCCACCGCAGCAGGATCACCTACATCAACTCACACGGGAACATATCCAGGCAGTTTTTAAATGTCTGCAAAGAAGGACACTCTACAACCCACCCTAGGCAGGACATTCCAGTCCTCTGGCACCCTCAATGTGAAGAAATTCCTTCCCATATTTATATAGAACTTCCTATGTTCCAGCTTACACCCACTGCTCATTGCCCTATCACCACATGACACTGAGAAGAACCTGGCTCCATCCTCCTGACACCCACCCTTCACATATTTATAGACATTAATGAGGTCACTCCTCCGTCTCCTCTTCTCCAACCTAAAGAGACCCAGCTCCCTCAGCCTCTCCTCAGAAGGGAGGTGCTCCACCTCCTTCATCATCCTCGTTGCCCTACACTGGACTCTCTCCAGCAGCTCCACATCCCTTTGAACTGTGGAGCCCAGAACCGGAAACAATACTCCAGGTGTGGTCTCACCAGGGCAGAGTAGAGGGGGAGAAGAACCTCTCTTCATCTGCTAACCACCCCTCTTCTGATCCACCCCAGGATGCTGTTGGCCTTCTTGGCCACAAGAGCACATTGCTGCCTCATAGTCATCCCGCTGTCCACCTGGACCCCATGTCCCTTTCTCCTACACTACTCTCCAACAGGTTAGACCCCAACCTATACTGGTACCTGGGGTTGTTCTTGCCCTGATGCAAGACTCTACACTTACCCTTGTTATAGTTAATTAAATTTCTCCCTGACCTATCCAGATCTCACTGAATGGCAGCACAGTCTGCTGGGGTGTCGGTCACTTCTCCCAGCTTTGTGTCATCA
>VXBP01004149.1:127146-149413 GCA_013400115.1 Rhinopomastus cyanomelas
TAGTTACCTGGATCTTCCTTCTTTCCCTTTTTAAAGATTGGGGTCACATTTGCTATCCTCCAGGGTCCAGACACCTCTTTGGATTCCCATGACTTAGCGAAGATGATGGAGAGTGGCCTAGCAATGTCTTCCACTGGTCCCTTCAGCATGCGCAGGTGCATCCCATCTGGGCCCATGGATTTATGTACATACAGTTTGCTCAACTTATCCCTAACCTAGTCCTCATCAACCAAGGCAGGCTTCTCTCAGCTTCCTCTGGGGCCTCAGCAGTCTGGAGCTTGATATCAGGAGAGACCCCAGAAGTGTAGAAAAAGTCAAAGAAGGTGTTGAGTATCTCTGCCTTCTCTGCATCCTCTGTCTCCAGGGCACCCACCTCATTCAGCAGGGGGCCTACGTTGCCTCTAGCGTTAGTTTTACCTGCAATGTATTTGAAGAAGCCCTTTTTGTTGCCCTTGACCTCTCTTGCAAGGTTTAATTCCAAGAAAGCCTTGGCTTTCCTAGTTGCATCCCTACATTCTCTCACCAGAGACTTATTATCATCCCAAGTGGCCATCCCTTCCTTCCATGACCTGTTGACTTCATTCTTCCTCTTGAGTTTACCCAGCAGCTCCATATTTAACCACACAGGTCTTTCTGGCTCCCTTCCTTCCCTTCTTTCATATTGGGATGCAATTTCTTGTGCTTCAAAAAAGGGGTCTTCGAATGTTAGGCAGCTATCTTGGGCCCTTTTACCTGCCAGTACCCTGTCACATGGGATTTCCTCTAGCAATTGCTTGAAAAGGCCAAAGTTGGCCCTCCTGAAGTCCAGGATTCTGCTAGGTATTCTGTTCCTACCACACAAGACCCTCAACTCTACCGTCTCATTGTCACTGTAACGGAGGTTGCCCTCAATGTTCACTGCTTCAACCAGACCCACCTTGTTGGTAATTTGGTCATTGAGCAGCGCTCCTCTCCTAGTGAGCTCCTCCACCATTTGAATCAGGAAGTTGTCACCAATGCACTGGAGGAACCCCCTGGACTGTGGATGGCTGGCTGAGTAGGTCTTCCAGCAAATATCAGGGTAGTTAAAATCCCCCATGAGAATCAAGACCTATTTCTGTGAGTCTACTGCCAGCTGCCTGTAGAAGGCCTCATCAACTTCCTCTTCCTGATCTGAAGGCCTGCAACAGACACCTGTGACAGTGTCACCTATGCCAGCCTGCCCCTTAATCCGCACCCACAAACTGTCAACTCTTTCTTCATCTGCCCCTGGACAGAATTCAACACATTTCAGTTGCTCTTTTACTTAAAGAGCTACTCCACCACCTCACCTTGCTGACCTGTCCATCCTGTAAAGGACACAGCCATCCATCATCACACTCGAGTCATGTGAGCCGTCCCACCATGTCTCTGTATGTGCCACCAGATTCATATGTCCTGCTCATTCCCCAAGCTACATGCATTGGTGTACAGACATTTCAAGGTTCTATTTACAAAAAAAACCCAAACAAACTAGACAGGGGTGTGCATCTCATAAAGTGAGAGACTAGCATTTCAGATTGTGTAAAGTTAATAATGGGCTGCTGATTCACTTAGCATTAATAAATGTTTATTTATAAGAAAGCCAAATGGCTGAAAAAAAATGTGCTGAGACACATGTGAAGCAGACATTGATAAATGAAATTATATTAAACCTTCTACAATGAAAACATAAATCAGGGCATTTTGTTAATGGATGGATGATTTCTTTTATGTTGCCTTGAAAGATTTTCCTTTAACCTGGCAACATAAAGGAAAAAGAATTTAATAAATCAGCCATATGACTTTTTTATTCTTTTCTTTTAAAATAAGATTTCTATATCATTTTAAATATATTTAAGAGTTTGTCAAGCACAAAGAAATTTCCAGGTTTTTCAAAATCATGCTAGAAGCTGTAAGCATTTGCAACACAGTGAGAAGCACAGAGGCTGCAAAGACAACAATCTTGAAGACAGACCTTGGAATAGACCATTTGCCAAAGAATTCACTTGCAGATAGCTGATACCAAGTTGTCTGAGTAAGAATAGCACAAATTTTAGAATCTGAAGCACCTGCAAATCTCACGGGAAGTGACAAAAAATGTTAGTGTTTAGTCTTGGAGAAAATAGTTACTTCTACTTAACAACAATCACACTAAAAGCTTTACACTTAGCTCCTGCAGGCTACGTTAAACCTGAAACCCTGAAACCCAAATCTATTGCAGACTGACCAGCACGTACGTTCATTGTATGTAAATTTTATTACATCTCTGTGAAATGGAATTGCATCTCATCATTTTTGAATTGATTACTTCCTTTGAACCTGTACAAACAGAGTAACTTCTTGGGCCATTTTTTGCTTACTGAGAATTGTAAATTTTGTCAGTCATGCCTGAAAAGATCCAGTCTGGTGCTGACTCAGGAAGAGGCAGCTTGGAAGGATCAAGACTAAGCTTCACTACCAGCACTCCTGAAGAGTTTTGTTTTGTTTTCCCTTTTTCTCCTTGCAGAGTAAGAGGAGAGGCTTCAGGAAAAGATTAATTACACATGTACTCCTTGTGCTGGCTAAGTCCTACTGAGAAACATAAGTCTCTCCACAAGGCAACCCGTATGGCTAGTTATGACACGACACAGCAGTGTAATGCCTTTGGATGCTCCCAATGTGAAGCGGATCTAACCACAGTTGTCACCCAAGCAGAAAAAGTGACAAAGCAAAGGGCAAGTCAATCATTAGCAATGCACCAGCCAACGGGAAACTGTAAAGAAAGTGCTCTAAAGCCCTATAAAAGGAAATACCACATAGCCCAAAGTTTGGCTGAGGTCCATTTCAGTGTTGCTCAGCCTTACTTATGGAGCCAGGCATCTTTGCTGACCATGTATCAGAGTATTCTTTAGTTCCTGATCCACCTCTAGCCTTAAGTATGTAAATGCTTAGGAGGGGAATGTTTTCAAAATGCACTCTACAGTTGCCACATGCCGTTCAAAGAACAAAAATTGAGGTGGCATGGTGGGGGAAAGTTAATTAAATTGCTAGTAAATAACTACTCATGTTTGCATTGTTGTTGTTTTAACTCAGTCTGTTATGTCTCTTTTGTATCTCCTGCATCTGTTCTGATTTTCTGTGTCACTGCAAATGTATACAACACTCTAAGATAAGGAAGCTTATTCATCTTTGACAAAAAGATGCGGGGGGAGGGGGGGTTGGGTGTCATTTTGCTGCTAGAATGATAGAGTAAAACCTGTTTTTATGTATAGAGTTTTCAGATCTTGCAGGTGCTACAGTAATGATTCTGCATTTGAGATGTTGCACATCTTCGAGTGTGGATGTTTCCAAAATCAGTAGTCAGGGGCCACATTTTGGTCAAACTTGGGGTGAAAGGAAGAGCTGTATTTTAATGGTATGTAGAAGCTTCAGCTTGTAACAATGCCTTTATGCCTGATACTCCTGAAAATGACAGAGAGAGAGAAAAATAACCCAGTCTTTGTTGCAGCAAACTTAAAACATATCAGACGAGGATGACTGGGATGGAGGATAGGCAAGAGCAGTGAGACATGACGAGACAGCCTGAAGAAGCAATGTCAGAGAGCCTGGCAACTTATTCTAAACTTTCAAAATATTTTCTAGAACACAACCTTTCAGGATTTTCAAAAGAAAAAAAAGTGTGTGGGGAGTGGGGAAGACACCAGGTGATTCTTCAAGTAACTTACTCAGAACTCTTAATGCAAGTGAGTTGGAAGAAATCAGCCTTTGTCTTTTAATGAAGGATTAAAAGAAAGCAAGGAAGTCTCAAACCATTCTTCAGTTCACTTAAGAATGAAGAGAAGGGAAGGAGAAGAACAAGATACTATTGAATAGTCAGACTTCAAATAATGAAACTCTTGAAATAAGCCCTTTCTTGCTTTCCACTCTGTAAACATTCAAGTAGAGTTTGGCCAAATATGAAGTGTTAGGGATAGCAAGGAGGACCTGAGAAGGTACTTCATGATACCTGACTCAAATATGTAAAAGGAAAATTAAGAAGCAGGCAGCACAGAATGAGTCCTTCAGTGCTGTGTTGTGCCGAGTGAAGAGAGAACATAGGATTTAACTCAGAACAACTCACTGCTGTGCTTTGGACTATTCTGGTAGTGACCACAGAAGTTCTTGGTGTGAAATGAGTCCCACACATATATCTCCAAGGGGACTTATTGTGGGATCCCTGCTACTATTGGGGTGGTCAGACTCATTATCCACACTTCTGCTGGTCTGGGGGATTTTTATTTGGACAAAATAGTTTTAAACTAATTTGGGGACAAAAAGCTCAAGGTACTTTATAATGATCTGTGTGTTCATCTTCAGAAATTAGGCCTCTGGAGACATTTCAGATTGAACAGGCCAGAAATAAAAGCTACTTCAGAGTCACTGCAAAAAATTCTGGTCATAGACTTTAAAATACTGTTCTTTATCAGGCTGTTCTTATAAATGCTACCCGTTCTTCTACAGGCTAGATAGATGGGCAGAGCTATATGGTTTAACAAGATAAAGTGCCAGGTCCTACATTTCCATCACAACTCCATGTAATGCTATAGGTTTGGGGAAGAGTGACTAGAGATCTGCTCAGTGGAGAAGGACCTGGGGGTGTTGGTTAGCATGCAGTTGAAGATGAACCATCAGTGTGCCCAGGTGGCCAAGAAGGCCAATAGCATCTTGGCCTGCATCAGAGATAGTGTGGCCAACAGCACTAAAGAAAGTGGCTGTCTCACTGATCACGACACTATGAGGCCTCATCTCAAGTACTGTGTTTAGTTTGGGACCCCTCACTACAAGAATATTGAGGTGCTGCAGCATATCCAAAGAAGGGTAACAAGGCTAGAGAAGATCCTGGAAGACTGAGGGAAGCAAGATTGTCTGGGCTGAAGGAAAGGAAGCTGAGGGGAGACCTTGTTGCACTTTCTAACTATACCTAAGAGAAAGTTGTAAAAAGGTGGGGGTCAGTCTCTTCTCCCAAGTAACAAGTGATAGGACATGAGCAAATGCATCAAGTTGCATTAGGGGACGTATAATTCTGACATTAGGAAAAACTTCTTTATTGAAAGGGTCATCAGGTATTTGAAAAAGCTGCCCAGGGAAGTGGAAGAATCACCATTTCTGGAGATGTTCAAAATATGTGTAGGCATGGCAGTAGGAAACATGGTTTAGTAGCCATGGTGGTGTTGGGTTGATGGTTGGAGTTAATGATCTTGGATATCTCTTCCAACCTTAATAATTCTATGACTTTATGTTTTGTACATTTCCCTTGAAGTCGGACATCTAGAGGATTTTCGCTTCTTGCTAGTTAGCAGCCGTGTGATAGGAAGAAGAAGCCATGTGAGCTTTTACACCTGCATGCAAAACTAAATAAACACATTTTGTTACTACTTTGAACTATATAACTACTTCTATTAAAAGCTGTATGCAAATAGCAATCTTTAGTGTGTCATAGATTAGTCATATTTGTTTTCTAAGGAAGATTATAAATAGTGTTTAGGGCAGAAACAGAGAGTATTTTGCAAATGAGCCCAGATGGGAAACTAACAGATGGCCTAGTATTGTATTTTGTATGCTCAGCTCTACATTTAAATTAAAAATTTTCAGAATTAAGATAACAGCACTGGCTACTTTTCCTGTGATGACACTTGCTACTTTTCCTGTGGCAGCATTATGTGTCATGTTTCACAGGTATGAACTATAGACCTTTCATAAAACAGTGGTAACACTTACATACAAATTTTGCCTATTTACTTGTTTACCTATTTACTATTCCTTCCAAAGGGAAGGAATAAAATGCAAAATGCAACTCATGGAAATTGAAGGAAGGGGAAAATAAAAACTTTTTAGACACACAAGTCATATAGCAAATTTGACTGCCACCATCTGGCCTTTTCCCCTTGCAAAATGAAAAACCCACCAGTTCACTTGGTAGGGGAAGGAGAAGGATTACATTTGCTGTGTGCCTTTGGCCACAAGCTAGAATGCCAGTAGGAGTTTCCTATTGCATTATCTGAAGGAAATGAGGTTCTTGAATTTTAATAATTAGAAGATGAGGAGAATAAGGTTGATAAACTGCGTCTCTTTCCAAACACTACACTATGAAAACTGGATCAAGAGCAGTGATACACATGCTGGCATTTTCCTCCGACAGAGCAGCATGTGTTTTGATGTTACTGCCAGAGACTCAGCTGCTCAGGCAAGGATAGTACCTTGCATATGGCCTGACAGGTCAGGCGGTACAACAGGCAGAGCAGAAGCTCACTTCTTAACATGCAGCCTAGCCTGTGCTACCCTCCACCTGCAGTACTGTCATGGCATGGAAGATACATAACATCTGCACTCACGCTCAATGCCCTCTCCATCTCCAGGTTGATTTCATGTCATTTGTTAAGAGGAGGGGAGACATGTTTGTTTTACAGCAGTCAGGCTGCATTGAAGTCAATTCCAATTTACACTTGGGACACCCAAACTTCAGAAAGAGTGAAAATGGCTTCCAAGTGTTTTCCTGCTGTGCTCTCTGAAATGCTTTCCTCTGCAGCTTCAAGATAGAAGCCAACTGTCTAGGCACAACCATAGCTGGAACATAGAAGGTTCCACATAAATATGAGAAGGAACCTTCTTCACAGTGAGGGTGACAGAGCATTGCAACAGGCTGCCCAGGGAGGTTGTGGAGTCTCCTTCTCTGGAGATGTTTAAGACCTGCCTGGATGTGTTCCTGTGGCTTGGTCTAGGTGATTCTGCTGTGTCAAGGGGATTGGGCTGGATGATCTTTCGACGTCCCTTCCAAGCCCTAATGATTCTATGATTCTAACCATGTAGCAGGAAGGACTGCCTCTGTACAAGGCATAAACAACACCCAAATTTACCTGCCAGGCTTTCTTGAATATCAACAGGGTTCAGCAAAAATTACAATACCAGGAGATCCTTGGCTGCAAGTCAGCAACTCACTGGGCCTACAGATCAATTCACAGCAGTACGAAATATGTACTTGGTTGTCAGATAGCTTATTCTGCTGCTCTGACAATCATAACATTTAGGTACTTTAACACAACACATTAAATAACGTGACTCAGAACTATCACCTGGCTCATTTTCCAGCTCATCCTGTCCCCACAGAGGGAAACTGACACACACCAAAGTGTATGCTTGTCTTGCTAGGTTAAATACTATTTTTCACATGTTGCTGTGCACATATTAGCAAAGGAAAGCCTGAAGCTGCATGCATTGCATTGGAGTAGCGCAGAGTGTAAGAGTTGTCCCCACCTGTGGGAACTCATCAAACAGGCACAGGTCAGCTTCCATGATGACAGAGACAAGCTTGTCCTTTTTGACAGCAAAACAGTTTCACAACTAAAAGCAAAGACAACAAATGTAGAAAATGACTATTCTTGATTCATCAGTCTGGTAGCAGAGAGGTTTTAGGTGTTCATGTTCCTATTTATAAAACCAAGTAAGAGGCTGTATCCTGCCTCAGGAGTGCTCCTGTAATGCTGGCATCCCTTGAGTGCCCTTTCAGAATTTTCTGTGGCACTTTGACATTTATGGAAGTAAACCTTTCAGAGAATGCTCACTGGTTAAATTATTCCTCGCTGTCTTTCCTTATGTGGACAGGGTGGATTTTCTCATGTGGAGAAGCTGGACTGATTGGCCAAGGCAAATAGTATGACACTCAACAAGGCCAAGTGCCAGGTCCTGCACTTGGGCTACAAGGACACTACAGGCATGTGGAAGAGTGGCTGAAAAGCTGCCCAGCAGAAAAGGATCTGAAGTGTTGGCTGACATGCAGTTGAAGATGAACCAGCAGTGTGCCCAGGTGGTCAAGAAGGCCTATGGCATCCTGGCCTGCATCAGAAACAGTGTGGTTAACAGGACTAGTGTCAGAAATGGATGTATATACTTCACCTGCCAAAGAGAAATAACAATACATTTATTGACACAAATCAGTGATTTAACAAAGTTTGACCAATAAATGTGACTTTTTAACAAGATTCTATGGAAATGCACGCTGGATTGTTTACTGCCTGAAGGACAAGGTCAGACAAAACTGTAAGGAGACTCTCCCATTTAAAAGACTCTGTGGACACAATTAGTCTTTAAAATGTCCTTCATGATGCTGCAAAGTATTTACATGATATTAGCCACTTACTGAGGATCTGCTGCAGCATGGAATCTCTCAGCCTCGTAGAGGAGTAGCCTTGTCGGGGTTTCTGCCCAAGGGGAGTTTCTTGGAAGTCATGCGAGAGTGCTCAAAGGACTCTTGGACTTCCCACTATTTATGGAGGTAAAATGATTGACTCAAGAGTCCAAGTGTCACACTATTGCCTGGGTGACCTGCCCAGAAGATGATCTATTTCTTTCATGTTAAAACAAAAGATTTATATCTGTTCCTGTCCAATTTTCTGTGCAATAACATCCTCGTCATGACTGCAGGTGTGTGGTATTTCTGTGCCTGCCATTGCTAATAAAGTAACACTTTCAATAGGTCCCCAGTTCAAAGAAAGAATAGTGGTCTTCACTGCTATAGTCTGGACCTCAGGGATGCCAGTTCCTTCGGCTGACACTTCTGTAAATTATGTGGTAGTGGATCGACTCTCAAATAGCAGGATGAAGCAGAAGTGAATAGCTGCAGGGATAACCGCACTGCAGGAACTCGTGTACCTCAGTCTTGACAGTAAAATCCGATGACAAAGTTTATAATCAAAGGCTTTCCAAACAAGGAGTATGATTTAGATGCTCACCACATGTCATGTCTTGTTTAAAATCCACCTGGATGTGTTCCTGTGTGACTTGGTCTAGGTGGTCCTGCTGTTGCAGGAGGATTGGACTAGATGATCTTTCGAGGTCCCTTCCAATCTCTAATGATTCTATAATTCTATGATCTTAAGAGAAGGGAGTGACTCAGATTCATGGACTCACTATGGAGTAAGGAGACTTACCCCATAGGTCCACAAAAAAGACACAGTTTACTGAAATTATCAGATTCTGAACTCAGAAGGCACAGAAATCACTAAAGTTACTAGATGCTCAACTCAGACAGTAGAGGAGAAGAAAATGGGAAAGGGAGAGAAGATAGGTAAGAGGTCAGTCATCGCTCAGCACTGCAAACTCCGACACCCCTCCTCGCCTTGCTCGTCTTCTCATTTAGATTTTCAGCTTGCTGGATGGCAGGGGTGTGATGGTGGTGATAGGTGATCAGTCCCCTTCACTCCCTCAGCTTCATAGATTTTTGATTTCTCCAGCATTCCTTTTGTCGGTCTCTTGTCATCAGGCTGGGGAGGGCTAATGGTGAAACAGCTCCACACCGTTCAAACCTCTCCGTTTTATACTCGCTACTGGCCGATATTTTTCTTAAGTGAGTCCCTGAAGGAAGAAAACTTCTAATGTTCTCAGGCTCTGCAGATTCCATTCCCATACAGAGCACTGCCAAGTGCAGGAGTCCTCGTACTACCCTACTCACAGGTTACCTTCCATCTGCCTACAATTGTTTGAGACATCTCACTTGTTGTTAATCAAACACTGACATCATATTAGATGAAAAATGGTGTTTTGGGAATTGCGTGCTGGAGTGTTGCGTGGGAAGTATCTATCACTGTTTAATTCACGGAAGGAATTAACAGCTAGCATCTTTTCAACAGCTAGATTCAGAAATGGCTATTTTAGGTAGGGTGTTCAAATCATAGAATCATAGAATCATTACGGATTGGAAGGGACCTCGAAAGATCATCTAGTCCAATCCGCCTGCAACAGCAGGATCACCTAGACCAAGTCACACAGGAACCTATCCAGTCGGGTCTTGAATATCTCCAGTGAGGGAGACTCCACAACCCCCCTGGGCAGCTTGTTCCAGTGCTCCGTCACCCTCACCGTGAAGAAGTTCCTTCTCAGGTCATTTTCACAAAGATTCTCTCACTGACAGTGGACCCCATGGGTAGAACACAGTCAGTGTTGGAGAGATTGAAGAAAGTGACAGATTTCATAGAGGTCTTAACACAACTGCACAGATGGAAACAGTAACAGAGAGCTGGGGAGCCCAGCTATCACTATGGGAAAGATATAAGGCTCAACAGCAGGCGTAAAGACTCAGGTAAGGACCACTTCCGTAATTTTAACCTTGAGATGTCTTTTGTCAAAGCATTCCCCAGCTACTTAAATTCAGATGTACTAAAACAGTCATTTTTCAAGCATTACTGTTTTTCTGGAGTTCTTCCCAGTAGAAAAATTTCAGTGGGAACTAAAACTGTCAGTCTGAACTTGATCTGAGAAAATGAGGAAACAGGAGATGAGAGCTATTTAATGACTTGAAGTTAAAGCAGATTTCTGAAGCATCTGCCTCAATCCATTCCTCTAACTCACAGGTCTTGACCAAGCCCCACTGTTCATTTAAGAATGTGAATCTGCCATGATTGTCATTATGTTTTCTTGAGAGTATAACTTCATTTACACTTTTTTTACTGCACGCTGGTAAAGCTTTCTCTAAATATATTGTTTTGGTTCATTTTGAGCACGTCTTGGGGTATATTTAATCACTATTTTTTAATTAAGTTTCAGTCATTAATTGAATGATCTTGTATCATCAAATCTGAATTTTACTTCTGTCTCTTTCTTAAACAAAATTCATATTGAATTGACCTATAGAAGAAAACTGGAAGAAAATCTATATTATTTTACTTAAGATTCAAAACTCTAAAAAGTAATTTTTCTTGCAAACTGAGGTATTACTATCCAAAACTTATTTAAAAGTGTTGTGCTTTTCTCATAAATATTTGTAATACTTTGGAAGAAATGGACATTTAGTAGATACATCACAAACTACAGCTGTGTTTTGAAAAGTCCCAAAATCTCATTATCAATGTGTAATGTAACTGGCCAACTTCATACACCAACTCGTAAGCACTATCCTGCATATGACATGCAAGTAAATTCAGTGTGCATGGCTATGTTGATGTGTGTACGTGAGTGTTCATGTAAAGGGACAGTAGTATATGCTACTGTTAGAATATTTTTCTTTACTTGTAGTAAGGTTTAAAACATTACTACTAGCACTTTAACTACTGACAGATAAGGAGTAAAGTAAAGTATAAATGCTGAAGAAACCATGAGGCTACTGCTTTATTTTAGCTTTATCTATTTCCAACATCTGTTCTGTTCTTACTGTGATCCATTATAGGAGCGTAAAGGATTGATTCAGGTTTGTGGGTTCACTAGTGTTGAATTAAGAGGACTTAGGAAACTATGAAGTCAAGTTCACTATAGTTACTAGATGCTGTCCTCAAAGACTAGAAGAGGGGAAAAAGGAAAAAAAAGAGAAAACAAGTAAGAGGTCACAGAATCACAGAATCATTAGGGATTGGAAGGGACCTCAAAAGATCATCTGGTCCAATGCCCCCGACACAGCAGGATCCCTTAGATGAAGGGGGTTGCGAAGTCTCCCTCACTGGAGATATTCAAGACCCGACTGGATAAGTTCCTGTGTGACTTGGTCTAGGTGATCCTACTGTTGCAGGGGGATTGGACTAGATGATCTTTCGAGGTCCCTTCCAATCCGTAGNATTTCACTGCTCGGAGCTGCAGCAATTCCGGGCATGCTCCATCTCCCCCTTGCTCCTCTGCTTCTCAAGTCTGGAAAACTCCTCTGTTTGTTTGTCAGTTTCTTGATACAGTTCGCTCCATGGATGGGGATTGGTGGTGATCACAGACTGGTCCCCCTTCATTTCATTAGCTTCAGAGATTTTCAATATCTTTGGCAGTCATTCTTTCTGTTTCTTGTCATGGTTGCAGAATGGGAGGGGCTGGGGTCACTGATAATTCCCTGGCACAGTTCAAACCTTTGTTTTATCCCCTGTTGCCAGAAGCATTTTCTTCAGCCCGGCTGATACAAGGGACTTTGTTTTCAGTGACTAATTTAGACAAAGCACTGGTGAGTAAATTCTTGAAAGATGGCAACTCATCATGCTCCCAACAGCACAGGCACACTACTGCAGATAAAACAGCAGTGTCTCAGGGGCTGCTTGTCCTGTTCTCACAGCAGAGCACGTATCTGTTTGCCAGGTACAGGCCCTGCTTAGAAATTACCTTATAATCATTTCAGCCATCTCTTCTGTTGTTAATCAGAGTCTGACAGATGTCCTTCAGCTGGTGTAGAAGTTTCTGCTGTTTTTGGAAAAACATAACAGGATTTTAAAATTATTTTTAAGCGTGGATCTATCTGGTTAATTTTGTTTCAGGAATTGAAACCAGCAGTATGTCTCCAGCAGGAGCTTAGTTGAGACTACAAGACTGTGAGCATTTGCCAAAATAGCTAAGGTGAGGTGAAGGCTTCCTATCCCAGCCTGAGGCTAGTATTGTACTATCGCAATGGGATGCAATCTTGCAGCTGATCTGAAATTCACCAGGGCTCAACCCTGTTCCTGCCTGCTGCAGCTGACTGTAGTTTAATATACTGGTAGGACTGGTGCATGGGTTGTGTTGGACACACAGTCCACTGTGGCAGGCAGGTCTGTTAAAAATTCCTTCTCCTGGTGCAGAGTTTGTAAGCCTGCAAACACAAGGTGAGAACAAGGTAAAGGGAAAGACATGCTAATACAGCAAGCTGTGGACAGTCAATGGGCAAGTAATTTTGTACTTAAATTTTGCTTGTGGTTGCAGAGCCCTGGAAAAGAGAGTTGGAACCTGTTCACAGGGAACCTGACCAGAGGCTTTCAGCACAACTTGATGCATATCCTTGACCTCTTCAGAAAGGTGAATGTTGCTCTGTGGGAGAGTTTCTACCTTAAGCAGTTCCACTCTGTTGTCACACTGTGTGTATTGCTCACAGTGAAAATCCAAGCTTATTGAGAACAAGTCACTGATACTGAAACTGCCACAGCAGTGAGGATAAATGTTGGCTGAGTGCAGCATTTCTAAATGCTTTAGAAATAAATGAACATACAAAATCAAGCGCAGAAAGATTTATGTATCAAGCATTCTTTCCTGTTTAAAAAGGATGCACTGAAGATCCAAAGACATTGCAGTTAGGATTATATCACCGTATATGACACAAACAGAGCAAACTTTGCAGAGACTAAGGGCTTTTTTTTTTCCCCTGAAGATGGGGTAAGCAGAAATGTAACAAGCCTACTTCAGCCAGGAGGTGAGGGTTGCACTAGAAACTTCTGTAGACCTGCTTTACAAATCTTTTCCATATTCTTATAGCAGAAAGAAACTTATGCTTTCCTATTGGTATGGAAGAAATTAAATACCCTGAGTAAGATCTTTTCTTCTAGCATTCCTGGACTGCTAATGGCTCCAGAGAGTACCTGGTTCTTCACAAAACTCTGCTTCAGGCTGCTTACCTGACTTAGATGGCTACCACTTCATTTGAGGTGCTATGCTCCCACAACCTGACCTGCTACTGCAGCCTCAGAGGGTATAACAAAGCTTGTTTTGTGCTAGCCCTACATAGCTTCTCCTATTTTGTGATGGGTTGGCTATTTGGAAAGGACAGTTAAGCCAGCAGTAGTTCTGTATGGTAGCACAGTTCCAAAGATACCATATTTTATTCTTGCTTCAAGCCATATTTTTCAACACTGTACTTGATGTACACAGTTCCTTCACCATGCCTCAATGAGCCTTTGTCCTGACCTCTTTCACAGCATAAGGGTGTGGAGAACAGACACGCTGAAAACAGCTCCTTAAGATTAATACACTGGCAGGGTTACTGGACTCCCCAGTCTTCTACGGTTAAAGAAATACAAAAACATGCAGTTTTGTTGTGGGGTTTAGCTCGATTTCTGCAATAGATGTGTAACTGATTTTTTTTTCTTGATGTACTGGATAACTTTCGTTCTTTCCCATAACAATGTCTTAAGGTTTTCTAGGTGTCTGAGGTAAAAAAAAAGATAATCTTTCCCCAGATAGTTCTTAAATCAAGCCTGCAGAAACAGTTTGCCAAGTCCTGTGTCATAGCGGGGTACTGAAGTTGGTAATAGGCAGAGACTAAAGAGACAGGAGTAAGCTGTTACCTGTCTTTGTTAGGATATTTTCATGTAGCTGGGATTCTGGCTTTTTAAAATATTCTGGTTTTGTTCTTAGAACTGACTTTTAGTGTGTAATAAGGAAAATTGAGATGTTCCTTATTCCTGCCTTGGGCAGAAACCTCTCTCAGGGGCAGGGTCCTGCTGGAGGGGAAGGTGGACATGAGCTCTGCATCCCTTAATCTTCCTTGTTCCCACAGAGAGTGTTACAGAGAAGCACAGCTACCTGCCAAACACTGTTATTACGATGTGGCCAAGAAGGCCAATGGGATCCTGGGGTGTATTAGGAGAAGTGTGTCCAGCAGATCGAGGGAAGTTCTTCTTCCCCTCTACTCTGCCCTGATGAGGCCTCATCTTGAGTACTGTGTTCAGTTTTGGGCCCCCCAGATTAAGGGGGACGGGGATCTGCTGGAGAGGGTCCAGCGGAGGGCTACGAGGATGATTAGGGGACAGGAGGGCATGGCTTATGAGGAGAGGCTGAGGGACTTGGGGCTTTTTAGTCTGGAGAAGAGAAGACTTAGAGGGGATTTGATAAATGTTTATAAGTATCTGAAGGCTGGCCAGGAGTGGGGGGGTGGACAGGTTCTTTTCACTTGCTCCCTGTGATAGGACAAGCAGCAATGGGTGTAAGTTGCAGCAAAGTAGGTTCCGCCTCATCACAAGGGGGAACTTCCTTACTGTAAGTGTTACAGACCACTGGAACAGACTCCCCAGGGAGGTCGTGGAGTCTCCTTCTCTGGGGACTTTCAAGGCCCGCCTGGATGTGTTCCTCTGTGATCTGTGTTAGATAGTTTTGTCCTGCTCCGGCAGGGGGTTGGACTTGATGATCTCTTGGGTCCCTTCCAACCCCTAACATCCTATGATCCTATGATCCTATGAGCAAAAAAGTCAGTCACTCCAGACTTCCCATTGTTCCTTTGTTCCTTGTGCTTTGTCCAACAGCTTATGTCCTGATTTTGTACTGTTTCTTGATAAATCATACTGAACACCTTAATAAAGAGCAGCCAGACCATTTCCTTTAAAGGGCTTTTACTCCTACTGTTGTAGCAGCAGCACAGTTATCAAAGCAAAGTTTTTGCTGTTGTCTCTGACACTTAGTGCACTGCAGCTTCACTGTGCTTTAGGACAGGAGACATTGACAGAGCATCAGCTGCAGGGAGAAGCAGTGAAAGGGCAATATCCAGTTAAAAATTAAGTTTGTTTGTGCGTCACAAAGGAAAATACTATTTAAAAAAATAATAAGCACAGCTGGTGCTAAGCCACTCCGTTGTCTTTCTTCTATTACTCTTTCTTGTGGAAACCGCTCTTTGTAGTGAACCACAGAGCAGTCACACTCTGCTCTGCTATGCCCTTCTCTGTAAGCAGATGCACATGTATCTTGAGTTGTCACTGACTCTGTGCCAAAGGGGCAGCACTGACGTCTTCTCTTCATTCTGTCTTGGTGAAGCACTTTGTCTGCCATTGTGTTCACAACTTTTGCCTTCTTCCTTTTCCCTCTTTTCATGAGTCCAACACTGCTGTCTGTTTTAGTATCTCCTGGTTTCAGCTTCCTCTGCTGAATGTTCTTTTTAACATTGTCTTCTCTGCAGAAAGGGTTGAAATCTGTTTGCCCTGTCTTCAAGAATGCTGCTTTTCCCTCTTATCCAAAGGATCATCTCTCCCTTCTCTGCTTACTCTTCCCCTTTATTGTCTTTCAGCATCTTTTCATTGAGGATTGGTTCTGGCCTCCTCTGTATTTCTCAGTCCCACCACTTCTATTTGCTTCTGCGCATCAGGTTTAAAACAGACCAACTGAAGCAAATTACTTGTGTTGTTTGGTATTTCATATCTAGTCATCTATGCAGAGAAATCAAATAAACAAATAAAATTGTAACGGTTGTTTCCTCCTCTTCCTCCTGTTTTCCCTGGGGCAGGAAAAAACTATTTAACTTAATGAAAATTATCTTTTTTCTGAAGGAAGAAAATGTGTGGATTCCTGTGGCACACACTAGAACGAAAAAATGGAAGAAAAGAACTTTTGAGCCAATCTGATTTATTTTTTTGTAACTGTTGGCAGGAACATCAAGTTTATCACTTATTCTCAAGTGATAAAGAAATGTCAAAAATCTATCTGTCTTTACAGGGAAAAAATAATGCTGGTAGATCACATCTACCCTAGCTCTCAAAAGCAAAGTAGCAAGAGTGAAACAAGATTAGTTTTAATCACATCTTTCTGCTGCAATCACAGCAGTATTATGGCTTCTGCAGATAGAGCAAGTGATCACAACATTCTTTTCCTTTCTGCTTTATTGCAAACTTCAGTGTTGAACAAGTTGTACTGAGTGAACTAGTCAATGAAGGTAGGCCTCCTTACCTTGCAAATGATGTATGCGCTGGCTTACATTCTGACACATATTTTGTTCATAAGAGTTTGAAACATACTTTGTAGGCATGGATAAATTCACCATTTCTACAACCTCCTCTTTACAATTGGATGAAAGGAGGTTGTAGAGAGGGGTGGGTTGGTCTCTTCTCTGCAGCCACTGGTGATAGAACAAGAGGAAACAGCCTCAGTCTGTGCCAGTGGGGGTTCAGATTGGACATCAGGAAAAATTTGTTCACTGAATGAGTGGTCAGGTATTGGAACAGGCTGTCCAGTGGGGTGGTGGAATCACTATGGTTTAGTAGGAATGGTGGCATTGGCTTGATGGTTGGATTTGATGATCTTGGAAGTCTGTTCCAACCTTAATGTCCCTATGATACCATGATTTGACTGCAAACAGTTTGCTTCAACTCTCTGCACATTGATCATCCCTTAATAGTGGGTTGACAGCAAAAAGTGCAGACAAAATATTTGTTTCTTTACACAGAAAGCAGAAAAGAATAGGAAACCATGAATGCTTTCCTTGATCAAAGTTACTGCTTAAATATACAGGCACCCATGAACATAGCCATGAAAGGCCACTTCCAAACAACTGTAAGGTTTGTAGGAATATGTACATGAGAGAATCTTCAGGTAAGTCATGATTTAATAAAATATTTATGAATAATTATGCTTTCTTTTCTTTTTCATCCTGCTTTACTGTACATGACACTATCTGATGATTTCTTGACAGATTTGACATATCAATCTGATCTGCTGCCTGTCTTTGTCAAACCTCCCTTTTTTTCTATAAAATAGCCCCTACAGGATGGATTTCTTGGGCAAAGCACATAAATAGCCCTTTTAATATAATAAAAACAATAGGAAGGAGTAATTAATTAAGTTGGCATATTGTTTTTGCTGCTTGAATTGCAGATTTACAGGCCTTTTTATGTATGTATTTATTGCTGAGATGGGGAAGGAAACTGAACCACAAACGTCTTGGTGACTCTGAATATAAGCTAGAGTGCTGGGGTCATTCTAGCAGCCTGTGTTTGCAGCGTGAGTGCAATAGAAGACATAACAGAAGAAAATACCTGCCGTGGCCAGCTATGACAGAAGTGCTCAATTCAAGTTTTTAGCTATTATTGGTTTCTATGGGTGAGTTACATGAAAACTGTGCACTTTTCAGTAAGCTAGTTCACTTGCAATTTACTCTTCCCAGAAAGATCCTTATGATCAAAAGTGTGTCTATAATGAAGATGTTGCAGATATTTTATCTCAGTTCAGTGTAGGATCATTGTGACAAAGCTCCATATGTCTGTGTCTAAGTCTTGTGTGGGGTTTTTATGTGCTGTATGTGGTGGTGGGAATGTTTTAATATGTATTGGTGACTTTTTTCTCCAAATTGAGTAAATTGTTTCACTGCCTGTAGATTCCTAAGTTGTTATGTTAAACCTTTTCTTTGTATCTGATACTTCAGATAAAAGCTCTGGCTTAAAATATAGTTGGGGTCTCAAACCCACAATGTTAATGGTGACGCAGGCAGGATGCACAGGGATCCAGACAAGGACCCACTACAATACTACACTACCACTACACCTAACTAACCAGGTTAAATATTTCCTTCCAAAGGGGACATCTAGTTTGTGCTTTTTTTTTTCACCTGTATACCTATAGAATCTTTACTTTCAACACTTTTCTACTTATATCTCATTCCTCTCTCATGTTGCAAAATTAACTTCAATGGGGTATGGCAGCCACATGTTGCTATCACATCACAGGGGTAAGTTGTCTGTCTTGGTTTAGCTTATTTTGTGCTGTGGTTTAGATGTCTCAGGGTGTCAAAACACAGAAAACCAGAGATAGTAAAGAAAGAATAACAAGCTTTATTAACAGAGAGTAAAGAAAGGGTTAAAAACCAAGTCAATAGAAAACAATTTGCAAACTGCTGGTAAGACTCCAAGTTTCTGACAAGCTTCTCCCCATCCTCATTTTCTTTCCCCTCTTCCTGACATGGAAATGCTGTGGTTGCCTAACTCCATGAAAATGCCACAAAGATATTGAGGTTTGAAAGAGATCTAGACAGGAAAGGGGAGACAGGAAACAGATTATCTTCCACCAGGTCTGCATGACAGAAAAGAAGCTTTGCCACAGTGGCTGCTCCACAGCTATCCAGAGGCCAGAGAAAGCATGTCTTCCACATACCACAGGTATGTCTTTCATACCTTACCAAGGTAATAGAGAGGGATGTGTAGCTGTCACACACCAGGGATATTGTTGATGCCCTCTCCTTGGAAGTGTTCAGGGCCAGGTTGGATGGGGCCTTGAGCAATGTGGTCTAGTGGGAGATGTCCCTGACCATGACAGGAGGGTTGCAACTAGGTGATCTTTAAGATCCCTTCCAACCCAGACTATTCTATGATTCTGTCACATGTAAAGAGTGTCATACCATGACAGTTTCACAGAATCACAGAATGGTGGGCATTGGAAGGGATGTCTGAAGATCATAGGATCATAGGATGTTAGGGGTTGGAAGGGACCCAAGAGATCATCGAGTCCAACCCCCTGCCGGAGCAGGACAAAACTATCTAACACAGATCACAGAGGAACGCATCCAGGCGGGCCTTGAAAGTCCCCAGAGAAGGAGACTCCACGACCTCCCTGGGGAGCCTGTTCCAGTGGTCTGTAACACTTACAGTAAGGAAGTTCCCCCTTGTGATGAGGCGGAACCTCCTTTGCTGCAACTTGCACCCATTGCTGCTTGTCCTATCACAGGGAGCAAGTGAAAAGAACCTGTCCACCCCCCCACTCCTGGCCAGCCTTCAGATACTTATAAACATTTATCAAATCCCCTCTAAGTCTTCTCTTCTCCAGACTAAAAAGCCCCAAGTCCCTCAGCCTCTCCTCATAAGCCATGCCCTCCTGTCCCCCAGTCATCCTCGTAGCCCTCCTCCAGCAGATCCTTTAGTCCAACTTTCCTGCCAGAGCAGGTTCACCTAGAACCAGCTGCAGAGAATTGGGTCCATCAGGTTTTTATATTTCTCCAGAGAAGGAGACTTTACTCACATGGCTGAAGCCAAGATAATTCTACAAAGGTGGTATCTTAGAGTTCCTACACCTGACTTCAACCCATCTTACAGTCCAATACCTGTGCATCCTTTACTAGTTGTAAGATAAGTGATGAAAGCCTGATTTGTGAAGCTTACATCCTCTCCTGGTAGTTGAGACTTAATGAGTATGAGCTGCCACCTCAGCCAACATGCTTTTTCAGAATGGAGTACCATTGCAGTAACCCTGTTTTGAGCAGGATCTGTCTCTATCAGATTACTTCCATATGTATCAATAGATTACTTCCAAAGGTACCTTCCGGTGCAGAATTTGCATAGCAGTCCAATGGAAATACCAAGTTTTTGTGATATGCAAGATTATCGCACCACATCACTCTTCTCCCACCTCTGTGTCACCACACTAACACAGCTAACCTGTTATCAGCAACAGTAGGAAGTTTTAGACACGTCACTCGGGTGCTTTCTGCTCACCCTTTCCAAGCAACACTCCATGATCTGTCTGGAAAAATAAAACAGTAAAAAGCTATAGCACAGCAGTGGCATCCATGACACCAGTATATCATATAGGGACTGACCTGCCTGTTGCATGTGATATGCAATCTGCATTTGCCATAACAACCTTTGAGGAAGCCTGTTCAGCAGCTGTTTTGTGACAATCACGTAAAAGAAGAGAAAGAGAAAGCGAGGAGAGAATGTTTTCCACTGCTCCCACCTCACACGAGTAATCTCAGATCCCCAGCTGTGTAAAACAAGGAAGTGTGTTGACTCATGTTGCTTTTGGAGCCTTGTATATCTGCGTTTGTCTGCTGGAAAAATGGTTTGCTTTCCTGTAGGTAGATTTTATCAATCATACTCACCAGTACAAGCGGGTGTTTTCAATCTCTTTTAAACAGAAAAGTATGCCAATTGGCTCAGTTTGCTATTTGCCAGGTCTTAATCCATGAGTAGGGACAGGTAACTCAAATGTAAATGCTGGTTTCTTACACAAAAAGGTCATTTCTGGACTCAGGATTGTGTATCAACACAAGCCTGCTACTCAGTCTGAGGAAACGTTACCTCTACCTCTGACATATAAATGTTTCTGGTACTGGCTCCTGAGATGTTGAGAATGGAAGGGTGAGTTTCTATAAAAATGCCTGTCTTGAATGTAAAGCTTGATGCACTCAAACCAAGCTTCTGAAAGCTGAAAGATGGTGCAGCAGTCATTGTGAGAAGCACAAGTGCACCATTACTAGATCACATGTCCGGCAAGACTGACACCAAAAGCAGGCACATCACAGATGTCCTCAGCTAAAGCCAGCGTACCACTCCCACACCACACCTGCAAGTCGCACCGCTTATGCAAGTTGTGCCCTGGCATGTAGTGATGACTTACGGTGCTGTGCTACTGCACCAGGCATAAGGGTTGAGTTGCACTGTATATTTGTGCCCATGCGTCTCCAAATCAGGTCACATTAGTATGCTGTTTCTCATTTTGCTTTTGTGGAGTCTGACCTATCTTACTCAATATTGACATGGTCTCATGTATCCAGGTTCATTCTGTCTTTCAGGTCTATGGAAAGCATTAGGTTTCCTGGCACAAAACCTGCAAGGCTCTTGCTCCTCTTCAGGAGGACATTAATGACAATATGAAGTTTTGATAGGCAATTCAATCTGGAGAAAACTGTGGTGACACTTGGTCATTCTCACACTATGAAAAGCCAAAAAACTAGTAAGTACCAACACAGACATTCTCATTCTGATATTTCTTGGCCCACAGAATGCGAAATCTCACTCTCATCCTGCCTTTTCATCTTCTTTGACACATACGGACACACAGGGCATCTGCCAGCCATAAAAACCTGTAACCTGCCAACTTCTCCCACAGGGCCTCACCCGCACAGAAACTTCCTGTGCAAGTGTATGTATTTAACGTTGATCTCCATTCACCAAAAAAAAAAAATGAAGACATGAGGATGACTGGGGGAGCTGTTGACTGAAAGGATACGGTTTGCGTTGCACATTCTGTTTGGGTGGCAGTCAGTTACAGGGTGGAGAGGTCCTATGTGTTTAGAAGACCATGGCTACTGTCTAGAATACAGAAGGTTCTGTTTCCTCATTTACTGAAATGTACTTAAAAATGAATATAGACAGTGTAGATGTATACTGTAGCTAAAGATTTTCCTTTGAGAATTGACCGCTCCATTGGGAGAAAGAGCAAATGGAAAAATGTATGAAAAACACAGACTTCTCACTTAATGTCAAAGAAAACTAAATGATGGGGTGGTAGACAGTTAAAATTGATGAACGAAGCTGTGTCCATTATTTGCATCAATAGCTATTTTGAAGGGTGCAATTAAAAATGCTGTTACTCAATGATCTTGTAGCACAAGAAATGAGTATCCTGACAAGGAATAAGTCAAGGAAGGGAGTCGGAAGACCTGCGTGGTTAACCAGGGAACTACTAGGCAAACTGAAGAGGAACAAGCAAGCCTATAGGTCATGGAAGGAGGGGGTGGCCACTTGGGGTGATTATAAGGCTCTGGTGAGGAAATGTAGGGATGCAACTAGAAAGGCCAAGGCCTCCTTGGAACTAAACCTTGCAAGAGAGGTCAAGGGCAACAAAAAGAGCTTCTTCAAATATACAGCAAGTAAAAGTAAAAATAGAAGAAACGTAGGCCCCCTGCAGAATGAGGTGGGTACCCTGGAGACAGAGGATGCAGAGAAGGCAGAGATACTCAACGCTTTCTTTGCCTCTGTCTATACTTCTGGGGGTTGTCTTGACATTAGACCCCAGACTGCAGAGGAGGTTGAGGCAACAGGTGAGCCTGCCTTGGTTGATGAGGACTGGGTTAGGG
>VXBP01004149.1:150457-179164 GCA_013400115.1 Rhinopomastus cyanomelas
GTGACTTGGTCTGGGTGATCCTGCTGTTGCAGGCGGATTGGACTAGATGATCTTTCGAGGTCCCTTCCAATCCATAGTGATTCTATGATTCTATGATTCCAGCAGCACTGCTCCACCTCAGCCGCAATGCATTTGCAGCAGTGGATCCAGATATGCCATGTTATCAGAGCCCAGGGGTAACCACAGGGAAAAAAAAAAGAGAAAGGCACTGGGAGAAGACCGTTCATTACATCTTGGCACTGTGAGTCACACAGGCAAAGCTGTCTCATTTGGTGCCCAGTTGCTGGTGAATAGGGATCTGGTGTCCTTCAAATGCCCTCTAGTGGCTGTTGCTCTGCCTGTGGGCCACATCCCTGTGGCACAGCTGGAGCAAACAAAGCATTTCCAGGAATGTGCAAGGCATCATCTGAAAGCATATGCGTGGAAAATGCCCAGTGCTGAATGAATGCCCCCCATTCCCCCACTTCTGGTGGTGCTGTTCACAAGGTAGAATCCAACAGCAAAGCCTTCTTCTTCACCAAGCAGAAGAGCCATGTTGGGAGCAAATTGGGTTGCCAGCAGTGGCAGTGGATGCTGTGTGGGCCCTCTTCGCATTTACACAAGATGCTGTGCTCTTTTACATAATGCTGTCTGAGGGGAAGATTTCTCTTCTGAATCTCTGCTTATATGGAAATGTAGTGCTCCAGTCACTAGGGAAGGAGGTACTTCTTCATTTCATACTCTGAGACAACACAGTCAGAGGCAAATAAGTAAAGGATCCTAATGTAAATTTCTGTGTGGTCCACCACAAACTCAAAAGAGCCTTTGGACAGTGAAAGTCTATTGCTCAAGGTCCTAAAGAGAAACTGGGGATCTTATGCAAGCAGTACAACCTCATAAAGGAATTCAAGGTGCACTAGGAGCGCAACTGGAGTGTTAGAATGACAGCTCCGCAAGTCCCCTTCCTTATTATGAAGGACAGTGCTGGTTTCTGCGGTCTCTGGTATGGTTGTGAAGATTTCACTATCCAGAAGGGGCATCTGACCTGCATCTGAGGGCATTAAAGGAGAAGAGTATCTTGGCTTGGCTTCTCCTGCAGAATATCATGAGAAGTAAAATTGTTGAGAGAGTAAGAGAAAAAACAACAGACAAAAAACCAACTGGAAATCTCTCTCACAATCTCTTCTGATTTTTTAAGCCTTTTGTCCTCCTATTGTTATGGAGCTGCTATTTTCATCTTGCATACCAGTATTCACTACCTACTCCTTGGTTGCCTCCTGCTTAGATAATGTTTTGCAGCAACACAGCTTTTGTTTTGGTGGGTTTGTGAGTGAAGAGGGGTTTCATGAGGCTGGGTTTGGTATTTCTGTTGTCTCACACCTATTGCAGACCTCAATAAATTTTTTCAGTCGAGTAGTTTCAAACATTTGCATGCCTGTGTGTGAAGTGGCAGAGTTAAATAGTACCTGCTGTCCTGGTTCCCTGCAGCTCTATTGCAAGCATAAGCCATTTGGGGCAGGGATCACCTTCTGTGCAGCACCTAGCACAATGAGGTCCAAGAGACCTAATATTTTCCTGCCCAGAAAAGCAGAGAAGAAAATAAGGTGCTGTGTACTTACGTGAAAACTGTCCTGATCTATGCTGTGTGTGTACATGTAAATTACAACAGATGATGCACTTAGCAATTATGTGCTCTGCATACGTAAGTAGGATCAACAGCTCCCAAACTGCCAATATCTTTCTTGATTCTCACCAAATGGCTGCGTGTCACACGGTCACACAGCAAGGGAGCTCAAGGAAATGAGAGGAAGAAATGACAGAGGAATCTTCAAATGGGTAGATACATCCCTCTCCAACAGGGAAATGAACAACAGCATCTCTTCTTAAAGAGGCTGCAATTCACTTGCATTTCAAGCCCTCTCTTGTTTCAGGAAATTTTGTTTGAGCAAGAGACATTTAAAGTTGCTTTGAAAGAAGAAAAGTTTCTTTAGCTAACCATGCATCAATGTGTGCAGCCAGAGGCTGTCTGCGTGGAGAGCTGCCTTTCTGATCAGCTCTCTTTTCTGCCCTTCCCTGTGTGTCACCCAGATCTTCACTTCAAAGAAAAACAAAATAAACTCCAAACAACAAAAGCACTTCCCAAAAAGGGAACAACTCTACTTTTCATTTGCTTCTAAGGATTTATGCACATCATCCCCTGTACTGAGTTGCACCCCTCTACTTATGCAAGAAAGTAAGCACTACTGCAGAAGATGTTGCCCATCCCATCCATATTCCCTTCCTTCAAGAAAGCTGGAGAGTCAGTTTAGAAGCTGAGTGTGGCTTACAAATCAACCCTAAGGTTGATTTCTCCAAGCAAAGGGTTACTTCAGCCCTTGAAAAGCCTCACAGCAACATGCTGATGAAGGAAGACTGCAGTTTCTATGGATGTGTCGATATCCAGATAATGTTTTATAACATCTGACACACAGCCTTCCCTGAAGCATGGTGTCTGCTGTCATTTCAGCTTTCCTGCAGGCTTCAGGAGAGAGAAACTCTTCATCTGTATGTGAAAATATGTTGAGACCTCCAAACTGAGACATTTGAAAGATGACATAGTTTGACATGAGTTAGCATGATTGACAGGTCAAAGCATAATGCTGGCTCTTGCAGCTCAGAAAGGCATGGTAAATTGGCAGACCTGTTGAAGCTCACTGTGCCACAGTCTGTGTGGTGCATCTCTTGATATTGCCTCTCTACATATACCCAAATCAGTTATTTGATATTTCATATTATTCAGATCACATCAGGGCTCAGGAAGGGAACAAGCAGACAGAAATGGAGGTCACCTGAGCCTCTGACAGACAGTGAAGCAATGACTCCGAGTGCAAAATTACTTAGAGCAAGCTTTTGAAGTGACACAGCCTGCTGGATAGTGCTGAGCTCTGTTTAAAGACTGGCCCTGAATTACTGCAGTGGAAACAGCTGGATACTCACTGATTTTTAGATTCTGGCTCTTGTTTATCTGCCTCCATAGGAACTGAGCTAAATTGAAAACCTGGCCCTGACTGGGCATGCTGAGCACTTTAAAACTGGTCCTACTGCTCTGCAGAAATTTCAGCTGGTGTGCTCTGCCAGTACTTGAGATTCTTTGATTTCAACAAGAATCTTTCAGAAGCATTTCTGGTTAACCATTGAACTTAAAGATCCCTTCAAGTCAAAACCAGTCTATGACTCTGTATTACTCTTCTTTGTTCTTCATGGTTTTGGTTTTTTGTCTTTCTCAGCTGACACATTTCAGTCTGTCCCAGGCTTTATATGCCAGTGAGATTACACCCTGCTAATTCCTTAGCTTACCTACCAAAAGGCAGAAGCAGCTACCTCCCACGTTGCTATTCATTGCCTTTGAAATTTAGCTTGTTTGAGTCTGTGTATTTTTCAGTCAGACTCCACTACAATGCTAAAATTCAAACCTTATCTGCAAGAGGAGCACTATCCACCAAAAGCCCATGCCAGGTTTGGGGCCCTGTTGTGCAAATAAAGCCTGTGTGTTCTCAGTGGAGTAAACAGACAATATTGACACGGAGCAGCAGAGGAAACAGAACATATGAATCATAGAATCATAGAATCATAGAATCATTACCGATCGGAAGGGACCTCAAAAGATCATCTAGTCCAATCCGCCTGCAACAGCAGGATCACCTAAACCAAGTCACACAGGAATCTATCCAGTTGGGTCTTGAATATCTCCAGTGAGGGAGACTCCACAACCCCCCTGGGCAGCCTGTTTGAATCTTGCAAAGGAGGGAGAGACATAATCTTCTGCACTCGAATTTGTGGTCACAGGCATGAAGTATTAAAGCAACTTAGATAAAGGTGTGCAGGGCATGGACAGCCAAGATGAGAATAATAATTAGATGAAATTGATGTCCTTGTGTTTCACAAACACCGCTGAACATGTATTTGATGTATGACATGAGCTTTCAGCAACCAGTGAAGGGTTATTAATGACTTGTGATAAAAACTAGATGAGGGTTTCAAATACAGGCATACAATAAAACCGTTTTTTTAGGGCTACAACCTGTCGTTTGTCATATGCTGAAGCAGTCAGAAAGCAAACTACATAGAACAGAGTTTAAGAAAAAGAGAGATAGAGACTTTATTGATGCAGTTAGTTCCCTTTTATATCCTTTCTGCACACAGGCATCCTCATTTTATTGGTACAATCAACCATAAGCAAGTGGCAATTGGCACTTTAGCTTCATACGACCCTTGCTCTGTCTCTGTGTCAAGCTTCTCCCAGCGTGGTCAGTTGTTCACATTCTTCAGATATCTCTGACTCCTTGTTCTCACACCTACAATTTAATCCATCCCAGGTCTAACTCTTCTGCTTAAGTTAAAGGGACTACGGACTCACCGTAGCACCCTCACAACAACCAGTTACTGAGCACAGATAGGTACCAGTGGGCAAGTGAGCTCTTTCAACAGCATGCTGTGATGCTCTTGTGGAAGTGGGGGAAGTATCCAGACAGGGTACCTCCATCAACTGTTAGCTACACTTTTCTGGGAAATGGTGATCCATGCTGTGTAATCTATTAGTGCATTTGGATGCTCTTGCCCATAGCACATGAACTCATATTCCAGCAGGTACCAGCAATGATTATGATGTGACTTTGTGGCATAGTACAAAATCCATGGAAACAAACTGTTGAGTGTTTTCAGCCATATGAATCCAAAAGGCCAAGGCTGCAGGCAGCAGACATCAAGTTAAACCTTTCTTCCCATTAAGGTCTGGTCCTTGGATGGGAAAGGAGTCATTTACTGTTTCTCCAAAGCTGAGGAGTGATGGTAAACAGAGACTCAATGCCAGCTGAAGAGTACGCAGATGTTTCTGCTTTCACATAAAAGGTACAAGGCTGGTCTGTACTGCTTGAATTTCTGGGTAAGGGACAAATATCTTTCCTGCTCACTCCCTATTTACTTCCTGAATCTGAAAATGTCTCCTACTAGGCAGCAGAACTAAGAATTTGGCAAAGGCAAGAGTGATAGTCCTCCTCCTCTTCCTGAATACGAACCACTCATTGTACCACCTTGCCCCATACCTCAACAGACTTCATTCCTGTGGTAACCCTGTCTTCGCATTTGCATGCAAAGTATAGTTTGCACTGCACTGAAAGCTATTTAGATTGCCTATGATAAAATCATTCGAGTGGGATGGGAGGGTGCTGGAGGGAAATCCCATTTTGTTGTTTTGCTTCTGCTCTCTGAGCCTTGAAGGGGTTTCTGAAAAAAAAAAAATCATGACAGAAAGAGAAGAAGGACAAGCACTGATTTCTACCAGAGAAAAGACCCTTTTGTTGGGTAAACTTCGTCATGAGTTACATACTCATCTTCCCATATTAAAGATCATACAGCCTTTTGATCTTGTGCCTGTGACCACAAATTCGAGTGCAGAAGATTATGTCTCTCCCTCCTTTGCAAGACCTACTTCTCATGGCACAGTCTGTTCTTTCTTCTCTCTCTGGGTGGTAGCAAAGACAGGCTGCACCCTCGGCAGAGCAGATGGTGTCTGAGCATCTTTTTGGAATCTGCACTGCACCCACTGTTGGGTCTCAAGCTTAATACTTTGAAAATTGAACACTTTCGGTATGAGCTACTGAAGTCAATGTCTCTATATTATAGTCTTACCACCTGTGTTTTTTGTGAGTGAATCCTAATAAAAGCCTAGTGTAAACTAGAATCTGGACTCCAATACTGGACATGACTAATAGCCCCTTTCTGATTAAATTTTTGCTGTGGGTGGCTCCATTCCAGTTTGAAGGAAATTTCTCCTGTTTTTTTCTTTCCCACTGCTTCTTCATAGTTATTGCACCAGGGCATTTAGCCAGTGAACTTTTATGGGAGGCTAAACAGATTTCCCTGCAGTGAGCAAATACTGATCTCGTGACTATTCAGTTGTCTGAGGTTTTTTTTTTCTTGTCTCATATAACAAGAGTTACACATATCTTAAGCAAACAGAAATCCATAAAACTCCAAACATATTTCTGGCTTACTGTAATTTGCTGTTTCATCTAGAAGTCTACTTGTGAAGACAGAAAGACAAGAGATTTGTTGCATATACTTTCAAGAAACATGGTAATACAACAGGAAACTCAGCAGCTAGGTTGGGTGAGAAAGCCTTTCAGGAACAAACACTGTCTTCATGATCCATCATCACGCCTTTCTGTACTTAGATGGCAGCCATTAGATATTTAAACATGGGGCCTTGGAGCCCACCCCATATATTTCATTAGGATAGGAGCTGAGAGGTAGCAAACCTTCCCCAGCAATGACAGGAAGCCATGAAACAAAGGATGAAAAAATGAATCCCTTCATCTTGAGATTTACCACTCCCACCTTTGTGGTGGCTGACAAAGAAATTTTTTAGGTCTTCCTTGTTTTGCTTTTCCACCCACAGTTTTGTGCATGTAAAACAAAGCAGCTATGTGAAAACTCCCAGAGGCACAGCTATTTCTGCTGATCCACACTCAGCACTGCCTCTGCAGTCCACCCTCCCACCAATGAACTAAATAAGGTGCCTTCTGCTCTCAAAAGACTGTTCCTGCGACCAGAAAAGTAGCAAGACCTGCATTCCCCTTCAGCCTGTGTGCTGCTGCTGAACATCACGTGAGCAGCAGTCGTCAGGGTGAGGTGAAAGCTTGTCCTGCAGAAGTGTTGGTAGCTTTTTTCATATGTCCCACCCTAAGCTGTCTTCACGTCCTCATACACAAGCATACTGCTGCTGTTTCACCTGAGTTAAATGTGTACTAGGTCTTGAGAGTCAGGCTCAAACTGCACCCAGTAGTATCCAACAGTCAATGAGGAGGATGACTCGTGGATGATTGTGGGTCTGCAACTTAAAAGCATAATTTAAAAAACAGTTGTTAAGTCAGTTTTTGATCTGCTGCAAAACATCCTCATGAGGACTATAAAAATTTGAAATTCATCTTTGTTTGGAATAGGACAGAGTTTTCCAACAATGCATCAAATCCTGGATGCAAACTAGGCAGCAGGTAGAGAGATTTATTTTAATGACCTCTCTGTTCCCATTTCCACTTCTCGGTATATAGCTACAACCAATGAAGACCATGAATCAGATAAGTCACTGCTATCACAGAAATTAAAATCTCTCAACGCTCTGGTGCAAACAAATTAGGGGGTGTAGTGCTGGGGTCTTCAGTCCAAATTGTGTGAGAGTATTAAAACTTATACTGCCAAATCATTGGGACCCAGAGACTCGTGAGATCAGTCACCACAGAAGATCTCATGGTTTAATAACCTTGCTGTATCTTGTTGCGATGCAGTGTAACAGCAAGAGCATAGCTTCATGGATAAATAAAATGGTAACAAATATGTCCCTGTGATAAATTAACAGGCAAAATGAGGTTTGCATGTATGCAGTGGAGTGGGTATACACTGCCAATATATCCCTCTGCACTCTTACTGCCCAGAGAAATGTACTTATATTTAATCCATCTCTGATGCACATGACAGGAATTCTGCAGCTGTCAGTGTTGTTATGTACTGCAAACACCACACATCCATTGTAAAACTGTGCTCATTATAAGAAGCGAAATATGGTACCTGAATCTTAACTGAAGTATTAATAATGAAAATGGGTTACAGGCATCTTGTTTGCTGATCAGTTACTCCAGGGAAGGGATTGATTTTAGCTTTTGCCTCACTGACAGAATGGCAGAACAGGTATTTGCATGCACTGTCTCTTATTTTCTCTGAGAAAATGTTAGAAACTTTATAAACTTTAAGGAGAAATGCAAAGGAATTTTTGGGGGGTTTTTGCTAGGGATTTTTTGGGGGGCGGGCTTTAGCAAGTAAAACATTATGATCTGTATTATTTATTAGGAAAGAAGTAGCTAGAATATTTAATATAATTTGTTTAATCAGAAATCTGTGTATCAAAAAAATTCTCTACATTGGAATGTGATCTATTTCCAAATGCATTTCGCTGAGGCTTTGTTGATAGGACTGTTTAACAGGAATACTGAACCTGTGGTTAAGTAGTGTTCCCTTTTACTGCAAGCTGTAGTTACGGTCTGTTTGAACTGCTTAAAGAAACTCTTAGTTCCTGCTTAGCTGTTACATGTGCACTTCACTCTTACCTGGTGTGTGATTCTGGACTTCTGCCTATGTCCTAGCTATTGGCACTAAGCACTTCTGCCTATGTCCTAGCTATTGGCACTAAGCACAGAATAACTCTGCAGATATCCCAGTGCAACCAGCCTGATTTATTTCTGTCTCTCCTTTGAACAGCCCTCTTGCCTACACAGGAATATTGAAATAGCACGTTCTTCTATTTGGGAATCATGCTGAGTCAGGGTAAAGAATGTCTTTAGATATAGTTCTAATGGGAACATCCCCTGAAGCCTTGGAAGTTATCTCTTCCAGGAGGAAGGAAACTGGCCTGCTTTAAAGAGCAGGGAGTATAAAAGCCAGAAGCTCTCATGACAATAACTGATTGCAAGGATCCTCTGTCACTCCCTGCAAAAACAAGAATCTACTTGATTTCATTGGCGACATTTCTCTTTGTGGAAGATATGGTGTGAATCAGAACAGTTTCACTCAGAGTCAGGAAAAGTAGGACCTTCCCTCTGTTTGCACTTTCACAGTCTAAAGCTGCAAATGCAGATCAGCAGCATGCACCTTGAAAAGGACTTTGCATTCAAAGAAACAAAGCTTTTGAAAGTGGAAAGGAGAAGCACCTTTCAGTACTCTCTGCCTCTCCAGCGAGCGGAATGGAGAGGACAGCGGTGAGCAAGACCACCCCTCCTGTCTATCAGTACCTCAGGATATTCCCCACACTGCCTGTGAGCACTCACATATCCATGGAATAAGTAGTCCAGGTGCGAACTTTTCAATTACTTTAAAAGATAATAACATTATTTCACATTTGATGTAATAACTGTGTAGTTGGACATTTAGAGCCAATACATAATAAGATTTGGGTCATGTATTTCTTGGCAGCTGATGACCACCTGAGCTAAAAGCTGTTTGCTCCTGCAGTGACTCATTATTTTGATGGGAAATGGCTTTTATGTCAGTTATTATGGCATCAGTAGAAAAGTTTTGTTACAAATGTAATCAGCTTTACGGTCATAACGCTACTTTGAAGTGAAAATGTGGGTAGCCTAGTATGTGGACAAACGTAGAGGACACACAGCCAAACTTGCACTTTTTCAGGGAAGAGACTCAGCTTGTGTGAAGTCTGTTAACGTGTTAGTGCCAAAAGCAGAAGTTGGAAAAGGGAAATTAGTATTATCTTTCTGGATAGAAATCACTGCATATCTTTTATAACTTACAGTTTTTCTGGGGAGCCAAGAGATGTGGCTCTGCCTCAACATTTACCATATTAATTCAACTTTTATAAAACAATGGATGGAATATATTTCTTATCAAGGTGCGAGAAGCCTGAGACACACATCAACCTGAGAAGGAACTTCTTCACGGTGAGGGTGACAGAACACTGGAAGGGGCTGCCCAGGGGGGTTGTGGAGTCTCCCTCCCTGGAGATATTCAAGACCCGACTGGATAAGTTCCTGTGTGACTTGGTTTAGGTGATCCTGCTGTTGCAGGTGGATTGGACTAGATGATCTTTCGAGGTCCCTTCCAATCTGTAGTGATTCTATGATTCTATGATTCTATGAAAAAAGCAAAAGCCATCTCTGCAGTGATGCTGTTAAGAATATATGTGCAAAATTATAGTTAAAAAAAAATAAAATTTGAAAAGTCTAAGTTTAATATTTACCTGAACCACATTTTTCTGGGGGCACCATTTGTAGAGTTGACATTCCCCAAAAGCCCCTCAAACTGGTAAACAGCAAGAGAAATCTGTTTTCAAATTTTAGTACCTATTTTTGTTTTCACATGCAACCTAGAAAAAGCAATTGATCCTTGTGCAGATGAGAATTTGCAATGAAGAAGGGCAAGAAGAGAGTCATCCTTTCTACTTTCCTCAAAATCCTTTCTTCTGCTTTGATGAGGAGAACACTGAACTTAACCGGAGCTGTAGATTAAACACAGGCACCATGCAGTACAACTGTTAGGCCCAGGCTACCCAGAACATCATACAAGAAGATTGTAACAGACTTTCCAGAAACTTCATATCTGTGTGTTGACTGTAGCCCTTGAATTCAGAAGCTACTCATCCCTCAAAAACTACGCAATTTGGACCAGATATCAAGCAGTAGAGCAGTTTGTGCCAACTCTGTAGATGTTTGACAGTTAACAGGAAGTTGTCCAGCTGAATGAAAAGCTAATGGGAACCATCAATTTTGGCAAGTCTAGATGTTACCTGAACAGAGAAATGTTGGAGGAGACCGCCCCGACTAGGGCTGCCAGTGTTTTCCAGCTGCATTTGCCAAGCACTGCCTGTCGGAAACGTTCAGGGTCCTGCAGGATTAGGGACTTGATTCCTCAGGCACAGTCAGTAGCAAAACAGGGCACAACAGAGCAGATGAGCTGTACAAAGGAAATATAAAGAAAATTCACTTGTTTCTCATTTGTCTTTTTGTGCTCCCCCTCAAAAATCCCACAGAGGTACTTTTTCTGCAAATAGCAACAGTGCTGATCATTCATCCAGTGCCCTCAGGAAACAACTGAAGGATACCTAATCCTTTGTGAGTTTTATCACTAAAATTAGCAGTCCAGACTGCTACCAGTGGGCCCTGCTTGCACAGCATAATATTTATCATTGACATACGCATGTGAAAGAAAGGAGTTCCAGCAAGGATAACTCATGAAGTGCTAACAAGACAATCACATCTGTACTATTACTTGACCTGTGGCTTCTTTCTCTAATTGTATTACTTCTTTGCCATTTCAATCACCCTTGTTGCCAAAGGTGAAGTATCAGGCAAAACTCTCGCTTCCTGGAAGTTTTGCAGTAGCAAACTAGGGGGTCTTAACTTTTACATCAAGTGTGGCAGGATGGACAAAAGAAGGGTGATCATGGACAAAAGAAAAGCAGCAGAATAATGAGGTAGCCACACTGGCAAATAGAGAAGAACACCAATTTGGAGCAAGGCAAATTAAGATTGAACTTGCAAATACAAGCCAGTGGAATTACCATGTAGAAAGAATTAGAAGTTAAAATACAGCTTTGTCCTCATCCTTGGTCACTATGTGTTTCCCCTGAATCCAGTAAAGGATGGTGATTCTCGTTAGCTCTCTTTCTGTTACTAATGTGTTAATATAGACACATAAGTAGACAGGTTAAGGTCTAGCTGCGCCTTGGTGCAATTATCTCCCTGCATAACCTAATGACATCCTTGGAGTCCTCTTCTTCTCACAAAGGTTGTAAGCTCTCTTCTTCTTTCTGAGCTCCAGCCACAGCTTGGTATTACATCAGGCAGGTCTTCTTCCCTGCTGCCTGATCTTTCAGCACATTGGGACAGCCTGCTCTGTTGCCTTGAAAATTTCCTTCTTGAAACACATCTAGCCTCCCTGGACTCTTTTGCCATTCAGGACTGCCTCCTAAGTCTATCATCTAGAAGTCCAAGGTGGTAATGCTACTGACCTCCTCCTTACTCCTAGCAAAACTGAAAATTCTATGATTTCAAAATCCCTATGCCCAAGATGACCACCAGTCTTAACATCACCCACAAGTACCTCTCTGTTCACAAATAGCAGGCCTAGCAGAGAGCCTTTTTTAATTGTCTCCTTCATCAGATCTGCCAAAAAGTTATCTTCCACACTCTCCATTGGCCCCATGGACTCTTTCCTTTCCACTTAACTATTCCAGCTAACAGCTTGTATTTCCAGCAGACAGCTTTTAAGTTGAACTTCCCCACAAAATCAAAGGCCAGTGACTGTGAGATTTCTTCCAGCTGCTTATAGAATATTTTTTCATCTTCTTCATGGTTGGGTGGTCTATAACAGAATCCCACTATGATGTCTGCCTTGTTGGCCTTCCTCCTGTTTCTTACTCTTAAATACTCAACCCTTTCCTCGCCATCATTAAGGTCTAGGCAATCAAAACACTGTAAGGTGCAGGGCTGTATTCACACATATCTGCAAACCCATGCTCCTTGTCTCTTTCAATATGATGCACCGATACCTTTGCAAGGAGACTTTAAAATACAAAGAAAACCTACCTACTCAGGCTTACAATCTGTTTTTGCTTTCCTCTCAAAAAAACCAAAAAGAGACTAAAGTAAGCCCTTTGAAGGCCATCTAATGGAGGAACACATCATCTCACCAACAAAGAAAATTACCCAAGCACATTATTATAAAAGTATGAGATCAAGAAGTGCCAATGTTATGGAAATCCCTTATGTATGAGTCATTCAAAGACAACATTTTCACTGAAAAATTAACTACAGAAGGACCATAAAATGTAATGTTTTAAAGTCTTAAGGCTTTTTATTTTTCAAACACAGATTAGGATTAATGTTTTATAAATGCAAGGAAGATTACACAGATCTGCACTCTGGTTTTTTGCTTATGGGAAATCATTCAAAAGATCAGGTAGCCATTGATTTTAAAGCAAAAGGGTGCTCCACACAAACTCGGCACATGGAATCGTTCTAAGTGCTTAGTAGCCATTTGGCTTTGTCCACCAATGAAACAGTCAAATTTCAGCTTATACAGATGTGCCTTCTCATGAACATCCTACAAATGAACATATCCAATAAGAAAATGAGTGCATCTGCAAAAAATAATTATTGCAGATGAGGCATTTAGGTTTATTCCATGTGTAGACAAGGGGGGTCAGGCCATCAGTATTGTACAAATCAAAATTGATCCTAAAATAGATGATTCTTCTGGGAAAACTTTAAAAAGAGAAGCGTTCTTCTCATGTTTTTTAGACAAAAACTGGGCTCAGGTTTTATTACCTAATGGGCATAATGCAATATTTGATAGCAAAAATAATTTAAATTCCCCCAAGTCACCGTGCATTGTTTTTTAGTGGCAAGAGCATTTTCCCTCTCGTATCATAGACAGCACCAATTTCACAAAGAAAACTGAGTAATGTGTCATTTTGAACAGCAGGTAATGACCATATTGGTCTTTATTCTCACTCTCACTTGTGCCCAAACCCCTTTTACACTAAAAGCAGCACTTTACCAGGTGTTCAGCAACCTTAATGAACAGGAAAATCAAACCCATTACTTGAGAGAGGATATAACAAAGTGCGTAGCTGCCAATAACCCACACACAAGTGCCTCACTCTCCGGGAGATAGAGAAACACATCAAAGTAACTTGGAAGCAAAATTATTCCATTAGCTGCAGAGGTCAGGGAAAACAACTTCCAAGTAAGGTGGTGAGGTGGTGCTGTATATTTGGATGGAGGGATGCCCTGTCTCCCACTCTGCAGTTGGTTGCTGTAGAAAGTAAAAGTGGTGGTAAAATCAAAAATATATATATATATGAAAAGAAATCTCTAAATTTCTTTTCTTTTCAAATACTGCTCATCTGAAGGATCTTCTAACTCTACGAGACAATGCATTGAGTAGATGGATGCAGCTAAAGACGCCTGAAGAGACAGGAGATGAAAAGAGAAAAATCAAACACAAAAGCTGAGAAAATATTACTAGAGAAAACATAGAGAGGGAAGAGAATTAAAGGTGAGAAAAATGAAAAGAAAATGAAGAAAACCCTGAAACAAATAGCTCCTTAAACTCAAACCAGATCTAATAGGAGTCTGGACTGCCAATACAATAAAAGCCTCAGCCTAAGAGAAAACACAAAACGAGACAAAACAGGATACTTTTTCTTACTATTATCCTTGTCCATTACACGTCTTGATTTTACTTCTAAACAGGGAAACTATAAGAAGCCTTATCCTTTCTCTACTGTTGTAATTTACTTTCTTAACCCCGCCCCCTTTACTGGAGTTTTTTTCACTGTGACTATTGATGGAGTATGTATCAACAAACAGCAGCATCCGGAGTGCATCAGCTGGGCACCACTGGGTTTGTGGGAAGAAAAGGGTGTCAGGAGATACCCCGACCAGAGGGATATTTTCCCTGAGAAATGCAGGCAGACATTATTCACGCACACAGAGACCACCAAAGAACAGAGGTGTAAGAGGTACTGATTTCAGTTACAATGAAGGACAAAGGGACCTGGGGGTCCTGTTCTGGAATATTGTGTCCAGTTCTGGGCCCCTCAATGCAAACAGGACACAGAACTGCTGGAGAGAGTTCAGCACAGAGCCACAAAGATGATGAAGGGAGTAGAACTCCTCCCTCATGAGGAAAGGCTGAGGGAGCTGGGTCTCTTTAGCTTGGAGAAAAGGAGACTAGGGGGTGACCTTATTAATGTTTATAAATATGTGAGGGGTGGGTGTCAGGAGGATGGAGCCAGGCTCTTCCTAATGTCATCTAGTGATAGGACAAGGGGCAATGGGTGTAAACTGGAACATAGGAAGTTCCACAAAAATATGAGAAGCAGCTTCTTCCCAGTGAGGGTGAGGGATCAGCCTGGAACAGGCTGCCCAGGGGGGTTGTGGAGTCTCCTTCTCTGGAGACGTTTAAAACCCGCCTGGATATGTTCCTGTGTGACTTGGTCTAAGTGGTCCTGCTGTGTCAGGGGGATTGGACTAGATGATCTTTCAAGATCCCTTCCGATCCCTAATGTACTATGATACTGTAAAACATTTTGATTTGCTGTACACCAGGACATAGAAGCAGTACATCTTGGTAACTCTAGCAATGCTTTAGTAACACAGTGCAGGACAGTCCCACCGAAGCACTGCTGTTTTAGTGTCCTCATGTTACCAAGCATGGTCCTGGTGGTTCCTCAACCACCAACTCTACTACTCTGTTTTACATACAGGGAACATGGACTATTTAGTCCTGCAGTCTTACAGGTTGTATGTCCCCAGCTTCTGTCACTGGAAACCCTCCAAGCTTGACCTTGGAATATATGCAGCACTCTTCTTTTCTGCACATTTCCTAGCTGTTGGAGTGGCCAGAGGCCATGGTTTTTGCGGTGTGAGTAAAGGACAAACATTTAATAGACCATCTGTCTATGGTCTTCTCATGGTCTACTGTGTTCCTGGCAAAACTGTGTCTCCCTTTATGCTTTTAGCTCCCTTTCCCTCAGATTTGAGTCCTGTATGCCCTATCAGCATCTTGAGGCAATAGGATGTTATAGGAATGGCTGTGAAGGGAAATTATACATATTTCTGTGTGTATAATGTAGCAGCTATTACTTTGCAGCCCCAAATTGATGCAGCAGATGGAGGAAGAGAAAACAGGTTACATGCCTGCAGTGCTAGTGTACTGACAGGCTTTGCCCTGCCAGCTAGCTTGCCTCTGCTACAGTGGTTTCTAAGAGGATGTGAAATTGCAGTTTAGACTGCAATTTATGACAGCTTCTCATGTCAGGTGAGTGTGCTGAAGCACAAGTTTTGCTGCAGATATCAGCCTTTTGGTTAGAAAATAATTATTTTGTGAAAGGCAAAATATTAATCACTTTATCAATTGCATATTGACACTGAACAGTAAGCCTTGACCTGAATCTCCTAATAAGAAGTGCCTTGAAAAATCCCATTATTTATTGTAATAATGTTATTTGTCACTCGGTGACTTTAACACAAAGAAAATGTAAATTACATTTACTTTTATTTGCCTCCAAATTAATTTGCTATTTTTTGCTATTTTATGACTTCGTATGCTGCTCTGAGCTTTCACACAAACACACAAATTGGGCTATCATAATTTTGTTAACCACATACTTGAAATCAGATCTAGGATCTTAGGAAGTTAGGTGTTCAGTTCCTCCACGTACATGTACCTTAAGGACTGTCTGAGAGCACTGAATCATTTACTGTGAGCATTGAGCAGTCACTGCTCTTTCCAATCCTGCCAGGATTTTAAAGTTTAAAGGATTTAAAGAAACAACATTTAAGAGCTGCATAGTTTACTATGAAAGCCAAATTTTTGTGCAACCTATGGGTCTGCACCCATATTTCACTGCACTTTGCACATAAAATAAGTTTTGTAGTATTTTAATGAGAAATTATATTTCTCAGCAGCAGACTTTTTACTTTAAAGGCAAGTATGAGATTAGATGCCTGGGGAGGTGAACTATCTGAAAGAGGCTGGGGTTCAGAGTTTGTAGAATATGGCCTAACAACTGTTGGCTTATACCTGACAGAGTCTGTAGCTAAGCACATGCAACTAACACAATGTAAAGGTTTGAAGCTCTGACTAGCCAAGGAGCCAAGCTGTTTTTAAATTGCCTTGCTGAATACATTTGCTAAAAAAAAACACCCAAAACCAGTTGTATTCAAACCTAGAGAAGTGCCTCGCATCACACACAGCTTAGTCATTGGCTACGATTGAGAGATGAGACGCAGCTTGATGCAAGCAAGATGTCCGATTTATTATACCTAAACATNTGGAGCTCTATTCTCAAGGTCCTGTCTATCAGAGAAATCTATATACAGCAGCTTTAGACAAGAAACCGAACAAGCTTTTGTCGCACCTTGCATTCCTGCTTCCCAAGTTTCTTTCGGTATTCTTGACTGTAATGGTGTCTGTCTACCCTTTCTATCCCAGCACTCTGAAGCCTGTCCTTGCTGATGACCACATCAAACTTACCAGGCAGGGGGTGCCATATCCCTATCAAAGTAGTAGGAACTCAGGTGCAGAGGTGCAGCTACATGGCCTGAGAAACCATATATGACCCTAGATGTCCTGGAGATGCACCTATTTCTTGGGCAACACTATCTTCCCATGGTACTACAGTTCTCACAGAAATGAAAGTGACATGAGAGGCCTTGAAAGGAAATAGTTCATTGACACCTGGAGAATGAAGGAGTAGGCTTTCAAGGCTTTTTGAGGTACGTATCCACTACACACTATCCACTGTAGACATGCCCAGAAAGACCACAGTGCAAAGTATTCATGTTAGCTTGAACCCTTGCTGACATACCTGCTTTTTATGGCCTAGACCATGAGCTTGCAAGCCTCATGATGAATATGACAAAGCTTCTTGTGTTAGTAAGATTTTTCCTGCTTCTGACAGTGAAAGCAGCATGATCAGTAAAAGCAGCTTTGCCTATATCCCATCCCAAAACACATAGGTAAGTGTGTCATCCGGGAGCTGTGGGATGAAGCAAGGAATAGAATGTTGGTTCAACTTGCTCCAATAAGTTCCAGTTGTTCTCTTGCATCTTGCTGTGCCAGAAGAGTGTTTTTATCAGCATCTGAAGAAATCTGCAGCTCACTTAAGTGATACAGTCCTTTTGAACTGAACCAGCAATACAAAGAAGCCTGTGCTTGCGTGGGGTCTAAATCACTTGTGAGTACTGGAATGGGGTTTTGATAGGTACCACTGTCTGCCTCACTGCTGAATGCCTGTAGCCTCCCCACTGCAGTGTGACTCAAGGTCTCCCTGCCTTCCTGCATGCTTGCCCCTCTCTAAACCCCATAATAACTACTTCCTTCTCCTCCAGCATTTCTAGATCTCTGCTACTGCTTTACACAACCTGACAAAAAAGATGACAAACTGTCACTGTGGGACCAAAGTTCAGGCATTTCATCCAGGGTAGTAATATACCATTTCCTCTCCCTGCTCTCTGGTATTTCCCTCTCATTACAGTTTCCTTCACTGATCCTTTCTATGTCTGCCCTTTCTTCTGTGTCACTGTCAGCCTCTGATGACAAGGTACCAGCCGCAGTCCTCACAAAGCAAATGCACTGGCTGACTCAAACCTTTCCTCTCGTATGTACACTTTGTCCTTGTCAGGAATTTTAAATTAAAATTATGTGTCTATTCCTCAGCTTTTCCACATTTGAGGGGAAAGTGGAATGTGCCAGAGTTGTGGCACCAGCCAGGGGTAGACGATTATGGGTAAGCAATTTGTTCTCACTCTGATCTCTTGGAAACACTGCTTCTCTTTGGACTGTGGTCACATTTTGTGTGTGTTTTGAAGATATTCCCTAAATTAAAAGAAACAACCCTCTGGGGCTTTTGCAGAATGCTTCAATGCCACTGTAAATCACCAGGTCAAAGCTCTTTATTTCCACACATCCACTCAACAGCAACAATGGAGCCAAATTAAGCTTTTCTACTAACTTGGTTTCTGCTGTCTAATACCTGCCAAACATTTGATCACAGCTTTTTTACTTGCATCTACAGACCCCAGGATCCTGACCTGGCTTGCATCCAACTGGCTTGCTGAGCTTCCAACAGCATAGCTGCTGTGGACAACACTGGCAGCATGTATTTGGTTCACTGAGACCACAAGCATATTATATTCAGGCAGGATCTCCAGCTTTCTGTAAGTTCGGGAATAAGGGAATCCATTTAGGGAAACGTTTGATTTTACAGAAATATGTAACAGCCTTTTTAAAAATTTTTGTTGCTTTTCCTACATAGTGATGATTTCATTTAGGGGCATTTTTAAAAGAAATGCCATACTTGAAGGTGTTTTTGGAAACAGGGAGACCTAGCAGAGTGTGCCAAATGTGCTGAATTGTAAAGGCGTAAATTTTTTTAAAGGATTTAAGTAGCTTTCACATCAGTGTAGTACATTGCAATGAGAAATATGAAAGAGCAACAGAGCAAGAATGGACTTTTTGTGTGGTAGACATCAGTGGTTTTTGGCTGCATCCACATGAGCTGCCTAGTTTGGACCAGAAGTTTGCACTTCTCTGCCATCCTCACTTTGGTTTGGATCAGAGAACATGAAACAGTCTCTCCTTTGATGAAGACAAATTGAAAGGTGCAATTGCACACCACAGGTGTAACTAATGCAGTTCTGCTGCAAATATATGTTCAGTCTGGGGGATCAGGATAAAGCACATCCAAAGCAGAGAAAAACAACCCACTGCTATGAAATGTGCATAGCGTGTATGAGGGGCCTCAGCATCAGCTGTTTCACACTGTAGAATCTTTCCTAGAGCAGGCAAAGCAGTCTATGTCACTTTATAATGCAAACATAGCCTATCACCATCTTCTGTTAAAATGGAAGCTGAGAGAGTATTCTGAGCAGTAGTAACAGATGCAGGAGTAACTCTTAGCATCTGTTATATGTGTGGGAAGATACCACTAGCTCACCACTGGCATGCCAGCATGACTACCACCATGGATTAGGTGGTAGTCATTAGGCCACTACTATAACCACTGCTTGGATTTAGTAGGTAGTACTCACCTCAAACAACATGAGTAGAAAAAAAATGTACTGAGCTACAAACTGTTTGTAAAAGGAGCCATACAGAGCGTTTACTGCTGTAGATACATACTCCTCCAGAGTAGGTATAAATGATGTCACAAGTGAAAAATTACTTTGGTCTCATCCTTGCTCAGATTAGAGCTCACCACTAAACTGCAAATAATCTGCCACAATTAGTCAGTTTGTATCAGCTGATGCCAGCTCTGAGAGTGCAGAAAGTCTGCAGGCTGAGAGTGAGGTGGGGTGGCCAAAGTGGGCAGAGAAACCTCCTGCTGCGTCTCTCTGCTAGCTGTTGGATCTGAAAGCTTCTGTCATAAGACCTGCATCTTCCCAAGCACTAAACACATCCATGACAGCAACTAAGCGTCTTGATTTGTATTATTAAATTTCAAAATGTCCTATGATTACAGCTTCGTAATAGCATGAAAGCAGATGGCAGGCACAGCTGACAGTGACAGTAGTTGTAAGTGCAAAAAGGAGGTGGCAGAGAGGAGAGGGGAGATGCAGAGTTGGCTCGGGAAACAGTATAAGAAAAGGAACTCTTATTTTGAAGATCCAGTCAGGTAGCAAGAATTCAACTGCTACTCAGAAACTCTGGTTCTTGAGCATACTATAGTGTGTACTTAAGTGTCTTACTAAACAGACAAAAGAAGGACAGAGAGACACAGACATTAGTACATTCAACCGCACTTGACTCTTAGGAGTGCCACTCAGCTCTCCTAGGCGATAAATTGCAACAGGCATTTCAGAAACTAACACTCAGTGCCTGGATAAACAATAAATAAATCCCAGCTCCCCCAGGACGCTTGCTTGCTTCTGAGACAGGTGAAAAAGTTTGCTAGTCTGAGATAAAGCTCCTACTTTACTAAATTGTGTCAGGAAACATGGCATTTATGGTTGATCCTAACAATGCTTTAAAAATCATTATACCCTCACTGCAATCGCTGATCTAATGCTTGTACCTCATTAAGATGCAAGAAGGAATGCGAAACCATCCATGGTGCTAAATGAAGTTCTCACAATGTCTCTTTAGAATACTGCTATTCTCACTCCAGGCAGCAGAGAGAGATTATTTCCTTCTTTCTATCAATAAAGAGTTAAGCAATAAAGAGGAATTCTCAATGAAGACCTTCAGTGCATCCTCCCCTCCCCACCCTCTGGATTTTTTTTTTAAACATAGCATACATCAAAGTAAAAACTGACATGCAGTGCCCTGAAGCTCTCTGCAGCATGCTTTTAGGTTTTGGAGACTTTATTTTCTACCTTATGACGATTACATGAGGGAGGATTAAATTGTTGCTTTGAGGTTCATCTTAGACAAAGATGTAATAAACATTGTGGCTTCCCACTGCAATGGAACAAATTCTTTTCTATTCTAGATGGACAGATTAAGATTATGTGGTTTAGTTTATATTTCAGCACTTGGATATGGGTGGAGATGCCATATGGGGAGTATTTGCAGGAGTGGAAAGGGGTAGTGAAAGAAAAGAAAAGAAAAAAAAGGATGAGTGACTTAGCCAGTGAAGTATGCTTTCTCTTAATGCAGTCTACCCTAGCTGTAAAGTAGCTTCTCAGTCCCCACTGAGCTGCAGCTGTATACACACACACAAACACACATACAAACAAAATCCCAAACCTAAAATAAATAATTCATTGTATTTTACAGTTTCTTCTCAGCTAAGCTCCATGAGTGAGAAAGCATGAAGACCGAATTACATCTGCCTTGCAACAAAAAGTTTGTTCCTTCAGGTGCGTAAGACAAGATAGAGATAATTTTAATTGTGACATGTTGTGCTGGATTATTTGTTTGTTTTTATCTTTGTGGGCTGCTGTTGTTTAGAGTGGGCCACACTGAGGCTGATAAATTCACCTTACTTCCACCGGCTAAGCAGGAAAAAGCAGCTTGGTATTGCCTTGGTGCTCCTTTCATGCAGTTTATAAAAATTCCGAAGTGCAGCCATACCTAAAAAAGAGAAGACCATCTGCTCCAAACCTCTGACTTAGACATGTTTTCACACTGATTCCTGTGTGAATCCTTCTCAAGTTCATCTAACAAGTGCTTTGGCTCTCCTTCAAAAATGTCTTTTAAATTACTTTGGTGTCTTGACGTGTAGGTCCACCTTCAGTGCCTGAATAACCTTGTCAGAGTTGGGAGGCATTAACTGCAGAACTGCTGGGCAGAGTCTGCCCAAGACCCCAGTGGGGTCTGGGGCAGGGCTAGGACCAAGACATTCCTCTCCCACGTAGTGCCACTCTTACCAACTGTCATACTCCTTGCTTGCTCTGGCTTAGCCAGTTAATCCAGTTAGCTAACAAAAATGTCGCTAGACCTCTTAGAACATAGAAAGCAGACATTTGGCGTACAGTTCCTCTGTGCCCTAAATGTGCTGAAGATCAGAGCAGATCAACCAGTGAAAGCGGCATTGAAATTGTAGGACAGTGTAGAGTAAGGCTTGGCAGAGCAAGCCTGCTTAAGTAAGGATGATAAAGTTAAACTTGTCAGGTTCTCTTTCAAGGCCATACAGTAGGATTCATGACATGTTCACTCTGAGTACCAAGAGCTGGCATTGATGCTGAACTCAAAAGTGAGCACTCAGTGAGATCCACCACATTTAAGTGTAATGGGCATCTCTACGGGCATTAGGTAGGTATCATGATGACAAATATGTGTTTAACTTCTCATCTTGTCCATTTCACCTGACCTGATCTGTCTGGAGTCTAGAGTACTGCTTGAAAGCCTTTGTAGCAGACTTGTGGCACCTGCATTGTGTAGGCTGGTTGATTTGCGAGGCTGAAGCTGTTTAGGTTGTGTATGCTGTTTAGGTTGGCTGGTAGCCACTACAACCTGAGCTCTGGTGCTATAGGCAATCTACCTTGGCATTTAGCCTGTCTCTGTGCAGGACTTGAGTTATGTGGGGTTGATATGATTTTTTGCAGTTTATACTCCATCTTTGGCTCTTGGCAGGTTGGTCCATTCCCAACCACTCTGTTCATCCAGCGCTTAACTTCGACTTAACGTCTTGGCAGTTATCTTGTCTTTCAGCTACTCCTACAAATAAATGTTAGTATCATAAGAAGAAAAAGCACATTGAAAAAACTTGAATCCACCACAAATGCAGGCAGTTCAAGCAAGGCCTGCTATCATCAGAGCTCAAGACAGCCTTATCAGAGAAAAGCCTCTTCACTTCACCTCCACTTCACCAGCATCTTAGCATACTCAGTCATGCCTTGGGAGCGGAAGAAAAAGATAAAGCCTATTTCAGAATGGATGTATTTGTATAATTTTAGCAGCTATGAAGCTCGGAAATTAAAGGAAGATTCAAACATGGCCCTGCTATAATGTTGGGAAAGTTTTGGCAAGCATCAGACTGTCAGAGCCAAGGGGTTACTTGAATGTGCGTTGTCCTCTTGATCAGTTCTGCTGGGGAGTGCAGCGTCCTCATGAGAATTGTCGGCAATGTCACCTTTGTTTATCATACCAGGCAGCTGAAACTGGGATTTCTACTGAAGAGTTTTACTGGTAAGTAGAAGGAAGGGATTTGTTCTTGATATCAGGACATCACTAGGCTTTAACCTGTGACCCAAGAGCTGTTTGATGTGTGTTAGAGGAAGCAGCAAACTTAACCATACATTCTTTACATAGAGGCTTAGGTTACTTCTGAAATACCATATTTCAGTGCAATTTATCTTGAAAATAAAATGTTGTGAAGTTAGTGTTTCACCTCAAAATAATTGGACTATAGTGATTCAGGAGCTGTTTCACACACAGCTTGAGCTGTCAATGGGGACAAAATAAGTTGGTTAGCTGAACAAGGCCATTTTATCAGCCCTCATATCAATAAATCCTCCTTACACAAGCCATGCTTCACTCATACACATTTTGAGTTTCAATGTCCTTGTTTCAGACGGGACTATGACTTTGGTACAGAAGCAGTTTTGTCAATGCAACTGCTAATGCGAATGTCTTTTTCATACCATATGGCCTGGCAACTACTGGAAATAAAGCAGATTTATAAACTAAGTTTTAAGTGTAAGCACTGCCTTTTTGAGGTCTTGACAGACCTTAAGAATAAAAAAGATTCTCCAAGTGTGGCTGTGGTCCAAGCAGTCCTGAGGAGTGGTGTCAGCCTAATGCTTTAGGTATTCCAGACCTCGGACTAGCTACCATTTTAAAACTATGCATGTATCTACATTTCCTCCTACACTGACTTTTGCATCCCTATACAGATGTGGAAAGGCTTTCAAGAATTTATAGTCCAGACAACATGAATGCTGTAACATCCTCATTTGCTTATTTCTTTTCTTTCAATGACAACTTTCAATGACAAGCTCTTTTTCCATTTTTCATAATTGCACTTGTCTCCTTCCAAGGTTTGGTTTGGGGCATATTGTGAATGAATGTGGGAGAAAAAGAAATTAACTGTGCTGGTTATTCCTTTGTCTTTTTCACCCTGTCTGTCATCTCTACTCAGGAGCAGCAGATTTTTCCCAGTTCATTTCAGGTATGTAGGCTGCCTTTATATTCATGTGCAAATTAATTTAATTAATGCAGCATTAAAACATATGTGTATAGTTTATCAAGAGATTTTAGTTCTAAAAACTTAAGTGTTATGAAAGCATTAAATCTTTGATATTAAAATCTCACAGTATACTACATAGTTAGAAAGTCAAAACATCATGCTGGTTCATATGAGTGTCCATGAATAACAGTCATGCTTTCTTTGACATTTTGTTAGTCAGCAAGGGAACTGACAAAATAAACAGCCACTTCCTCCCATTTTCTGTTTGCCACAGCAAAACAGCACCATCACTATCATTTTTATACACGTTGTACACATTCTATAAGGCATTGGTAGGCTAATAGGAAGGAAATAATGACTAATAATTTCATGTTTCATTAGAGGAGTATCTGCCTTGAATGACTTGACAATAAAGTAACATGGAAACTCACATGAAATTTTATCTCTGCTAGGAAAACATGAATGAACAAGAAAACTTTTGGACGCACTCAGCATCAAGAAAAAGGTCAGGTGGCTCACTCTATAAATATTTTGTTGTGTACCAAAAATGAATCCAGTCTAGTTCAAAGTTATAAAGTATTAAGGCTCTGACTAAGAAATCAGCTGATGTCTTTGCTTGTCAGCAACATGAATCCTCCGCTGTACCCTTCCCACTTTCAGCCACATTACCTGCTCGCATATGAGCACACACCTATGTGTGCTTTGGACTGCTTGGTTTAGAATAATTTCTAATGTTCCAGTTTTTAACAGAAGAGGCAGCTTAGTCTATTTTAGTCACGTATTTTGATGACGCCATGTGTCATATAATGCTTCTATGACTAAAGAAGTTCTTACAGTAATAGGCTTCTGAGGTTTTATGCTGCCCTTTATGTGTGATACTCCTGTGCCTAACAGACAGAATTTAATCACCAGGTTTTACATCAAGATAAGAAACCCACAAAGAGCTGATCTAACCCAAGTAGAGTCAAGCTCAACCATTTTATCTGATTTCTACTAGACAAACCAGGCCTTAGCCTTTAAATAAATCACCTCAACGGCATAAGTATAGGCAGAAAAAGAAATTATTATAAGGAGTATGTCAACATATTCCCCGTGCAGATAATGTGATTTTTGTGTATTGTGGCTTCAGAGCTCCGCAAAGCAAAAACTACATTAAAAATATATTGAACTGAAAAGATGTAAATACAAATCAATGTTAGAGCCCTGATCTATTTAAATAGAAATCCAAGTCAATTTTAAATAGGGCAAAAATCCATTACTTCGAATTTTTTGCAGTGTCATTTCCTATTTTGTCACAAGCTCTCGCTAGACTCATCACTAAGAAAGAACTCTGAAAACGTACCTTTTATATCCAAGAAGCCATGCCAACACACTGACAGCCTAGAAGCACAATGCTTTCAGGAACTCGCTTTGGACTGTTCACCCAGCCACAGCAAACAAGGGGTCCTGCTGTGGCGGGGAGATTGGACTAGGTGATCTTTCAAGGTCTCTTCCAATCCCTAATGTTCTGTGATTTTTGTGATTCTGTGCTCTTGTGAAAAAGGCAGATGCTGTCACTGACAGAGTACTTAACAGTGATGGTCATCATCAGTTTGGTAGTTATTCATCCATTTTGTGATTTCAGTATGCTCCTGATGTTGCACAGAAAGCTCTGCTTTTCAACTATATTTAAAGGTACTCTTAGCTATTTGTGGTTATTTTGTAGTTCTCTGACAGACAAATAACTGCATTGTAATAACTCTCTTCATTATTTTCTCTCAGATTCCATAATTCTGTGTTAAAGAAAGAAAAATGCAAATCGAGGAAGTAGTGTTGGATGTTCACAATATGTGAGATTATGAAAATGTCATCACTGTACATTTTGTTTTCCTGTCTACACTGATTCTCCCAAGTGTTGCTAGTTTATTTATGGCTGCATTGTTTATCTGAAATACCTTACTCTTAGGAGTCTGGCCCAGACCTTCGGTTCCGTTTTCAGGGTCTAGGAAGTCATTGGAAATACTATTTCAGTTTCCCTCTTCTGCAAGCTCATAACCAACCATCAGGCTTTGTGGTAAACTTAGAGCATGCATCAAGCATTGTTGGTTTTGTTCTTCCCTAGTCCATCAAAATCATTATACAACAGTCACACTGTTTCTGTGTAACTTAATTTTCTTCAGTGACGTCTGCCATTTTTTGTTTGACTTGTGCAGGCAGTAACAGGCTTCAGAGAAGACCTTGGCAATGAAAATCACATTGTATAATTGATTTCAGACAAGCCCTGTGTGAAAGATTTGTATGAATCAGCTTTGCCTTGCAAGAAGACAAAGGACCTATTACTTGTGTCTTCATTGTCCTTTATAATAAAATTCATATCAATTAATGACCACGGAATTTTACTCTCCCGTTAGGCAGTTACAGCCTAGTTCTACATTGGCCTTTTCCTTTTGAATCACAGAGTGCAATCAATATAAGCATAACTCTTGGTTCAGCCTGCAAAAAATAATGGCAATCATATCTGTCCATTTCAGAAATTAATTAATAGCTTTTCTCTTATTCTAAGATCCTCAGATAAATAACAACCTATAGAACTTCAAATTTCAGACCTTCAAACTTTTATAGGCTGAAGGAAATACATGAGATCAATTTAAACTGTTCTGTGGTGCCTCTCTGACTAGAACATTTCTTTCAATATTCTATTAAGACAATTTTTTTCGGGTGTACATTATTCTGTATTTCAAGGCAGCAACTCACCTTTTTAACAGGAGTTGCCACAAATCTATTTACTGCAAATTATCTGAAGGGATGAAGGTTCTTTGTTAAACAGCTGAGGAGGCCTCTGTGTATGTAAAGCATGGAGTTTTTTCTATATTCCTGCAATAACTATGAATAGACTGGAAAAATTAAAACAGACAGAAGGTATTTTCATCAGATTACTCTTCAAGAGGTGGACAGAACCATTGCCAAAGTATTCTGAGTGACCCTTCCAAACCCATTTATTATGATAGATAAACATCACAGCTTGTATCTAACATCAGAAATGTCAGGCCCCATAAAATGTTGGATTAGTAAGGCCGTAGACACAATAGTGGAGATAAATTGAAATGTAATTATGCCAAAGCCAACACAGTTTGCAGAAAATAAAGCTGGAATGAAAATGGCGAGAAAGCTTATTATGAACCCACCAAATGAGGAATTGTGTTTCATCAGTTGGTGAATGCAGTACTATCTAGACAGTTATATTCAGATAATGTGACCTTTTATTTGTGATCTGCATTGCAACTTGTATTTGGTGAATAACTCATGAAAAAATATACTATGCACCACTATAACTATTTGTAACAATATTCACCATGCATACATTTTCATTCCTTATTATGGATATGATAAAGGTAATATAGTACCTTCTGCATGAACTGCTGTAGTACTAAAAGTAAAAGTAGAAGACATTCTCAAGCATAAGTGTGCTGACAGAACTGCAATCTAACATTGCAGGGTTCATTTTTCAGAATATATCAGCTGGTGGGTGGTGTAAATACAGAAGGAGTTGTGACAAAGGCATTGTCACACTGCCAGATTCACATCTGATCCAATACACTACAGTTTGAATTCAGTGTATCACAATAACGAGTCACCCTGTGTAATGTGTAAAAGAAAGGATATAATCAGAAAATATTTATATTATTATCAACAAAAAAAAAAGAAGTGTCTTTTTGTTTGTACTGTGTCTTCAAATTGTGCTTTGACATTTTACAGTCCATACTGAAGTGATGACTAAGGAGAAAGAAGTGCTGATTAGAGCAGAACTTGCAAGGCATAGACCAGGTAATGTTCAGATGTAAAGAATGAGAGGTGGATGTGCAGATGGAAAGAATGGGAGGGGCCATACCCATAGTGAGGCCCCATGCTTTGCCCACGCTGGAAGGAGAAGGAGAAGAGTCTGGACAGCAAACATGAGTGAAGTGACTCACAGCACCAGTTCTCTTTCCAGGAACAATGCTGTTTGTCAGCCTGGCAGAAACTCAAGAGTCCAAGACACCCAGACTTTTTCTGAAAGGCTTTCTAGAACCTTATGTGAACTGGCCTGTGGTAGGCACATGTTCAGTCCTTCCAGATAACGTAAAAGAAAGAGCTAACCTAGGCTATGGTGCAGGAGCATACCTATGGAGCATTGCCTCACAAATGACATGCACTTGTTGAGCAAGCCTCAAAAAGCACAGTCAATTCTATGATTAATTCATAGCATGGACATACCTTCTCTCAAAGTTCGTGATGCTACACCCTTCTCAGAGCCAGTTTTCAGTGCCTGAAGCCAGTTATTCTTCAGTAACACTGGAGGAAATTATGAGAGCAAGTGTATTTCATCCTATTCTTTCAGCAATGTTAATCTTGCATGGAGGAGGAAGCACTTTTGGTGTGGTAGTGCAATGGTCACAAATACACAACAATGCTTGGAAGCCCTGAAGTAATCTAACAGATTCTGACCCTTTATCCCAATTATTCAGATTCCTCTGTTGGACTGCCTTGCACCCTTACCAGAATTGTCAACAGGCTAACCTTGTCATTAAACATCTACTGAAATAGACCTCTACTGAAATGCAGTGACCATGAAGCAGTTGAATTTAAGATCCTCAGGGCAACCAGAAGGAAGTTTTCTAAACTTACGACCCTGGACTTCAGGCATGCAGATTTTGATCACTTCAGGGATCTCCTCTGTGTCCAGGAGCAATGTATGCCAACAAAGAGGAAAGCAGGGAAGAATGCTAGGAGGCCTGCTTGGCTGAGCAAAGAGCTCCTGCACACGGTGTCACACAGAAAGAAACTCTACAAGGAGTGGAAGGGAGGACAGCTAGAATGGGGGGTATGTAAGGAAGCTGCCTGAACAGTTAGAGATCTGGTTAGGAAAGCCAAGGCACAGTTTCAATTGGGCCTGGCCAGGGAAGTCAAAGGGAACACCAAGAATTTCTACAGATATATGAATGGTAAAAAGAAGTCTAGGGAAGGTGTGAGCCCCCTCAGAAAGGAAACAGGTGATGTGGTCACAAGTGACATGGAAAAGGCTG
>VXBP01004150.1:0-39727 GCA_013400115.1 Rhinopomastus cyanomelas
CTGCCAACTTCAGTGCCAGGGCTCTCCTGCCCCTGTTAATAATGGAGAATCTACCTTCCTTAAACCCATGATGACTGGGCCTGATTACCTGATTGTCCTGTAGTGCCATGTGATGGCACTCAAGATGAACTGCTCCATAACCTTACCCAGCACTAAGGTCAGCCTGGTAAGCCTTCCAGTTCCTTGGTTCCTTCTTTTGCTCCTTCTTGTAGGTGGGAATCACATTTGCCAACCTCCAGTTGACTGGGATTTCCCTGGTTAGCCAGGACTGCTGATGAATGGTGAAAAGTGGCTTAGTGAGCACTTCTGCCAGCAGCTTGCGTTGCCTTGGCTAGTTGCCATCTGGCCCCATAGACTTGTTCACATCTAAGTGACACAACAAGTCACTGACCATTTCCTCTTGGATCACGGGGGCTGAGTTCTGTCCCCAATCTCTGTCTTCCAGGTCAAGGGGCTGGACAGTCAGGGAACAACTGATAGAGGAAGACAGAAGTGATGTAGGTGCTTAGAAGCACAAACGTCTCTTTCTCGTTGATCACCAGGCTTCCTCCTGCATCCAACAGAAGATGAAGATCTTTGCTGTTCATTTATTAATAGAAATGCATTTTTGTTTTCTTTAATGGTGTTGGCCAGACTGAGTCATAGTTAGGCTTTGGCCTTTCTATTTTTCATAGCCTTGCAAAAACCGTTAGTGGCCTGACTGTTCTTCCACAAGCCATAGAATTTTCTTACTGAGTTCCAGTCAGAGCTCTTTGTTTATCCAAGCTGATCTTCCACCATCTTGCAGCACACCAGGACAGCTTGTTCCTGTACCTTAAAGATTTCCCCTTAAAGAGTGTTCAGCCTTTCTGGACTCCTTTGTCCAGCAATATCTTCCAAGGGACTCTGTCAATCAGTCTCCTTAACAGGGCAAGGTCTGCCCTCTGGAAGTACAACGGGACACTTCCGCTACCTGTTCTCTTTAATTCCTTAAGAATTGGGAACTGCTATCTCATAGAATCACAGAATCATCATGGCTGGAAAGGACCTCCAGGGTCATCAAGTCCAACCTTTTCTCCTAGTGTCTAACTGCTAGACTATATCCCTAAGCGCTGCATCTACTCGTTCCTTAAACACCTTCAGGGATGGTGACATCACCACCTCCCTGGGCAATCCATTCCAGCACCTAACCACCCTCTCAGGAAAGAATTTCCTTCTAACATCCAGTCTAAACCTCCCCTGATGCAACTTGAGGCCATTTCCCCTCATCCTGTCATCACTAATTGGAGAGAAGAGACCAACACCAGCCTTGCTACAACCTCCTTTCAGGTAGTTGTACAGGACAATAAGGTCCCCTCTCAGTCTTCTCTTCTCNCATTAGATCTCGTGATCATTATGATGGCCACCAGATTTCACATCATAGAACCATTGAATGTATGGGGTTGGAAGGGACCTCCAGAGATCACAGAATCACAGAATCATTAGGGATTGGAAGGGTCCTCGAAAGATCATCCAGTCCAATCCCCCTGCCACAGCAGGATCACCTAGACCAAGACACACAGGAACACATCCCCCCTACAACAAGCAGGGACATCTCTGACTAGAACAGATTACCCAGAGACCTGTAAGTACTAGTTCTTCTCTGATCACAAGCAGCAGGTCTACCAGAGAGCCTTCCCTTGTTGCCTTTTTCCCTAGTCCATCCAGCTTATGCTGCAACTACAGCTGCAGACCTAACTTGCACACACTCCAAGAACCTCTCAGACTCTTTCCTGTCTGCTGTTCTGTGTTTCCAGCACTCAAGCCTTCCCTCAGACAAACATGACTCCCTCTCTCTGTACTCTTACAGATATTTCTCCCCATCTACCTTCTCACAGGGTGTAAATGCAGTCACTGATCTGGCAGGCCTTCAGTCCCAACATCTGTATCAGCAACATGCAGCATTTTCCAAAAGTAATGTAAGCATCCTGCCTTTCATCAGGCAGCAGGAATGATAGGAAGAGACTGTTATCCCCATTTTCCATGACCTAGACAACATCTGATGTAGGAACAAGTCTGGGCTCTCATAGCTTGTGCTGGAAGAGTGACCATCACTGCTCATGGGGAGAATGAAGTTTAATGTGACCTTTACTGGGAAAGGTGGACCTCTGAGTCATTGACCTCTGTTCTTTCTATGTCCTTCCATATCAACATTCATGACCTGTCTGTCCATGTTCCTGTGTGACTGGATCTAGGGTATTCTGCTGTAGTGGGAGGATTGGACTACATGATCTTTCGAGGTCCCTTCCAATGACTAATATTCTGTGATCCTGTGACCTAGTAGAAGCATTGATGTGCAATACTTATTTTGCACACAAACAGACAAGAGAGATGATTAGTCTTGTCTTCAGTTCTGTGGCCATCTTAAAGGATGAGCGTCTCTTCTTGTTTCTGGTGTTCTAATCAAGGTGCTGTGTAACATCACTTCCTTTCCCTTTTTTACAAATTTACCATATCTAAGAATACCAGATGGTTCTGTTAATTAATCTTTGAAGATTTTACCTCGTACCCTGAAATGGACTGATCTGCAGAGGTTTGCATGTCTAATGCTGATGGAAGCATCCTCCGTTGAGAAGCCCCTTCTTTTATCAGTGTCTGTGTGTACATGTGTAATTAGAGGATCAGATATGCATGACAACCACATGATTTTTCTTCTCAGCAGATAGTTTGTCACTGCAAATGCTGTATAATTCAGCATGTCTGCATTTCTAGTAGAAATGTCATTCACCACACCTTTCCTGCAGGTATGACAAACTACCAGCTGTATCTCCGCTAATTCAGTAGATACTCAAAGCTGAAAGCAAGTCATGAGGAAAATTCCAGATGTTTTTTCCCTGATTCCTTGTTGGCACACTATAAAATCTAAACTGGGACATTACTAGGCTGGTTTGTCTACTAACACTCTGCCCTAAGAGTGCATTTCTTAAGTTATAGCCATGTGTACTTAAGGGCTGTCCTTCATCGCTAACTTCCCCGTGTAGTAATGACCAAATTACTGTTGTTATAGAACAGAAAGATTTAATTTTTGAACCAAACCTTGAGGGGAAAAAGTTATGGACATTATACACACAATATGTTTTGTTGCTCAACGTTTCTTTCCCTAAAGAACAATTCCATATCTTGAAGATACTGGGTTTGGAGTTATGCATGATCAAGTAATCTCATCAAAACTCTATTGTATCTGCTTGTTTTCTATCCTGCCCGCTTTTCATGCCATTAGTGTAAGCTTTTCCAGATGATAATCCTTTTACCACGTTCTGGTACTGCTGTGTCCATTTGCATCTCTGCAAAATTAAATCATGGCAAATCATCTCGTATGAGACGACATCAGCGTGATGTAAGCTCCTGGGAGACTCAATCCTGGGCAGCAACTCAGGGTATCACAAGTCAGAAAGAAAAACAAACCCATTGAACCACCCCACTTAATTATTGATCATTTTTATACTGACAGACTCTGGGGTCTCCTATTTTGTGAAGATTTGTAATGTATTATAGAAGAATTGTGTTTCCAACATCTGTGTTTTACCCACACTGAGGGATTTCTGCACTAGCCTTCTCATTCAGGACTGTTATTTCTATTACATAATTGATTGTGGGATGGCTTAAGGGTCATACTATCTGGTTATACTGACACAGTGGCCAAGTAAGCCATCAGCTCCAAAAGGAATTGCCTTCAGCTGTAACACTTCCCCACTTTGTCTCTCTTCTTCTTACCTGGCCTTAATGGCTACCTCTCTCCTGGACAGCTGTCCATCAAAGAAAAAAGATCTAGTTTGATCATTCCTCTTGGCACTGCTGGTGGCCGAGGACATTCATGGTTGTCCCCAGTCTTTCACAGAATCACAGAACATCGGGGATTGGAAGGGACCTCAAAAACTCATCTAGTTCCCTGCCACCACAGGATCACCTAGGTCGAGTCGCACAGGAATATGTTGAAGTGAGGTTTCTACTGGTGTTTGCTTTTATGCTTTATGTTCCCTAACTACTTTGGTAAATCTGTAGCCTAATGCCTGACCTGCTTGTCGTTTATATTGGGAAAGATCAATACAAATAACAACTTGTGAAAGCCAATGGCTTGACAATTCCGTTTACATTTGAGTCAAACTTTCAACTTTGGACCTCTGACTTCAGCAATATTTGTTGCAGATGTGTAAATTTTTATTAAAAAAGATTTTTAAAAAAGGAAGGAAATGTTATTTCACATCCAGGTCATGAGAAAATAAACTAGGGGTATCCAGCAAGATCTTTGTTTCAACTTTCCCACCATTTACAGGCTTCAAATCCTGTCTTGTGTTTGACTCCAAAGGCAGGTAGCAGCTCATCAAATGCCGGCATCAATCTGGTTCCTCTGCAGCTTTAACAAACACTTCAGTAAATTCAAACAGAAATTCAGAAAAAGTTTTGCGGAATAACAGTTCTGAGTTCTTGGAATTAATAACTAAAAAAGATAGCCAGAATGGCACAAGAGCTTACCAGGAGTGGTTTGGAGGTAATTAGATGAGCTAGAGAACACTCATCTCACATCTCTCGTGCTTGTTCCATATCCTGGTGTGAAAAGTTTTTGTTGTGAAGTGAAAATGGACTAGCAGGAATACATGTCTCTCAAATATAAAGTAGCCTCTTCTCCTTTCAAAATGCATGAAAAGCCTCCCTGACTGCAGCTGATGTGTTTTGTCCCAGGTCTGGAATTCTCCATCTTCTATTTGCCCTTTGAGCCTAATTTGTGCCAATCTCAAAACATCTGAGGATGAGTGCTGAACTTTTCTCTAGTTGGTTTTACTTGTTTGGTTTTTTTGTTTGTTTTTTTTTTTCTTTTGAAGGGGCTGATAGCAGGTTCTGACCTATTTTTCATGCTAGGGAAGCAAGGTACCTGACTCTTATCTCCTATCGGGCATAAAACCCCTCAAAGTTATTACTGAGTACACAAACTTTGTAAAATTTTAACCCCTCTGAAATGAGTTTCCTCGTTTCTCACAATAACGAGGGGATTTAGGTAGACCTTCAACTTACACCTGAGATCAGGCACGTTGAGGTGTAGAAAATATATCTGAAAGTCCAACTAAGGTAGGTTAATCCAGCTGTGTGCTCTGCAAAGGGCTTGTGGTCCTGTACCCTGCTGAAAATCTTATCTGACTGTAGTTCTAGTATCACAGCATCACTAAAAATACCTACCACTACATGAATGGGCATTGAGGATTTTCCCAAAGCAAGAATAACCTCTGTCCTACAAACATCCAGTCCATTATCTCATTGTTCAAGCAGAACAAGATGTTAACGTGAGCATTGCGCAATTTGATAGGAACTTACTGGGGACTCGCTGTTTATGTGACGAGTTTTCTACCCAATTGCGAAACTTCGCTCAGTTGTATCCGCAACAAAACCAAAAATTAAATTCATATCTGCCATCTCCTTTCAACGGGTTGACCAGGAAACAGCCATCCAATGCAGAGGTCTGTCCGTCCCTACGTACATATATATACGCAAAAGAGAGTTCGTGACTCTTTCTCGAACCGTCGTGAGCCAGCCGTGAGGTGAGTTGTGTCCGGAACTCAATCTCCATCTTGCAGATGCTTGGAAATTGATGTTCTCTTGCCTTCTCTGCAGTGAGTTTAGGAATAAGATTAAAGAGATGGTTCTTACTCGTAATATTTAAAATCCATTTCCAAATGCTGGTACAGATTTCTTCATTGCCAATGACAATCTTGAGAGAAACCATTACAAAACCAGGAAATTTAAATTTCTTCTAGAATTATACAATTTATTTTTAATTATCTTTATACACTTAATGCCTCAAGAGCATTTTGGGCTGTAGCATAACTATATTATAGACAAAACTTATTCCATTACCTGACTAGATTACATCTTTTTTTTTATTTTATTTTTTTAATATATTATTTTGTTACAATTTTTTAATATATTATATTTTTATAATTCTAGAAGGTTTAAATTAAAAAAAAAACAAACTAGACAATCTCTGAGGAAAAGGAAAACAAATCATTTCACTTATGCATGCAGATTGTGCCATTCTGAATATAAGATTTTGAGAAGGGGGGGTGGGGGCTGGCTTCTTTTTTTTCTCCATCTCCCATCAAAGAGAACGAGTGTGTCAGACAGTCTAACACATGAATTTGTGACTTGATGCTCCCGTATGCCAATGGTGTGGTTGTTTAGTGCATGCTCTGAGAGTTGATTTTAAAGGTCTTAAAGAGTCTGTTTTAATAATTCATACCGATTCAGTAGGGGATGAAGATGCTTGACATGTTAAATGATTAGCATTTACATTATGAACATGTTAATCACTGTATTTTTAATATCACTGGCTTTTATAAACCAAAGGTAAGTGTATTCTTAAAGGGACACCAGTATATGTGGAGCGCAGGGGAAAACAGCGCAGCACAAACCAGCCCTAGGAATACTTCCCCCCTCTTTCTTTCCACTTTTCTCTCTCTCCCCTTTTACATCCCAGTAAGAATGTTTTGTTCTATTAGCTCTTGCACTCAGACACCAAGATTAAAAAGAAACAACAAAGAGGAATTAAAAACCATCAGAAACCACACACCTGGTGACTCTGTTTGCGCTGATGTGTGGCAATCCAGTGATGAATGGAGTTACGGCTTCCCCTACCTCCCCTCTCCACACCAGATTGGTGGCTGTGATGGCTGCAGTCACAACGCTTTGGTTTTCAGTCACAAGGCTTTATCTGCTGTGGTGTCTGATTCACCACAGTGACTAGCAAACAAGAAAAGTAAACAATTTGCAGACATGCCTTCCTCCCGTGCCTTTGGAAAAATGGCTTCGCTTTAAACAATCAAAAGTCGCTGTGCAATAAAGCAGAAGGTAATTTACTCTTGAGTGGAGAAGCTTGTGTCACAGACCAAAGAACTAATCTTTCCCTATATCTCTGGTGCGTTTCAGTCACACCTGGACATTGTATTGACACACACACTCTCTTGAGAAATCCTTGTGGGACTAGGGGAGGATGAGAACATGTAGGGTGTATTGAGTTAATGAGGCTGCAGCAGAGATAAGGCTATCAGTAAACACAGAAGTCTACTGAGAGCGGTTTGGGACAGAAAGGACTTAGCACGATCTGTATGTCAGTACAGGAGATGGAGATAAGGGAAGATACCAGATGGAGGGCAAGAAAATTTCTCACATCAGGCTGGGGTACCTTGCTTCCATCTTTGTAATGTCTAGTTCTATTCTTAGAGCTGTCTTCATTGGCAAGGGTGTGTCCTTTGAGTCACACATCAGCATGGGGAACCTTTTGATAAAGTACCTATCTGAGCATAGGGCTAGCAGCTAGCACGGGGTGGGGTAGGGTAGGGTAGGGTAACTTAGGGTAGGGTAGAGTAGGGTAGGGAACGGTAACATAGGATAGGGTAGGGTAAGGTAGGGTAGGGTAGGGTAGGGTAGGGAGGCTAGGCTAGGCTAGGATAGGATAATCCTTTTGGAAGGGACCTTCAATAATAATCTAGTCCAACTACCTGACCAATTCAGGACTGACCAGCAGTTAAAATAAATAAGGATACAGAAAATCAGTGAGACCCTGCAATAAAAGTTTAATGCCTATGTCCAGATGTAGGATTTGGGCAACCGGTAAGTCACTAGGATGACTTAACAGTCTTCACAGAGAAAGCATGGCAGGAATTGTATTTAGAGATCAGATAGGCAAGGGCAAACTCCAAAGAGATAAATTATTCTGAGCTTCTTCCATACTTAATCCTCTTCAGCCTATTTCTGTTGCTGAAGAGCACTAATGCAGGAAGAGATTTCACTTAAGAAGTTTGCAACGACCCTCACAGTTATGTCCACATATATTTTTTTTAAAGAAGTCTTAACATGAAAAGAATAACCAGAGTTCTCATTTGTCTGGAGGGCTCTTTAAAAGTGCACCTGCCACTGCGTGAACAGGGCCTTGTACTGCAATGGAGGTACCTAATGGCATCATTAATTAAAGCTAGAGGAGTTAAGCAACAAGGGAGGAGGCAGAGGGGAGCAGCCTATGACTTTCAAAATGTAGGTAAGAATTCTCAGCTGGACACCACACTTCACCTTGGGGCTGCTCCACAACATGGCTGAGCTCCTGTCTGGAGCTTTCATCCCTGTCTTGTGGAGTTTGAAAGCCTGAGGCTCCCAGAAAAGGTTTTGCATATTCTTTATTCTGGTCAGTCTTGCTATTTCATACCATTTTAAATCTGTAGGAGGGTGGAAAGGAGGAGGAGGTGCTGAAGTCTCAGGAAAGCAGAGCATTTCTAATTTCTTCAATCCAACCAAGTAATAGAATATTCACACAAAAATGTTGTAGTGTGATTTTTTTCAAACTTTCAGAAAACGACTAACTAGCCCAATATTTTCAAAATCTTGAAAGAAGTTTAGATCACATTTTTTAGAAAAGAAGGGCTTTGGGTCTGCCTTGCTCTCTGCTATAAGAGCTTCTGTCTCGGCATTTATTTATTTATTTTTAGTTTCAACCACTATAATTTAATACTGAAGATATTTTCCTCTGGATTTTCTGTGGGTGTTTTTGTTGATAATAAACCAGATCTTGTGTCATCATCTGAATCCAAGACTGTAAAACAAGCAGCAGGTATTCTAAAAGCTGATGACACAGAAAATCCTTTTCACAGGGAATGCAAATCCTGTTTCTTGGATGCAGAAACACTGAACTGTTATTGCCTAGTTCAGTATAATTTGTTAATAACCAAAAGAATATTGTGTCCAGTTCTGGAGCCTTCAGTTCCAGAAGGACACAGAACTGCTGGAGAAAGTCCAACACAGAGCCACAAAGATGATGAAGGGAAGTCTTGCTCAGGAAAGGCTGAGGGAGCTGGGTCTCTTGAGCTTGGAGAAAAGGAGACTGAGGGGTGACCCCATTAATGTCTATAAATATGTGAGGGGTGGGTGTCAGGAGGATGGAGCCAGGCTCTGCTCAGGGGCACCTAATGATAGGACAAGGGGCAATGGGTGTGAGCTGGAACATAGGAGATTTCACATCAATATGAGAAGGAACTTCTTCATGGTGAGGGTGACAGAGGCTGCCCAAGGAGGGTTGTAGAGTCTCCTTCTTTGGAGATGTTTTAAACCCACTCGGACACGTTCCTGTGTGACTGGATCTAGGGGATCCTTCCGTGTCAGGGGAATAGCCCTAAAGTTCTATGGTTCTATGATCCTGTGAAGTGTCCCCTACATCACAGCATGTGCACACTCAAGCTGGACTCACTGAGGACTTCAGCTCTCCGAGTTTTTTGTACAGCCCAACACATCCTTTGGTTGGCAAACTTACGTAAGGAGGTTGCATGCTGCTCGGTGCAGTCTTACATGAGCAGATCAACAGCTTTCCTGGTGGGTTTTTATTTCTCCGACCAGGTTTTTTAGCCCAACACCTTTATTCTTGTCAACTTACGCGTATTTTAAAGGACACTTCTCACACATCTCAAGAAGCCTATGAGTCAGTATTTTTAAACTTGAAATTAGGTTCCTAAAACTATATCCAGGAATATAAATACCATCACAGTTTTGGAAAGTGTAAAATATCCTGTAAATGTCACCAAACTAGAGTTTTAAAATTAAATTAGCTTATAGTGTATAGCTGCTTTCCAGAAGATATTTCTCTGGAAATATAGAGGGGAGGAATGACAAATGAGGAATCAGTAATCAAAAATAAAACTTTCAGACTTATCAGCTACATCCCCACCACTGGTTTTGTTTTTGATGATTGTGCATTGTTTTCCTTCCATCCCAGCTAAAATCACACACGAAGGCTCTGGCAAGCAGTAAACTCAAATTTTCGTGCCTTTCCCTTTTATAAATGTTTTAGGAATTTTTTTAATAAATGTTTAGGAATTTTGAGTAAAAAAAAAAAAGATATTTTGCCTAAAAATTTCAGAAGAGACACTGAAAATTTTCAACACATGTCCCCGTGATGAATTTTGAAAGAGGAGCTTTGGCCACAGAGGTGTTTATTTGCTTTTCACTAGGAAGCCAGTGCTTTAGTGTTTGCTTTTGCTTTTGGAAACTTTTGGTTTCTTCTACAGCCCTATTCAGGAAATGTCTGTACCCTCAACAGCAATTCATAAACATGTTCTGACTCCACGCGTGGTTGTAAATCACCCCCAAATAAACAGAACCATGGTATTGAAACCTGTATTAAACGGGGCTCCTGGGGAACGTTCTGACACCGCGGATGGATTTAATACACGCTAAAGCCAGGTATTCCCCTGTCTCAGAACACAAACTGGTTATGAAATTATAATGCACTTTTCTCAGCTCATGGACATAGAATCATAGAATCACAGAATCATTCAGGTTGGNGAGAAGAGGAGGTTGGGAGGAGACCTCTTCTCTCTTTACAGCTATGACAATGTAGAGAGGTTGGTGGTGGTCTCTTCTCACAAGCAATTAGTGATAGAACAAAAGGGAATGGGTTCAAGTTACAACAGGGCAGGTTTTAGACTTGATCTTAGGAAAATTTTTTTACAGAAAAGGTGGTCAGGCACTGGAATGGACTTCCCAGGGAGGCGGTTGAGTCGCCATCCCTGGGCGTGTTTAAAGATCCTTTGGATGAGGTTGTGAGGGATCTGGTTTAGGAGTGTAAGGTAGGGTAGATGGTTGGACTTGATGATCCCAGGAATCTTTTCCAACTAGAGTGATTCTATGATTCTATGATTTTTTTGGAAGAGACCTCAGAGATGATCAAGTCCAACCACCAATCCAACACCACCCTGCCCATTAAGATCTATACCCTAGTGCCAGATCTGCTCGTTTTTTGAAAACTTCCAGGTTTTCAAATATACCATTGGATGTGGCTTAAACACTGTTTACTTTTTAAACTCATAATTGAGCTAATGTGAACCTCAGCCCTAAAACTGATGAGCAACTATCCCTAATCAATTTCATTTCCTTCTTTCATTTAGGACGAGGTGACAATTCCTGAAGTATTCTCCTGGTGTGGATTTCTTAATCCCGTCTCTACCCACTAGCTGAATCTCCACATCCTCAAAGTAGAAGCTCCAAAAATCCTGTGAGTAGAAGAAATAAAATGTACTTGATTAGATAAACATGGCAGAGCCCCAGCGACCAGCAGGAGCTCCTGTAGATACTTTGAGTCCTTGTTAGGGTCACAATGATGGATTTGAGTCTAAGGTTATGTTTGACAGAATGTGTTTGGTTGTCTTTATGTGTTCTAAAAGTTTATCCCACAAAAGCAGGAGGACAAATGGGTTTTCTCTCACAGTCTCTGTTCCTCTTGGGTTTTTTTAGTTCAGTCAAAAAGGAACTAAAAATGGGTGTTGAAAATATCTAGGGTAAAATCCTCTCAAAGAGTGGCTTTGAAGTTACTACTTTGTACTGCCAGAGGAATGTGGGACAGGAGAGCAGAAAGGCTTCATGACGACAGCCAGGGGAAAGCCAATGTCAGGGTGCATGAGGTATCTGGATTGTGAGGTTACACTTGAGATCAGAGGTGTATTTGGGGTAAATAAATATGTTTTGGGTGACAGCTGCAGCTGTTGTGATAAGGAGGCATGGACTCATGTGTGTTCTTCTGCAACCTGGTTATTTTTTGTACACATCCTCCTGCCAAGGGCTTGCTCTGCTGAAGTCTAGCTCTAACAGCCATGGATGCACCCACCCTTGAAGAAAACGAAGCCCCTCACACTTTAATTTTCACTTTTTAAAAGCTTATGTGTTAGTTTCAGACTAAACATTGCAATGTTTTGCCAAAATCTGGTGTTTTATAGGAGAGAAATATTTTTAATGTATTACAGAATGTTAGGGGTTGGAAGGCACCTTGAAAGGTCCTCTAGGCCAACCCTGATATATAAAAAACACATATTTTATTAATTTTTAATGGCAATTTTTGATAGAGGTCTTCTCCTCGGTAGAATTTTTGTTTTTCTCATTTGTTTTTTTATTAAATAATGATAAAACTGCTAAATCCTGTAACTTGCTGGGAAGCCATGGGTGTCCTTACAAGAAAGAAGCATCAGTTACCTCAGGAGAATCAGGTCTTACAGGAAAACAAATCAGATCCAGTAGGAAATTGTGATCTTTTCCTTTGAGTGCACCGTAGCCACTCTCCAGCACACAGCTTTCCTTTCCACAGGAAGAGACATCTAAAAGGTAGGTACAATTTTCCAATCAGTGGCTTCATTCCAATCTCTCCAGATAAACTGCAGAGATTTGTACAGAGCTATTTGCCTTCTCTTTTAAACCCAGAAACCTTTTCCAGAAGAGAAAGCTCAATTGCAAATGTTTTCAGATACGTGTCTGTCTTGCTTGGAAGTTTCTCAGCATCGTTTATGTGTTTTATCACGTAGCAGCAGCAAGTACTTTTTGACTTTTTGACTTTTTTTTTGTTATTTTCTGGTCCATTTGCTTCAGAATGAAGTTTTGAAATGTGTGTTGTTTTTTTTTATTCCTCAGCTCTACAGCTAACACTTTGTTCCTTGCAAACTGTTGGGTGCATTTACTAGTGTGAGCAGGCTCTGGGTTCAGGGTGGGGTCAGTAGACCTTATCTGTGCTCGTAAATGGGGATTGTTGCCTGTGAATGGGAATACTGAAACAAAACTCCAGGTATAGACCTGTGCATGGCAGCTGTTAACAGCCTATGCTGTGAGTAACCCTGCAAAGTGGGGGGACCTGATGGGCTTTTCTTTGTGCATATTTGCATGACTCAGACACTAGGGATCATACTTCCCCCACCCCGGAAAGCCATGTCTGTCCTTGCCGCTATCTTCTGCATCAATCTGTCCCTGCACCCAGACAGTAGAGTTAAGACACAGGATGGCTTTGTCTGCAGGAGCACACTCAGACTAGTCCTCCAGACTAATTTTCTGCTTGGGTTACTTCCCTAATTATAATTTGTGTTCTCATCATGTCGTGGAAGAGTACATTTTAAATGAGCTTGCAATACACAGCGTAGAATACCGGCTTTGTAACACCGTTCGTAACCTGGAATACCAGATTTTAATTTGTCATCATGCAAATGCCATAATGATTACAAGTCTTCAGCTCTGCAATCCATTTTTTTCCCCCAGCTATTTGTGACATCTCAGGTTTCATTTTCCCACTCCATATGTAAGACCATTGGTGCAGGATGTTGATCTACCTCCGGACAATAAAGCTGTGTATGTTATGCATCGTGTTCCAAAACGCCGTTAAACATGTGGGAAAAAAAAATATCACATGAATTATGCCTTCTTTAGCCCTCTTACATTTGCTAATAGGTTTTAAATGGTCTGTTTGGGGCTTTTTACTGATAACCACAAAAAAGTGATTCATTCTCTAAATTAATATTAGAAATATTTCCTGGGAATGGAGAACTCATTTTTATTGAGTGAGAGAAATATGATGCCTGATTCTGGTGAGACTAAGAGAAGCTAAGGTTTCCACTCTGAATTAACCAACTACTCCTGGGAAACAGTCTCAAGCTACATGTTCAGGGGCATCCCTTTCTACTGAGCCTACTGAGTTTGGAGAGACACTTTGGAAGAGTGGGGCTGCACACAAAAGCATGTGTATGGAAAAGAGGACGTGTGATATGGATCTCTATACAAATTTGTTTGCATATCTTTATTTACACACCTTGCCTAGCGTGGTTGACCTCAGGTTCTACCTCCAGGTACAGCACTGAGCCAGGCTTTCATAGTAAGTTGAATAATGTTGCCTAAATGGTGATGCTCACATGGAGGGTGGTTTGTTTTCTACTCTGTGGGATCATATTCTGTTGTTGGTCTGCAGCAAGATAAGGGACAACACACACTTGACTGCACTGGCTGTGCTATTAGCGATGTTAGAGAAAGAAAGTCCAGATTCCATTCCTCTGTGGCCTCGATTTGGCCTGAGCTTGCATTGCTTGGATCTGTTTAATCCCTGGATGGTGATATTTATTCCTCATTGTCTGTAGCCATTTAGGCAAAATCTCAATGTAGCCCTGGTGGATAATTGTTATAGGTCATTAGTTGCAAGTTTAATTTGCTGTAAGTGTATGTGATAGCATGAGCACTTCTTGTCCCAGCGCAGCCATACTCATCTGAGGATTTTTGCCTGAAAAGCAGGAGGGTTTTTGAAGGAGTGTTGGATGCTTTGGTCTGTTCTATGGAAGTTCTAGCTGTTTTGCCACCGTGTGTGCCCTCAGCAGTGCCTTCTCCCCAGTCAATGTAATAGGGGTGCTCCCTTCTTTGCAGAGGGCTCAGGGGAGGGATGGTGGAACATCTTCTCAGCCCACCCACTTCAGTCATGGCAGCCTAGAGGAAGGACAATCCGTGCTGGGATGCTCCTGCTGTCCAGGGCAAAATAGAAAGACCATTGTCCCTTGGCCTCACAGGAACCACAAGCTCTTTCCCATCATGCAAGCTGCCAAAGCCCACCCAGATGATGCTAGAAATGAACTTGTTCAAAGATTGTATAAGATCTCCCACCCCCAGGCATGGCAGGAGAGGGATATACACGCACCCCCGGGGAAAGTGTAGCTGAATGCTTCAATCATCTCCCCAGCCTTGAGCAGCTGAGCTGTGGAAATCACTTTGACGTAAATCTCTCAGCAGCTTTTTTGTCTGAAATAAATGGTGCATAAAAGAAATGCAAAATTGTTTGGTGGACAGGATTATCTATGTGTTTAGTGCTCTCAGCACTTTCTTTTTGTCTTTTCACTGTGCAGTTCCCATTGGTGTGAATAGCTGTGCATGAAGCTAAAGCTTCTGAACACGAGCAGGGTGTAAGAGAACTCTCCCTTTAAACCTGGGATATCTGTGTGCTCGTGCTAGCAAGGATTGTCAAGTTAGAAAAATTACTAGTAGTAGAAAGCAATTATTTTTCATTTCCAAAGCTCCCTGGTCATTTTTAACCCAAATGTAAAGTTTTTGTAGTTCCACATCGTTATAATTCTGCTGGGTGTGTGATTTTCTTTTGCTGTGTTACCTGCACACCCTGACACGCTCGGCACTGAGCTGTGACACCTTGTAGTGTGTGCTGTGTGTTATTCCATCCCTCATTGTGTTTCCATAACACGCTGATGATACGCAGCAATTTGTATGAAGATTCAAATCAATGTTTATCACAACGGAGCACTATCATTCAGAAGGAAAGTGGAGATCAATAATTCATTAAGGGAGAGAGAAATGAATGATTTCAAATTGTTCTTCTCTCCCGTTTAACATTTTCAAAAGGAATTGCATTGTTTAAATGAGGTTTGATCACTTTTTAGACTAAATGAGTCTGGTTTAATGTGTCTCGTGTTAGACAGAGTAGTACTCATGATGGGATAAAGAATGGAAATGCAAAATTAGGATAAATAGTCCTCAGTTTGCTTCACTGGAGTGGCCTGTCCAGGATGGTGGTTGAGTACCCATCCCTGGATGAGTTTAAAAGTCACTTTGTTGTAGTGCTGGGGCATCTCATTTAGGGGTGAACTGGCTTCGTTTAGGGTTGATGGTTGGACCTGAGGATCCCAGGGGTCTTTTCCAACCTGAATGATTCTATGATTCTGTGATTCTCTGATTCATTTTTTTTATTAATTAAAAATACTCCATGACATTAAAAAATTGCTGAGGGGTATATGTGATCCCAAGTTAAACAAAACAGCTTTTTCAGACGTCAATAGAACTGTTTGCTTTAAGCTGTAACTTTTCAAAAAGATTGTCTCAAAAAAATTGAATAGAGTTACTTTGAAATGCAGGATTTTGCTCTTTAAAAAAGGGGATATATTCAATACAGAGAAGGCTAGGAAGTGGAACACAACTGAAAAAATTGCAGAAGTTTTGTTTTGGGATTTGATTTTCCAAATACACAGACATGTGTGACAGCTAATCAGCACAGTGCTTTGTTTGTTGCTGTGATAATCTTAATTTCCCTTGTTGTAGCTGCAAGAGCAGAAAACACCCTTCTGTGGCATCATGTGTATGTTGAGACTCAAAGAAGATCTTGTTTTTCTTTTTCTGAACCTCTCCAAGCTCAGGACTTAACCAGGAGCTCTCCTGCACTGAAAGATTGTCTAAATGTATGAGTCCATGAAATTCAAATGCACGTTTAGCCTTGTTCATTTCCTGTTTCACCAGCAATAAAGTGGCCATTGCTGATGACACAGGGAATTCCTTGTGGTTTTAAAACACAATGACATAGTAGCCACCAGGAACCACAGGGCATTAGCTGTTGCTTTCACTGGGGATGAGTGTCCTCTATTGATTAGTTTTCATTGCCAGAGCTCAATAAGGCTTTTATTTATGATGACAAAGCTTATGATTTCTTATTTATCTGCTGTGAGTAAAACGATCTTAGAATCAAATCACCACATTTACCAAAAGGATGTCTGGGTTCTGAAATAATACACCAAAATAAGATAGGGCAGACAAATAATATCCACCCTGTCCTTGACCTTACCTGGTCTCTTTCCTTAGACATCATCATTGCTGAGGCAAAATCTTCCTCTATGCTCAACGTAATAGAAGCCCTGTGAGAAATTCTATCTTCAAGCATGAAGTTACGATAGATGTTGAAATCATCACCACCCCCTAAGTTATTTGCGTGAAAGCTCTCATGTCAGGTAGCCAGGGTTCAAGAAGTCATTAAGCAAGTAGAGATGAGAAAAATCCAGAAAGATTGTTTTATAGAATCATAGAATCATCATGGCTGGAAAGGACCTCCAGGGTCATCAAGTCCAACCTTTATCCTAGTATCTAACTGCTAGACCATATCCCCAAGTGCCGCATCCACTCGTTCCTTAAACACCTTCAGGGATGGTGACATCACCACCTCCCTGGGCAATCCATTCCAGCACCTAACCACCCTCTCAGGAAAGAATTTCTTTCTAATATCCAACCTAAACCTCCCCTGATGCAACTTGAGGCCATTTCCTCTCATCCTATCATCACTAATTGGAGAGAAGAGACCAACACCAGCCTTGCTACCACCTCCTTTAAGGTAGTTGTAGAGGGCAATAAGGTCCCCTCTCAGTCTTCTCTTCTCCAGACTAAACAGCCCCAGCTCCCTCAGCCTCTCCTCATAGGGAATGTCTTCCAGCCCCTTCATCAGCTTGGAGACAAAGATGTTAAAAACCTGCCTGGATATGTTCCTGTGCAGCTTGGTCTAGATGATCCTGCTCTGGTAAGACGAATGGACCTTTCCAATCCCTAATTCTTCTCTGATTCTATGATTCTGTGTGCAGTTCTGGGTCAACAGGTGCCTCATCACTGAGATCATGGGAATGATGGCTGTGGGCTTCTCTGATTCTCTTTCTGTTCTTTGGAGCTCTACTGCAGAGCACCGTCAGTTATGGGATACTGAGTGAGAGGGACCTTTAGCACAAGTCTTTCTTTGTTCTTGATAAAAAGAAAGGAAGTTGCTGCCTGTATAGTCACACAGACAGAACAGAAGTGGACTTACGTTGTGACAACATCCTCTGAATGACTGTGCTTTTAGAAGCACAGAATCAGAAAACATTAGGGATTGGAAGAGACTTTGAAAGATCATCTAGTCCAATCCCACCACCACAGCAGGATCCCCTAGATCCAGTTGTCCAGGTGGGTTTTAAACTTCTCCAGAGAAGGAGACTCCCCAAGGACCACAAGCAATCCATACTGATGGAAGCAACTCAAGACAGCATTGCTGTGTGTACTAGTCACCTCTTTTCAGAACTTTAGATAGGATCAAAGTAACTGCTTTATAAATTAATCAACTGGTAACAGCAAAAACTCAAAAACTTTTAATTTTCTGATTCATATCTTTAATTAATTGCAACACAGTGCAATTGCATCTGAGCCGTAGCTTTCCAGTTGTTTGCTCAGGAGGGATTGCTCCACTGCTTGTGACTGACACAGCGCTATTGCCGCTTTATTGGCTTCTTTTACAGTGGCTTTTACAACATACAAGGTGCACAAGTTAAACAGAAAAGCAGCTAGTAACATTTCAAGATGGAAGGAGGCCATAAAGATGCAGGGCTGGTATAATTTACAATAACAGGAAATTACAAATTAAGGATAACTCCCTTGCTCCCGTGCCTAGTTATTCCCTCTGTACATGGTTTTTGGAATATGTCAGTAAAACGTGAAGTGTTTGCATACCATAAAAAGTTAATGGATGATAGAGTTGGCAAATACTTTGGGATTATTACCAAGATTATTTTAGATATGATTAGGCTGAAACTCAGCCACAAGCAAGTACCTATACAGGATTTTTGAGCTGTAAAAATGTTAATTATTTGAAGAACTCGGTTTGATCTAAATCAGCCAAAGCCAATAAAAAGAGATGTGGGGTTTTAAGCACATGCAAGGAACATAAACATAAATATAATCTTGAAAACAGTCAAACACGCTCCCTGAAACCTCTCTGTACATGAGTTGTTTAACACGAGCCATGCGGGTTCAATAGAGTCTCTGCACAGCCTCTCTTTATGAATGTGTGGTTATGTGGGAAACTTCAAGCACATACTTGCCAATATATTTTATCCTTTTACTGTCTACATAGTAGCTACAAACCCCTCTGATTGCTACTCACAATTGTGTCTCTCACTAGAGGGGTCCCATTACCACCATGCTGGTAGGAGTGTCTCACCCTACTTTTGGAGAACATATAGTCCTATTTTTAATATCAATGGCCTTCTAACTGATCAACACCTGTTGAATAACTTTTTAACAATGATTACAAATCATTTCACAGCGTTTACAATGTCATCTTACAATACCTGTGTATCCCCATGTGTAAGACAGGAGAACAAAATTACTGAATCTCTGAGTCCAGCTAGTACCACTGCTACTATTTATTACTATTTGTTGTGATTTATTATTATTTCAAGGAATCACAAAACATTAGGGATTAAGGAACCTCGAAAGATCATCCAGTCCAATCCCCTTGGTCTAGGTGACCAAGTCACACAAGAACACGTCCAGGCAGATTTTAAACATCTCCAGAGAAGGAGACTCCACAACCCCCATGGGTAGCCCATTCCAGGGGTCTGTCACCCTCACCATGAAGAGTTTCTTCTCATATTGATGTGGATCCTCCTCGGTTCCAGCTCACACCCACTGGCCCTTGTTCTATCACTAGGTCCCACTGAGCAGAGCCTGGCTCCATCCTCCTGACACACACTCTTCACATATTTATCAACATTAACGAGGTCACCCTTTTTTCCAAGCTGAAGAGACCCGTCTCCCTCAGCCTTTCCTCATCATGGAGATGCTCCTCTCCTTTCATGATCTCTGTGGCTCTGCTCTAGACTCTCTCCAGCCATTCTGTGCCCTTCTGTAACTGAGATGCCCAGAACTAGACACAAGATTCCAGATGTGGTCTCATCAGGGCAGAGTAGAGGGGGAGAAGAACCTCTCTCAATCTGCTAACCACCCCCCTTCTAATCCACCTCAGGTTGCCTTTGACCTTCTTGGACTCAAGGGTCCATTGTTGGCTCATGGTCATCCTGCCATCCACCAGGAGGTTTATTACTATTTATTTATTTACTATGATAAATCAATAAAACTTTGCTCCTTTGTTTTTTTTCTGAAGCAAAAATTGTCACTTTCTTTCCAAATAACGAGCTTTTGTGATAGTGTCTCTTTTTAACATAAGGAAAGTCTCCAAAATCAGAAATTAGAAAACTAAAGGTGGATTGCTCTATTTCCCAATTATTTCTTCACATTTTCACTTTCACATTGATCAAGTCTACCTCACATGTTAGGGAAAAGAGATTAAGCCATCATGCAGAGCAGTCTTTCTTTAACATCTGAATAAATATACCCAGCTTCTTGTCCCTCTGTTTTCACTTTGTCATGAGGAAGAGGGATGATTCATACCACCCTAAATGAATCTTCTGATGATGATGAGATTAATTTTTACAGAATACCCTATTTCTCTTCGCTAACCACAGAGAGGACCTAAGGTGATCAGGTCACTTCTAGGTGAGATTAATTTCCTCACGAGACCAGCATAGCCCTAATGACGATGGACCTCTCTGTATCACACATGCAAGCAATTTGGCCTGAAAATGTCCCCAGGTGATGAAGTGTGTGTCAGTCTCACCAGAAGACAGAGGCTGTCCAAGATCTCTGTGAGAATGAAACTTTACAGTTTCCAAACTCAGCTGACAGAGTGAGAAGAAAAAGCTCGTGGCATGCTGACATGAAATCTTCATGGAAGTGCTCTCCTTGTGGCCAAAGGGACCACGTAACAAATTCTATCTCCTCTGGTTAAAAGTGCTACCTGCTGCATTCATTAGCAAATTCAATTAATTGGGAGGATATTTTAACTTTATAAAAGCTTTTCATTTTTATATGACATAAATATAACATATATTGTTTCCATTCCGTTTAGATGGACCAGTCAGAAAGCAGAAACAATAATCAAAGGAAGATCAGTCATCTTTAAAATTCTTTGGAGCTTTCCCATAAAACAGTAGCAAAGGCTTCTGTTCACGAGGCATTTTGCCCATTAAGCATTATTCTGTTGTCTTTACACGTGGGACTTGCTGCAGTTGTGGTGAACACTGAACTTTCTCTCAGGCATCAGCCCACATTTCATTATGATCAGAAACCTTCATCGTAAATCCCACTGCATTGTTCTTGGTCACGGAATATATTCATCGATGGATGACCTCATCCTGTTTAATCTCATTAGTTTAGAATATTTCTTTACTAGATATCCTTATCAGAATCTCACCATCACAAGCCTTGGGAAGTTTGGCCCCAAGAGTGCTGTCACGAGTGCCGATGGGTTTTTTTGATATTTCACAATTCGTTGAGAAAGTTGTTATTTAACCCTGCGTTGCCTCTGATGAGGCAAAGAAAAGCACTGGAAATGACACAGCAAATAACAGAACGTTATGGATATCAGTTGCTTTCGCTTGATAGGACTTCAAATTTTAAAGATCTGCTTCCATGTGCCACCATTTCTCACAGACGCCTAGATAGAGACATAATTTGCAGTCTGCTGGATCCTGACTGTATTCCTGACTGCATCACTTTGTTTTGACAAAACGTGCTCAATTATACTGAGCTGTGCCTTTCCTCAGAACAGAGTCAAAATTTCAACTCTGAAAATATTACCTGAACTGACAGCTAATATTGGATAAACCTGAACTCCATCAACGATTCTCTTTTAGGGAAAAAATTAAAATTCTTCCCTGAAATGAATTTTCACTTTCTGCAGGTGTTCTACAGTAATGTTTTCTCACATCTGAGCCCTTTCTTTCTGTCACTAGTCTTTAAAAGATATGTGAAGGTAGAAAAGCTGTTGGTGTCACACATCCTTCATAAATGGAGCTAGCAGTCCTCATTGCTGGAGCACTTAGCTTCATGCGAAACCCAAGTCTGAATTAAATTTTACCTGAAGAGATTCAAAATGGAGCTCGTGGCTTCTATGTGGAACTAAACTGACACCAGATGATGTTACATCAAATTTACTTTTACAGAAACAGTGGAGTTGATAAAAAAAATTATCAAAGAGTTTTTAATTCTGAAGAAGACATCAACTGACAAAAAGGGTCTCAAATCTAGCATGGCGGCTAGTAACTTTGGGAAGGATCTGGATGTTCATCTGTGTTTCAAAGGCTGTTTATGCAGTTTTTTTTAATGACTCTTTCATGTAAATTCTGCTCTCCCTCAGGGTTAGATTAGAGCCCTTGGAAGAGCAAAATGAAGTTATGCACAAATTAATATGTGGATTTACTTCTCATCTGAGCTCTCAAGTTTATTCATGAGTACATGAATGGCCATAGCTTGTTTCTGAATCTTTCATCTCCCTTGTGTTCTTCAAAAAAAGCTTTTCTGAATATCTGTAAGTTGCTCATGATTTCAGAGTAGGCCACAATACTTCAGTCATCCAGTCACCAGTTAGGTTTTAACTGACCAATGCAGCGACAGGATCGATACCATATGACTGAAGTAAAACATAATGCTCTTTTCGTGGTGAGTAGGTGCCACTCATGAGCACCTCATGGTCCAGAAAGGGTACGTCAAAGCTGCTTAGTAAGTATTTATGAATAAATCAATTTTCAAAAATCAATGCTAGCTTGCAAACAATTTCTGAGGATAAAAGCAGCTACAGAAAGTATTAATAACAACAGAGCTCAGGTAGCTCTGTTTTGAAGACTCTTCTTGGAGTTATAAGCCTGTTTGAATAAACATACAAATCATTCACGAGCTCAGTCACCCCCAGCAGGTCTTACAAGCTGATTAGAGGCAACCTGTGCAGTTGTATGAGATAAACACGATGTGTTTTACTCTTTAGTGCAGATGTACAGACTTTGCCACACATTCCCAGGACTACAATGGCTTTGTATAGTCCAGGAACTCCACTATAGAAACATTGCCTCGTGCCCTCATCTTCATGGTTTAGCAGTTCTTGTCTTCCCTTGTCTTAAGTCACCAATTCAAGAGGCATATATTGGTCATAACAGGCATACGTTGGTCAAAATGAACTGAATTGTTCACTGCTCGAGGAAGCTGTTGAATCCTTATTCAACTACAGTTGCATCCAAGAACGTTGTTCAAGAATTAAGAACCATCAGTGCATAGGAAATAGAGAGATTTTGCAAAAACAGAAGTTATGCACAAAGGATTTATTATCTCTAGAAAGAAAAACCTTCTTTCCATCCAATGGGTGAATGACTTTGCAACAATTATCATAGAATCATAGCATTGTCAATGTTGGAAAAGACTTCCAAGATCACCAAGTCCTACCATCAACCCAAACCCACCCGGCCCACTAAACCATGTTTTCAATGGTGACTCCACTACCTCCATGTGTCAACCTGTTCCAACCCTGTTTCAACCTGTTCCAACCCTGTTTCAGCCTTTTGCAATCCTGATCATTTTGTTAGTGAAGAATTTTTTCCTAATGTCTGATTTAAACCTTCCCTGGAACAACTTGAGGCCATTTCCTCTTGTCCTATTGCTAGTGACTTGGGAGAAGAGATCAACTCCAACCTATGACCTTCTTTCAGGTAATTTGAAAGATTATGTTGTGGTCAAGGACATCTCTCTAATTTTGCACGCACAAGAGCCATCTGAATTTCTGCAGTCCTCTAAAAACCTGAATGTAGAGGAAAAAGGAGACATTAGCTCTATGAGGGAGTTTATCTCCAGACTGGGAGCCTCTTCTACGAGAAAACTATGAAAAGATTTACTTGAGAATGGAAGATGATGTGGAGGAGGCAACAATGTGGACAGTTGCCACCCAGGACATCCCTTCTCTCAAAAACATACAGTAGTAAATATTCCTTTTTCTTTAATATTTGTGTTTTATGAAGGATGATTTGGAAATACCTGGTGAACAAAAGAGTTCTGTCCTTATACAAGAGATCTACAACTGCAACTAAGATTCATTCTCCTATTATCCAGCACCTCAAGATGTGTTTCAAGGGTATCCAGAAAACAGTAAGTTGTTTCCTGGAGCTGGGAAAGTTGGGAAGACTATTGCCTACCAGTCACCCTACCGAGGAGATATCTGTGACCTCATTAATGTCTACAAATATTTGAGGGGTGGGTGTTGGGAGGATGGAACTGGGCTCTTCTCAGTGTCATGTAGTGATGGGACGAGGGGCAATGGTTGTAAGCTGGAACATACAAGGTTCCACATCAACCTGAGAAGGAACTTATTCACAGTGAGGGTGACGGAGCACTGGAACAGGCTGCCCAAGGAGGTTGTGGAGTCTCCTTCACTGGAGATGTTCAAGGCCTGCCTGGATGTGTTCCTGTGTGACTTGGTCTGGGTGATCCTGCTGTTCCAGGCGGATTGGACTAGATGATCTTTCGAGGTCCCTTCCAGTCCGTAGTGATTCTATGATTCTATGAATCAAAGTGATGTCTTGAGCCCAGGACATGATCATAAAGTGTATCAAAAAAGAAAAATACTGTAGATTTAGGAGCCATCCATCAGAGACCCCAAATGGATATCATCAGTGGGCTTTTTGGACTTGACATAATCCCTATATTAACATGTATTTAACATTATTTAACATAATCCTCACATTAACATACAGGGATTTAATGTCCCTACAAACAGCTGACCGCTCCAGATGGAAGAGGAGCCACAGGAAACAGATGAAAACCTGTGTAAATACTCTGAAAAAAAAAAAATAATCAAAAATGTTGGGTGGTCGTTTGTTAATTAGCTACATTAATTACACTTCCACTAAGGAAAAACAGATCAGTCAGGATTTAGGCTGAAGTAGAGCAGTGTTCAATAAATGCTCCCTCTGACCCCTGCGGCAGTCTGATACACTCCTGCAAGCTGTTTATCCTGTAAAAAGCAGAAGTGCATCTTGTTCTCAGGAACAAGCCCAGCCAAAGATTAAAGGAGTAATTAAAGACCAAACCTTCATGCTCTATACTATAAAAACCTCTTAACAACGTTGGCTATAGTGAAGGTTTGTGTTATAAATAGACTGAAATGCCAGGTTGGCTTTCTGAGCTCTCTGTTTTCAGATATATTGCTGAACTGAGAGTTTTCATTTGATAATTAGTTGTGGTAGAATTCAGCACCTTAGCTTGATTTAGTCCTTGGAGTATCTGAGTTTCTGAAAACAGAAAGTATGTGTATAATTGCTCGGTGGCGACTGGAGAGTTGTGAGGAGCTGCGAGTTAATACCTGTTAAGTGCATTTGAAAAACCTTCTGTGTAGGTAAACTAAACACAGAGATCAGCACACGGGAGAAAATAGTATATTTGTGCTTCTGTTCACTCATGCAGGACAGACCACCCCGTGAACCTGACCCTGGGAGGTGAAGAAACACCTTTTCCCTGTAGTTCTGTTGCTAGCCAGTGATTTGGTGGCACAAAAATGTGTCAGCGTTACGCCAGAAGTCCTCGGGGTGTAAAATCACATTTCTCCTCTGCTCCTGTGTATGACTAGGAAATATAGAATCATAGAATGTATTGGGTTGGAAAGGACCACCAAAGGTCTAGCCTAACCCACTTACACCAAGCAGGGACATCTCTGACTAGAACAGGCTGTGAAGAGCCTCATCCAGCCTGACCTTGAGTTGCTCCAAGGATGGGGGTCTCACAGAATCATAGAACATTATGATCTCCATCATCTCTCTAGGCAGCTTGTTCCAGTAATTCTCCCACCCTCAAATTCAAGGACTTTTTCCTCCTGTCCAGCCTCAATCTGTCCTTTTCAAGCTTCAAACCATGATCCCACACGCCCTTGTGAACTGTCCTCACCAGCCCGTTTCTCACATCCTGGTGCAAGAGCCCACATCTGAAATATTCTGTTTAGTTTTTGAGACCCTCAAAACAAAAAGGACATCGAAGTGCTGGAGCCTGTCCAGAGGAGGACAATGAGGCTTGTGAAGGGTCTGGAGCACAAGTCCTGTGAGAAGCAGTTGGGGAAACTTCACCTGTTTAGCCTGGAGAGAAGGAGGATAAGGGGAAACCTTATTTCTCTCTGTATCTACCTTAAAGGAAGTTGGAACAAATTGGAGGGCAGTCTCCTCTTCCTGGTGGCAACATACAGGACTGGAGCAAATGGCTGCAGGCTGCACCAGGGGAAGTTTAGCCTTAGTTAGAAAGAATTTCTTCACCAAAAGGGTCATCAAACATTGGAGCAGGCTGCCCAGGGCAGTGCTGGAGTCACCATCCCTGGAGGTATTTATAAAGCATTAGATTTGACACCGAGGGACGTTATTTACTGGTAACCTGGCAGTGCTGGGTTGAAGGCTGGATTTGATGATCTTAAAGCTTTCTTCCAACCAAAGACATCCAGTGATTCTGTGATTCTGTGCGCTTGCATACTGGTGTCCAGGTTACTGGAGGCAAGAAATATCTGCAGTGTCTGCTAGCCAGGAGATTTCACTTGCCTAATTTTCAGGAAAAGAAATAATTAGTGAATTCTGTGAGTTTAAAAATTGTTTATAGAGACACAAGGAAGTACTTAAAGCCAACTTGTATTTTTATGGGCACAGGCAGATAGCTACAGCACCATCCACATCTGCATCAGTCTGTTCATGGACGCGGATTCCAGAGGAAACCCTTGCAGTGTGTGAGATTCACCATGGGTGTGAAGCTTGGCATGGCCAGTGCCTTTGTTAGCAATTTTTCAAAGTCGGGAAGGGAGAGGGAAAGGGAATCTGTCTTTCATTACACAGGCACAACTGGGGGCAGTGCCATGATGTACAATAAATAACGTTAATTGTGCCGAAGTACAAGTCTTCCGTATAACAGACAATTTGGTGTGAAAAACGCTTATTAAAGGGGTTTTTTTTTAATTCTACATGTGTTCTTTAAAAAGTCATTTTTAACATGGAATCCAGCAGCATTCATTTGTCTTCTCCAGTTTAATTTTACAATTACAGAGCTCACACTGAATGATTTCAGGAGGGTTATCTTTATGCAGGAGATCAGACTAAGGGAGGATGGTGATTCCTTTTGGCCCTAACATGCTAATTTAGGGATAAGAACTGTATTTTCTAGACAGATACCAGTAAGGAATCAAATGGTTCTCTTGGACTTTGTATGGTAAAGCCACTTCCAATAACAGGAATATTCTTGTCATTGAATTCTTCTCGTTGAATTCTTCTCATTCTCTGGAACAGACTCCCCAGGGAGGTCATGGAGTCTCCTTCTCTGGGGACTTTCAAGGCCCACCTGGATGTGTTCCTCTGTGATCTGTGTTAGATAGTTTTGTCCTTCTCCGGCAGGGGGGTTGGACTCGACGATCTCTTTGGGTTCCTTCCAACCCCTAACATCCTATGATCCTATGATCCTATGAATATAATGATTCTTTGGGAACTGCAATGACTAGTGACCAGATCATTCCCATAAGGATAATTAATTCATGCCATTGTTAAATCCCAGATAGGTGAGCAAAGGTATCCCAGAACAGAATCACAGGATCACAGAATCATTAGAGATGGGAAGGGACCTCAAAATATCATCTCGTCCAATCCCCCTGCCACAGCAGGATCACCTAGACCAAGTCGCACAGGAACATATCCAGGCTCAGTTATTCTTTGGGACCATCAAATTCTGGTAGCTGCTGTTACTCAGGAGGATTTGCATCTTTCCAGTCGACCCATCTTCTTCAGATATTTTTGCAATTTTATTTTAGAGAGGTGAAAAATAGATGGAAAATCAACCTTGAACAGAAACCTGTCTGTAACGGCCAAGGTGAGAGGAAGGAGCAGGGTCAATTTAAGAGTTCACCCAGGAGGTCACATACTCATTTTCATATGTCAGCTACATGGAGCCTTGTGGGAGGCATGAGGATGCAAGAGGGTGAGATAGCCCCTAGCAAACACCCCAGCATGCCTCTTGTTCTCCCGGATTAAGTGTAGGAAACTTGCCTGTACAACTATTTCTTTTGGCTTAAGGCTCTACAGCTCTGAAACTTCTTAAGAAGGTTGGGGGGAGGGGCAAACTAAAATAAAAAAAGGAAAAAGAAGAGAAAGAAAGCATCCCTAAAGGCCTAGTTCCATTATTTGAAAGCCAATTTTTAACAGCACATATAACTTTCAAGATCAGATGCCCTGAAGCAAAACAGAGTTCAGAAAGTTTGAGCTGTTGCTCCACAGGAAATGTTTGGAAGTTCCGTGAAATTGTGTGTGGGGTGGGTGGGGTAAACCCCAAAACACCGAAGGGCAAAGCAGGGGGTTGCTTTAACAAAATACCTGGTTGGGCAGCTGCCTGAGAGGACAAACACATTTCAGGTCTGAACACTCTTGACTGTCTGTCCCATCATATTAATCACGGAAAGGTTTCACACAGCAGACTCCTTGCAGTGATGCTGTGCCCCATTCAGATCTGTTTTGCAGACGTTTGGGCCAGTGTGAGTCAATTCGCTTGAGGAAGTTCCTCCTGATTTACATCATGATAAGTACGTTTGGAAGGAACCAGGGAACACAACTCTGGCCAAAGCCGTTTCAGATGATACCCCATTAACCTACATTCACGCAGAGAAGCTGCCCCTTCCCTTTCTCCTTTCTATTATGTTCAGCTCTGAATAAGGAGGCTGGAGGCTGGAAGTTGGCTCGTTCCTGTCTTCACACGTAAGACAAATCACAAAGCAGATGTGTCGCTGCGAAGCCCTACATGGGTAGCTATTTTTCTCCCATGGAATTGCAACTCGGAAACAATGTTGGATGATACTTGTGGACATAGAAAATTGCTTGAAATGCAAGGGGAATATTAAATTCTGAACTTGATCCAGCCTTTAATAGTGTGCCAGCCTTTGTCATCAGCTCCTTGACAACAGATATGCATTCTACTAGAGAAAAACACCCCGTGGTATTATCTCAATATACACGTTGCAAATTGCCATGTGATGCCACGGAACAATTACACAAGGGTGTGATGTAACCCTGTGTAATCTTCTGGGGTTTGTCTACTGGACCCTTCTTTGCCTTATAAAACACAATTTAGCATCCAGTAGGCAAAATGAGTTGCAAGGCAACCTGCAGTGTACAGGTGATGGTGGTTATTATTCATACGGTGTTATTGTGTTGGGTTTTTCTCCTTTCACAGAATCATAGAACATTAGAGACAGGAAGGGATCTTGAAAGTTCATCCAGTCCAATCCCCCTGTAACAGCAGGATCACCTAGAGCAAGTTCCACAGGAACATATCCAGGCAGGTTAAATGTCTCCAGAGAAGGAGACTCCACAACACCCCTGGGCAGCCCCTTCCAGTGCTCTGTCACCGTCACCACCAAGAAGTTCCTTCTCATATTGATGTGGAACCTGCTCTGTTCCAGCTCACACTCACTGCCACTTGTCGTATCATTAGATGTTACTGACCAGAGTTTGGTTCCATCTTCCTGACACCCATCCTTCACGTATTTATAAATGTTAATATGGTCACCTCTCCGTCTCCTACTCATGCAATGTTATTGTGTTAGGCTTTTTCCTTTGTTTAGGTCTGTTTAGTTGGAGTTTTTAAAAGTGTTTGGGTTATGATAAGGATATGATGACCATTGTTCCTTTGTTCTGGATGCTGCAAAGTTCTTCCACAGCAATTATCCTTCTCAATGGGTTTTCTCTGTGCATGTAAATATGGCCACCTGGTCTTTAGAGATGGGAAGAACACAAAGAAACAGAGGTACCGGAGTCGCTGAATTAAAGTTGGTTTGTGGCAAGCGTTTCGAGGTCCCTTCCAATCCCTGATGATTCTATGATTCTAAACAGGACTTCACCACATATATATCTCAAAGGGATGAAAGAAAGAGGTTACACAGATTCAAGAGTGGGGTGAATCCTTAAAAGCTTCTAGAGGAGAAGTGATGCATCTGCTAAACTCAGTTATTTCCATATTATTTCAGTAATAAGTCCTTCCATAGGAGAATTTCACCATTTAACAGGACGCATGAAGTTGAAAATCACACATCTCTGAAGTCCTCAGATCCTTCACAAGCTGGGTTAAACTGTTTTTCTGTGACAAACTCCAACCTCTTACAGAAGATAATTTCTCAAGGAACAAAAAAACCCACAGCAAACACTGTATTTTGTAGAAACCATTTAGCAAGGCTTCGAAAGCCATTCTGCAGTAGGAGGCTTTTTGTAGACTTCAGCAGGAGCAGAGATTGGTGTTTGCTGAAACAAACCCTATCTACATGTTTTATACCCAGTACATTATCTTATTCATTCTCCAGGTTTCTTAAGACACTGAAACAATGACTTTCTAACGTCGAGCATGTATTTTATAATTTATGTTGCTTGATTACTTTTGGCATCTCATTCAGTTGGAGCAGCGAGGAGGCCAGTCAATTCTGTTTGTTTCTATTGATTGCTATTATTTATTCATTAGCTCGTTTATTTGCGTCTTGCCGGCAGAATGCATGATGCTATACGGACAGATAAGGAAGCTTTGACAATCAACATGCAAATGCAGAGAGGAAGCTGCAAATCAACACGAGTGACCTGACTAGGGATGGTCTTTGCTATCTGCAGTATTTTTAAGAATTCTGGGGTTTGGTTTCTCTCCATCCTTTTCGTGACTGACGTCAATGAGGCTCAGCTGGAGTTTCTGCGCCGATACCGATATGACTCAGTGACAATCTACGGGAAACTGGGGAGACATATGGCTTAATAGGAGTATTATGAAAAAATGTTTGATGTGCTGGGAAGGGGAAGCACATGCAGAATCTTCACCGTCCCTTGAGGACTGGTAAAACAAGCAAGCGGTACAATGAATGTAGGATTTTATAGAACTATAATAAATATTTAATATTTAGACACCGGGAGTACCTTAAAGTCCTGTGTGTGAGTCACCGCTGTCACAGCTAGATCTTTGGGAGTGATTTCTTATTGTTTGCTTCAGCCACGGCACAGAACATGATTAAGTAAAATGCCATTACATGGCTTTTAATCACTCTTGAAACACCACAGAACCTCAGAACGTTACAGATTGGAAGGGACCTCGAAAGATCGTCCAGTCCAATCCCCTCACCACCGTAGAATCCCCTGGATCAAGTCACACAGGAACATGACCTTTCTCCTTCTTTTTTTTGGTTTGTTTTAAATTGGTCACTGCTTGCATGTACTTAGCTTCTGGAAGAGAGCACTGAAATCCCAACAGGTTCACAAACCTGGCCTTGTGCAACCTTTCCAGATTCCTCAGTCCGTTGTTTAAGACATAATCTGTAGGTGTTGGGGATTTAGATCCCAGTACATACTTTCAAGAAGAGAGGAAATTTAAACTCCAATCTCCCTCTTCCCAGGTGATTGCCCCTGCTCACTTGAGCTGAAATGGAAAAGTACAAATTTCTCCGACGGTTCTCTCTCAGATATTGTCATGACATCTAAATTCCTTTGTGGGTCTACTTCCCCAAATTCAAAATACTCTACTTAGTAACGTGTATTTGGGGCATTTCCAGTTGTCCTTCAACAATGCTTCCCAACTGACTCACTAAGTGTAACACAAATATGTGAAGACTTTAAGCTGAAATGGTGCCTTCAGGAAATAAATGCTTTCCTGAAGAGAAACTATTCACCATGCTGTACTCTAGGCTCAGTCCTGCAGTGATTTATGTCTACACTTAATTTTGCACTGGGGGTAGCTATGCTGAAGTCAGTGGGACTGCTCAGAGTTCAGAAAGTTAGCCACATACATAAGATTTTGTGGGACTGAGCAGATGAAGAAAGATTCTGACATTAAAGGACAACACAAAGAGATGATCGGTTTGAGAAGGATCCTATTAAGTGTCTACAGTTGTACAACACAACATCCCAAGTCTGACCATTAAGAAAGAAATATTACACTAGTCCTTAAAGCATCTGAAGTCCTTGAGGTCCTTGTGGTTTCAAATTGACTGGATTTTATGTTACAGCTGCTTTTTCCCTTCAAATTACCTGTGTTCATAATCTGTGTTTCCCTGTCCATCTTGTCATAGTGGAGAGACCCCACCCTGCTGGAGAGGCTGAGTAGTTGATTTCTGGGATTTCTTTGTCTAGTTCTGGAATCCTCAACATCTGAAGGACATAGAGCCCCTGGAAGGTGTCCAGAGAAAAGCAACTCAAATTATCAGAGGGCTGGAGCACTTCCTCTCTGAGGATGGGCTGAGCAAGTTGTGATTGTTCAGCCTGGAGAAGAGGAGGCTCCCAGGTGACCTTCAAGCAGCTTTCCAACATCTGAAGGGGGCTAAAAGAAAGCTGGGAGACAAGGGTAGTAGTGAGAGAGTAGGGGAAAAGGGTTCTGGACTTTAAGAGAGGATATTTAGGCTGGCCATGAGAAACAAATCTTTTGCTGTGAGGATGGGGAGATGCCCAAGGAAGTAGTGGCTGCTCGATCCCTGGCACTGTTGAAGGCCAGGTTGGCTGGGGCCTTGAGTAACCTGCTCTAGTGAAGATGTCCCTGCCTCTGCAGGGGGATTGGAACTGCATGAGTTTTGATGTCCCTTCCAACCCTGGTCATTCTGTAATTCTATGATTTTCTGGCCTTAGTACACCAAAAAGGACAGATGGCTCCAAATCCATAAACTTCAAAACTTTCTGAAGATTTAGAACCATAGAATTAGAAAATGGATTGGGTTGAAAAAGGTCTTCAAAGCTCATCTATCCAACTCCACTGCATCTTCAACCAGAGCAGGTTGCTCAAAGACCCCCAAAGTGCAACTTGAACTGAGGTGGTTCCAGGGATGAAGCTTCTCCCACTTCTCTTGTCAACCTGGCCAGGATCTCACCACCCTCAGCATCAACAATTTCTTCCTTCTTTCCAGTCTGAATCTTCCTCTTTTAATTTTAAAGCATCTTTTAATTTTAATTTTATGCCATCACCCTGTCTGGGCACAGCAGCCCTTGCTCAAAAGTCTGTTTCCAGCTTTCTTATCAGTTCCTGTAAATATAGAAAAGCCCAAAAAAGGTCTCCCTCAGCCTTCTCTTACACGAGATAAACAAACCAAACTATCTCAGCCTGTTCTCACGTCTGAGGGGTTCCAGCCCTTGACTCATTTTTGTGGCCTCCTCTAGCTACATGCAGCTACAATGGTGTTAGGAATACATGAAATAAATGAGGCAATTTATGAAACAGTAAATGAAGATGAAACATTTGATGTCATTCCTCAATCCCTTGTGATGCTTTCGACTGAGGGGCACAGGACCTAATTCTGGTAGCAAATTCATAGCCCAAAAAAAATGCCATGATTTCTGTGGCCATTAGTCACCACCATCCACACATTCCTCTTCTATGCATTAAAAAGAGACTTGGAAGAGTGTAAAAGGAACTTTATATTTGTTGTTTCCACTCCCAAAGTTCTAAATCAAAGTTATATTACTACTTCTCACTTGGAGGAGGGAAACCCCGACTTCCTTCCATTGTGATTTTGAACCTTAGAGAAAACGATTGTTCAGTAGCCAGGAAAAGGATCATCCTGATATTAGGAAATGGTTGCAGGTCTAAAGTGGCTTCAGTTCAGTTTCTTCCACACCACAGATTTCTTTTATGACCACATGTATCACCTAGACCAAACTCTTAACTCTTCCACCTTCTAAAAGTACTCTTGAAATCTAAAGCATTTAACTACTCAAAATATTTAATTTTAAGCCAGCAGGGTGCCCAGGTGGCCAAGAAGACCAGTGGCATCCTGGTCTGGATTAGAGACTCTGCATCCAGCAGGAGCAGGGAAGAGATTGTCCCCCTGTACTCAGCACTGGTGAGACTGCACCTTGAGTACTGGGTCCAGTTCTAGGCACATCAGTACAAGGGAGGCATCGAGGTGGTGGAGCGAGGGCAGAGGAGCGCAACAAAGCTGGGGAAGGGCTTGGAGAATAAATCTTACCAGGAGAGATGGAGAGAGTTGGGGGTGTTTAGTTTGAGGAAGAGGAGGCTGAGGGGAGATCTCATTGCTCTCTACAACTATCTGAAGGGACACTGTAGAGATGTTGGTGCTGGGCTCTTCTCACAGCTTATTAGTGACAGAATCAGAGGGAAGGGCTTCAGGCTTCAACAGGGGGAGTTTAGACTGAACATCAGGAAGAAATGCTACACAGGAAGAGTGTTCAGACAGCAGCATGGGCTACACATGGTGATGGTTGAGTCACCACGCACGGATGAGTTTAAAAGTCACTCAGATGTAGTGTTGGGGGATCTGTTTTAGGAGTGGACTTGTAGTGTAGGGTTGATGGTTGGACTTGATGATTGCCAGGGTCTTTTTCAACCTGAATGATTCTGTCATTCTGTGAAAATGATCTGAGGATCTCAGCTTCAGTCTGTTTGAGGTATTTTTTCCAAACATATTTTCCAAATAAAATTAGAGTCACTCTTCAACACTCTTCGGAGATGCTGTCAGAAAAGTGTGACTTAATGACTGTAAGAGGCTCAGGGTGGGAAGCAGTAACAACTGTGATAAAAATCGTTTCTACGTCTTTAAAATATTAAACCTGAATCTGGGCACTGAGATGTGGCTGGAACAAAATGGTTGTGTTTAATTACATAAAAGCCTTCTTTACAACTGGCTGACAAAATATGACTTGGCCACTCGCCTATTAAATATATTCTCAACAGTATGGTTAAATTACTACCTGGTGTTTGTTTCCTAATGTATCGTATCCAGTGAAGGGCAAAGATGGAAATCCATAATACGAAATCCATTCCGTTCAAAGCCAGTAAGCCCAAACAGCGTTAGGAGATTTGAATTATTTCCTCCTGCCTCCACCATCTTATTTTTATTAAATAGAAACAAAACCGAGACTTTATAGAAACCTTTGGGAATTTAAAATGGTCTGGTGATTTTTCTTAGTAAACAGCAACACCTAGAAATTTGATTTCTGGCCGAACCTTGTGTTTGGCAGAGATGCTCTTTGTCAGGGAGCGCTGCTTGCAGACGGGCTCATTATAAGCTTTGATTTCACAGGTACGAAATTAAATCAATATGTTTCCCACAAACACAACTTGCTGTGCTTTGGGGATGAGCTAGCTGATGGGAGGGAGATGTCAGGGAAGGAGGATGGAGGAAATAAACCATTGCAAACAGATGTGTGTTTGTAGAGAACGGCTTTGATTTCTAACTGGTGGTTGTGTGGTTTATCTCAAAGCACTTATATAGGGCTTTGTATAAGCGCAGCATTATTAGAGTTTCTAAAGCCCTCTTCCCAAGACACAAAATGCACAGGATAAGGCTGATGCAAGACATGATTTTCTAAATCATATGTATGGTAAACCTGGAGAAGCTATTGTATGTGCAGTAAGGTTTCCCTAGAAAGGAACATGTAACCCAAGGGAAGGCTTTGCTTCTTGTGGACTGATGGAGAAGCATCCTCAGAGCAGTCGGCTTTGAATACAGACAACAGGCAGTGCAACCTCTATAAAACCTACAAAGATGTTTTCTTCTTGCTGTTCTCAACCAAATAACTTTTGTTTCTTGGTCATTCATTCTCCTATAGGAACAGGCTGCAAGAGTTGGGGCAGTTCAGCCTAGAGAATCACGGTACATTAAGGGATTGGAAGGGACCACCTAATCCAATCCCACTGCCGCAGCAGGGTCACCTCTAAGGACACAGTCTAGTATCTGAAAGGAGGTCTACAAGAAGCCTGGGGAAGGGAATTTTACAAGAGATTGTAGTGATAGGATAAAGGAAAATGGCTTCAAGCAATAGGTGATAGATTTAGATTAGATATTAGGAGGAAATTCTTTATGGTGGGACTGCTGAGGCCCTGGAACAGTTTGTCCAGGGAGGCTGTAGCTGCCTTATCCCTGGAAGTGTTCAAGGCCAGGTTGAATGGGGCCCTGGGCAATCTGGTCTGGTGAGAGATGTCTCTGCCTACGGCAGTTGGAACTAGATGATCTTTAAGGTCCTCTCCATGATAGAGAGGTTCCATAGAACCATTCTGTGATTCTGTGATTTCATTCATTGCTACTAGCCCCTAGTCAGTAGCCGCAGCCCACTTAATGTATGGTTTCTTTTCTGCAGCAGAGCACTGTCTCTACTAGTTCTCTTTTTCACATGCATGCCTAAAAATATATACATGCCTTTTAAGAAAGATGTAAGACTTTCCTGTATTTGTTGTGAGAGAACACAAAGAAAGCATGGGAACACAAAACCCATGAGAAAGCACAAAAAGAAGCCTTCAGGCATCTCTAAATGCCAATCTCGTCTTCCCAAGAGAATCAGTAGGTTTGGTGATAGGATGTGCTTTTATGGGCAAGAAGAGATCTGTATGGGACTTCCAAAAATGAATAGTGATTTACTGGAAAAATCTTTGGAACTTTTGAGTGTGTTTTTGACAGCAAAATCCTGCAAATGCTTAAGTTCCTGATAAAACTTTTAGCTAAAAAACTTTCAGTTCCAGTTTAGAGACTTCAGCTCCCATTTGGGGAGTTCTGATAAAGGATGACGTGCAAGCATGGCCTTTATGAACTACTGTTATTAGTCACTCCTCAAAACCCTTTGGGCATTTTCGGGTACAGAACCATTATCAGAAGCACTACATGAAGAAAGATGCACAGCAGCAGTTCTTTTATAGATAGGCCACCTAACTTCTTGTACGTCATGTCCTGCAGTCTCCCTGTCTTGCCTATCCAGCCTAGAGAAAAGAGGCTCTGGGGAGACCTTACAGCAGCATTCCAGTACCTGAAAGGGGTCCTATAAGAAGGCTGGGGAAGAAGGCTTCCCTCCCAGACTTTAGAAGAAGCCTTCTTCACACCTATGTCTACTCTACGAAAAGACCACGTGCCCTACTTGCATTGTCTATAGTGGCTGTACTATGTGATATGCAGGGTCTTTCAAAGCAGAGCTTTAATCAGCTTGTCCTCCTTAAGCTTCTCATGATTAACAGGCATGTTTGGCATTGCAAAACCAACTCATATGTATTGTCCTCACCAACCATATCAGGAACCTGGAGTAGAGGATCAGCACGGAAACAAACTTAGACCTTAATGAAAAATCCTGTTTTATTGGCATCTAATCTGTTCACAAAGGGGGAGAAAGAGTTATGAGAAGATTCTCCTGTAATCAGTGGAGAATCTTCTCCCTAGGGACAAGAGAAAATGGGGTCAAGTTCTGCCAGGGGAGGTTCAGATTGGATCTTAGGAAGAACTTCTTCCTACAAAGAGTGGGGAGGACTTGGAACAGGCTGCCCAGGGAGGGGATGAAGGCACCACCCCTAGAGGTGTTTAAAAAACAGGTAAACATGATGTTTTAGAAGGTACAGTGGATGGTTGGACTTGATAAGCTTGGAAGTCTTTTCCAACCTTGATGATTCTAAAGGTCTTTATACCAGTGGCTGCCATTGAAGTGACAACAGACCTTGGTTTGCAGTCCAAGGGTGAGGCAGGAATCTTGCGTTTATTGCCAGCAGACGAGAGCTGCAGAAGATATCAGAGCATGTGTTAGTGTTTAGAAGGGGTAAGGATAGGTCATGAAGATGAAAGACCCATGCAAGTGTGGATTGTTTTGGTGAGAAAGGAAATTTAGGTCTTCCCTCTTCCTCACTGGCTTGTGATTTCTGCGTTTTAAGCTTCAAAACTGGTGTCCTGTAGCCAGATGAGACCTCCAACTGTTATAGTTAGAATGCTGCAATTGCAGTAGACAGTCACACAGTTATTAAAGATCTAGGAAAAAATGCCTCCTGGCCTTTGGGAATACGATCTGCTTAATATATCAAAAGCAGCACTGAGAGCTAAATGACTACCCTCAGAGGAAGAAAATACCAAAAAATACCAAACTGGTGTTTGGGTGTTGGGTTGGTTTTTAAACTTTCATTTGCTTGTTTATTTTCTGTCTTTTTCTGCCGAACTAACAAATGAAGCTCTGACTCCACCAGCTCGTAGCCTGTAGATCACAACTGGCCATGTTTCTGGAAGGCATGTGCTCATCAAACATAGATTATGCTCTAGTCAAAACAGCAGATCACTGTTCAGCTCAGTTATTTTGCTGAAGTGCATAGTGGGCTGGTGGAAGTCAGCAATAACCATCTTCTGCTTGCTCCTGCAGACAACCTCTGGGTTGTCCAGCAGCCCTTTTCCATCCATGATAGTTCTGGAGCAATGTCAGTCTAGATGAATGGGAGCAAGGTTTTCAGAGACAGATATGTGGGATTCAGACTACCTGACAGACATTCCTGGGGCTTGAGAAACTTTTGATCAGCCATTCAGGACCAAGGAATCAGGCTGAGAACTTGGGGAAGAAAAAAGTCTGAAAGAAATGAGAGAAAATTCTACAGGGATGGGGAAAACTGCTTCTTAAAAGGAAGTCAGAAGAGGAGTGATTTTAAGTCTAGAATTATTGGTTTGAACTAAGCTAGATATGAGCCAGCAGTGGGCTCAGGTGGCAGAGAAGGTCAATGGCATCTTGACTTACATGAGCGCTAGTGTGGCCAGCAGAGGTAAGGAAGTTATTGTCCTTCTGAGGCACTGATGAGACCACAGCTAAAGTTCTGGGTTCAGTTTTGGGCACCTCAATACAAGAAGGATGTTGTGGTGCTGGAGTGGGTCCAAAGAAGGGCAATAGGGTTGGTGATGGGTCTGGGGAATCAACTTTGTGAGGAACAGCTGAGAGAGTTGGGGCTGAGGTTAAGGAGAGACCTTATTACTGTCTACAACTGCCTGAAAGGGGGTTGTAGAGAGATGAGGGTTAGTCTCTCCTCACAAGGAACAAGTGATAGGACAAGAGGAAATGGCCTCAAGATGTCCTAGGAGAAGTTTAGGTTAGACATTAGAAGAAACCTCTTCCTGGAAAGGGCCATCAGGTCTTGGAACAAGCTGCCCAGGGAGGGATTTTGAATCATCATCCCCGGATGTATTTCAGTCATGAACATCTGGAGCTTAGAGATGGCTTTTAGTGGTACCTTCGGACAGTTAATGGTTGCACTTGACAGTCTTAAAGGTTATTTCCAACCTAAGTAATTCTGCAATTCTGTGATGTGCAATGGTCTTTGAAATCCCTCCAGGAATCATAGAATCATAGAATCATCATGGCTGGAAAGGACCTCCAGGATCATCAAGTCCAACCTTTATCCTAGTGTCTAACCGCTAGACCATATCCCCAAGCGCTGCATCCACCCGTTCCTTAAACACCTCCAGGGTTGGTGACATCATCGCCTCCCTGGGCAATCCATTCCAGCTCCTGACCACCCTCTCAGTAAAGAATTTCTTTCTAACATCCAATCTAAACCTTCCCTGACGCAACTTGAGGCCAGGAATGGTGACTCCACCACTGCCCTGGGTACTCTCTGTCAGGTACTGGCTGACAACACTTCCAGTGAAGAAGTTATTTGGCCAACCTAAACCACTGACATAACCTGAGGTTATTTCCTCTCATCCTGTCATGTGTTGCTCAGGAGAAGTAATTGATTCCCACCTCACTCCATCCTCCTTTCACAGAGTCATAAAGAGAGTGGGAAGTTTTCTTCTCAGCCATACTTTCTCCAGGCTAAAACACAGAAGCAATACCTAGAGGGTGAAGCAGGGGAGTCAGGATGGAAAGAAGAGCTGGAGGGAAGTGAAAACCCATAAAACAATTTTACAAAACATGCTGTGGAGACACTGGCTCCTACAGTGGGGTAATTCAAGGCCAGAAGTACATTATGACTGGGAAAAGTAAATAATGGCAATGAAGCCATAATTCCTGCAGTAATTGGAAGTGTGCACAGGAACTTATTTTCAATTTGGTGACTATGTGAGACTTTCGATAGTTATTAGGAGGATAATTAGGGGTGAAACGAACATTAAATCAGTGTGTGCTAGCTAAAGCTCTATATATGTTTCTGTGTAAAAATGTCTAATTTTGGTTTCACTCAAAAACAGGACAAAATTTTACCCTTAAAGCTGTATTTTTTTTCTTTGCAAAAGTGTGTTTTTTCTCATTTTTTTCACTAAAAATATGTTATTTCCCTTTTGAAGCTTTTTCTTCATTTCCCGTAATTTCTCGTGACTATATTTGTGTACAAAGGGAGTCCTCTACATGACAAAGGGAGAGTAGGTGACACTGGCAAGATGAAACTTAGAGGTAAATCACTTACTGATGCAAATCAGAACCTCCCAGGTCCCGACAGGAGCAAAGAGGGGCTGCGGGGCAAGGAAACACACATATGCATGAGTCTGCTCAAAATCAGCTGTGGTAGTGCTGCGCTTCTGGACAGACTGGTCTTTTACTGGGCAGTCCTTTACTGGCAGTGACCCCGGGCTCACCGAGTTCTCAAAACCCCCTTTCAGCGAGAGCCGTCATCTGCTGCCTACATTGCAGTGCTACCTCCTCACAGAGTGCATTTAGGAGAAAGCACTTTATTATAACAAACACAGAAAGCGGGTAACGTGGAGGTGCTCGGCTAAATGGAGCAGCTGCTTTCAGTCTGA
>VXBP01004150.1:40250-50712 GCA_013400115.1 Rhinopomastus cyanomelas
AAAATAAAATAAAATAAAATAAAATAAAATAAAATAAAATAAAATAAAATAAAATAAAATAAAATAAAATAAAATAAAATAAAACAATCAGGGTGGGGAGAAAGAGATCAGCGAAATACCATGAAATAAAATGAAAAGTCCCTCCTGGGTGTTCATTTGAGCGGGGTGGAGCACATTCCCCTCCACCCCTCAAACCGATGGTCTAAAGAAGATGTCTGTGCTGTCAGGGCCTGATGAAGTGCTTCCAAGCCACAGGGCAGGGCTTCACGCTGCCTTCACACAGGGAAAGTTTTCTGCGCTTGTCTGTGCAGCAGCACAGACTCTCTCAGATGAACTCCAGCTGCGCGGTGCCTCGCCGGCAGAGTCGTCATGTTTTAGTAATGCCAGCCGATTTGAGCAAATGGTCTCCCCTCGCACAGCTCGCTCGCTCTCACCACTGCTCTCTCTCATATGTTCATAGACACACAGGCCTTTATTATCTTTTTTGCTCCTTGGTTTTGCTCCTTGTTCCCTTCTTCAGGGAAAGGGTTTAAATCTCAGCTACCTTATTCTCATGAGCTTCACCTGGAAATAGCACTGGGCAAGGCTTTGCTGGCTCCTCTGCCATCAAGCAGCAGATGTTCTGATGGTGGAAATTATAGCACCATAGAATGTCTAGGGTTGGAAGGGACCTCCAAAAGTCACAGTATCACAGTATCACAGTAATTATAGCGTTGGAAAAGACCTTAAAGATCATCCAGTCCAGCCTAAACCCAAAAAACCCCAGTAAAACTAGCATCTAACACCTAGATCATGCCACTCAGCACCTCACCCAACCTAACCTTCAACACCTCCAAGGATGGTGACTCAACCACCTCNTACCAAAGTCATCTAGCTCAACATCCTTACAACAAGACGGGACACCTCTAACTAGAACAGGTTGTCCAGAGCCTCATCCAGCTTGACCTTGAATGGTTCCAAGGATTGGGTCTCCATCACGTCTCTAGTCAGCCTGTTCCATGGATCCCCCCACCCTCAGGTCAAAGAACTTTTTCCTCTTGTCCAGCCTTTTTCAGCTTCAAACCATGACCTAGCCTTCTCAAAGCCCGTTTCACGGTTTAGAAGATCACCATATCTTGCTGCCTGAGCCTTCTCCTCTTCAGTCTGAACAATCCTAACTCTCTCAGCTTATCCCCATAGCAGAGGGTCTCTTCTGTCCTTGTGCTTCTTGTGTTGGGAGGTCCGGAGCTGGATAAAAGCACAGAATATTTTTGGCTGGGAGAGACCTTTAAGATAATCAGGTCCAAACCAGAAGTAACTCCTCCACCAGGGTCTATTCTAGGTGGAAATCCGTATGAGACAGAGAGCACATAGCTGGAAAGATTCAGAATCTTCAGCCTTGAACCTTAATCTACCAATCAGCTCAACCTGACCATCACTTTACAGAGAGCTGGTTTCCTCAAACACTGACACTTTATATTTCTCAGCCATGTCATTTTTACTGATTGCTCCTTACCCAGAGGTAGTGCAGCAACCATTTCTGTCATCAGGATCAGACACTCCTCTTTCACAGTGGTGGCACGTGGTAGGTCACACCATGGTCAGCTTGTTTCCACAACAGACATTCCAGAGGTCTGAGACTGCCTTTCTCTGAGAACATTCCAAATGCTTGTGGTTCCAGCCACACACACAGACACACACACACATATATATAAGGAAATTCCTGTAACAGCATCACTAGCACGACTGTCACCTCACCACCATCCATGTGTTTGTGGAGGGACAGATGGATTGCAGTAACTCAGTTTCTTCCCAAACACTGAGCTAAAATCGTCTGAGTTCCAGACATGCTGTATGATGGCAGCCAGTCGCAGAATCTCAGATTCGTAGAAGCATTAAGGTTGGAAGAGACCTTTAAGATCAAGTCCAACTGTCAAACATACATATGCGTGCACGTTCCGTATGTAAAGGCTCTACACCTATGCAACAAGATGCTCTGAACACTACAACCGTGTCCCAACGCACTTTGCCACACATTGTAGGAACATGCTTGTCAAAACTAACACACGCTCTTTCCACGTGGTGTTTCTCAAGGTAGTTTTCCAGACAACTTTGCATTTTCTCTCTGTTCTGAGCATTGTGTTGGTCTGAAAGCTCAGAGAATGTGTTTGCATAATTTAAGGTTTAAAGAAACTGTTGAGAAGTCAGTGTTCACCATCTTGTTTTTGTTCTCATTCCTCTGCTCTTACAGCATTTTCAGTTCCTTCTCCCACCTAAAGCTGCCAAAAAGCTGTTGAAGTGTGTAGTTCAAATCATGTGAGAAGTAAGATTGGAAAAGGGGAAAATTAATTGCAATGCTCTACGTCCATGTCTTGTCATTACATCCACCCCAACCCTGGCTCCAGTGTTGGGTGGCCCCACTTGCGACAAGAATGCTTAGGAGGGATCATGGACAACCTGGTTCAATGTGGGTCATAGAATCATAGAATCATTAGGGACTGGAAGGGACTCAAAAGATCATCTAGTCCAACCCCCCTGCCAGAGCAGGATCATCTAGACCAAGTTGCACAGGAACATATCCAGGTAAACATCTCCAGAGGAGACTCCACAACCCCACTGGGATCCTCAAATATACCCAAAAGTTCTTTTCAGCGAACTTTGTTGTTAGCAATTTTGTGCCTCAGTTGTTCAGAGACACTGTGGCTGCTCCATCTCTGTCAGTGTTCAAGGCCAGGTTGGATGGGGCTCTGGGCAACCTGCTCTGGTGAGACATATTGCTGCCCATAGCAGGGTGGTTGGAACTAGATGATCATTAGAGCCATGAAGGTGTTGAAGAGAGCTGATGAGGAAGATGGGCCTCTTGATCTTGGAAAAAAGGAGAGAGGTGATGTCACTAATGTTGATAAATATGTGAAGGGTGAGTGTCAGGAGGATGGAGCCAGGCTCTGATCAGTGTCATTTAATGATAGGACAATAGGCAATGGATGTGAGCTGGAACAAAGGAGGTTCCACATCCATCTGAGAAAGAAATTCTTCACAGTCAGGGTGATAGACCACTGGAAGGGGCTGCCCAAGGAGGGTTGTGGAGTCTCTTTCTCCGGAGATGTTTAAAACTTGCTTGGATATGTTCCTCTGTGCATTGGTCCAGGGGATTCTGTTGTGGTGGACGATCTTTCGAGGTCCCTTCCAATCCCTAATGTTCTATGATTCTGTGATATAGATCCCTTCCCTTCTATGACAGTGGGATTTGCCATGTTGGCCTTCCTTGCATCTGAATTTCCAACACTTCTGTTAGGTCACACTTGACTATGTAAGACCGAGGTGTACTAGATGGTCCATAACTCATGGTTTTGAGATCCTGTGAATAGCATTGTCTATGCTGTTTTATGGGTATTTACTGTCCTCATGGTATCTAAGTAATCTCATACCTGTGGCGCAGGGATTGGACTGGATGATCTTTCGAGGTTCCTTCCAATCCCTAGTGTTGCTGTTCTGTGATGCAGACCTAAATGGACAGCTCTAAGGCTGGAGGGGAAAACATCACCCAGCTCTACGTGTCGGGTCTTTATTGTGTCTGAGTTCAGCAAATGCTGTGTTGGAAGAAAGGTAGACAGAAACACTGTGTTCACACTGCTGAGACTTGTGTCAGTCTGAGGGCAGCCATGTGTGTCTCACAAATGCTTTGAGTATGTTCTAACTTTTGGAACAGATGCATCAGACTTAAAATATGCCTCTGAATTTGTATAGTAGCAACAAACTGCTCAGGAAACCAGAAACGTCGGATCATGATTGTTGTGTAAAGTACCAGTACCCTGGCTCCTGCAAGCTCCTTCTGAAGGCTCCGTTTGGACTTAACGTAAGTTCAGGACAAGTTGAGAAGCCTATTGTGCTGCAGAGAGCACAGCAGAAGTGGTGGTGTTCCTGTGGGTCACTTAGCTGTGACTTGCCAGCCATGTGGTTCTGGTTAACATTTAGGAGAGCTCTGCAAAGCGAAAAGAAATGCTATAAAAACACAGAAAACTGCTGAAGAGCTGCCCAGCTATTCTATCTTGTCTGTGTGACTGCTGTGGGTGATTGCTCTCTCATTGTTTCGGTGCACTCGCACCCCTCAGGGAGCTCCGCTTGTACATTTCGTGTCAGACACCGAGAGGGGAAGTGCAGCTCGGCTACTTGTGGCAGAGGTTTCTCAGGTGCTGTGATCTGAGGTAACTCTTTGCCCAGCCAAACTGAGCAGTCAAGGAAGTGTGCCCTAACCTTCTGTCTTGGTTCATAACCTTCATGTCTCCGTGTGTTTTAAAATTCTTCTGACAGTGTTTATCTCCCATGTCTGGTAGGAGTGATTGATGTTAGTAGGTTGGTAGTGCCCATCGCATTTTAACGTTGCCACCGCAACCGCATTAACTACACGTTCAGGAGTGTGTAAACGTAGGGAGTAACACGTGAAGGGTGGGTGTCAGGAGGATGGAGCCAGGCTCTGCTCAGGGTCATCTAAAGATAGGACAAGGGCCAATGAGTGTCAGCTGGAACATTGGAGGTTCCACATCGATACAAGAAAGAACTTCTTCACAGTGAGGGTGACGGAGCCCTGGAAGGGGCTGCCTAGAGAGGTTGCATAAAAGAATTAAAATAATAGAAATAAATATATGCCTGTAGAAGTAAAGAAAATTAAAACTAAATTTAACTGAAATATATAGTAAAATAGAAGTAGAGATGTGTATAAATAAAGGGAAAAAGCAAATAATAAAAAAATTCATCAGGTAAATTGAAATTAAGTGCGTACATGAAATGTAAATAGAACTAAATATATAGAAGTATACAGAAAAAATTAGACCAATTGACAAAATTAACTGAAACATAAATTGAAATGAAATATTGAAACATAAATTAAAAAAATTAAATAGAAAGAAATATATACATGCAGGAATAAAAATGTCAATACAATCAGAAGTTAAATTTCAGTGCAGTATAGAAATTTACAGGAAATGTATAAATGGAAGTGAAATACAAATATTTAATTTAATAATTTAAATGCAACAAATAAAATAGAAATAAATAGATATGTGTCTAGACAAAGGAAAACTTAAAGAATATTACAAAATTAGATTAAAACATAAATCTAAATGAAGTATGTACATGTAAAAGAAATAAATAAATAAACTAGAAATCAATATAGAGAGATCAAAATAAACATTAAATAAATTTAATAAGATTTAAGTGAAATATGTTATTTTGAATGAAATTCTGAAATTACATGTGAATTAAAACCTAACATAGAAATAAATACGTGTAGAAATGAAATAAGTCAATAAAATTCAATTTAAACTTAAAAGAAAATTACAAATTTAAATGTAATGTTTAAATAGAACTTAAATACATAAATGTCTTGAAATACTGGAAATGCAATTAATAACATTGAAATAAATTGGTAGGTGTAGATACAAAGAGAAACAAAATATTCACATTAGGTAAAATACATAAATTTAAATTAAATCCATAAATTAAATATAAATGAAATAAGTAAAACAGAAATATGTTCACATAGAAATAAAGGAAAAGGTAAACCAAATTAAACTTGATTTTAAATGAAATCTACAAATTTAAAGGCACTACATAGAGGGAAATGAAATTAAATACATGAATTAAATTTAAATGAAATAAATCACATGGGAATACATAGATGTATGTAGAAATCAAGACAAAAATTAATAATATTAAGAAAATTAGATAGAACATGTAAATTTAAATTAAAAGCATTAATGAAATGTAAAGTAAGTTAATCAAATACAAATACAGGTAGAAATAAACAGCCTAATAAAATGAACACAGTTTAATTGAAATACATAGATTTAAATGAAATAGTGAAATGAAATTTATATGAAATAACCAAGTTAGAAATAAATATATACCGGCAGATAAAAAGGTCAATCAATTTAAATGGAACTTAAATGCAAATTAAATAAATGAAATAGAACTCAATATATAGAGATTTTAAAAAAGAGAAGTATTAAATAAAAATAATACAATTAATTGAAACCCTGATTGAAATTAAGTGCAAAAAGTAAACGTAAATGAAAGAAACAAGACAGAAATAAATAACTCATGTATAAATAAAGAAAAAATGTGAATTAAATACATAAAACTAAAAAGAACATAGTAAAAAAATGATAAAATTAATCTGAAATTTAAAAACTTAAAAATTCAAGAAACGCTGCTCAAAGTGGCAGCTATTAGCCCTAAACTGGAGCAGGGAATGACGTGAAGTTCATGGTCAGGAGGAGGAGATGCCCCAAGAGCAGCAGCTAGAAGTCAGGGCCTGTGAGGGCCCTTGGAAGATGGCAGCAGATTTCTTGCAGGAGACTTTGTCCTGTGAATTGTATCTCTGCTTTTCTGTCTTTGCTCTGCTGACCTCCAGGGAAACTTGAGAGCAGAGCTACCTGCCAGAGCACTGGTCTGGGGAGTTCCTGTGGCTTTGAAGCAGTCACTGCCCTACCTAATCCAGGCCCAGGTGCTGGGTGTCAGCCCCAAGCAGCCCTTAACCTCAAGGTGCCACTCTTTGTTGCTCCCTCAGCTGGTTGCTGCACGCTGCAGTGAGTCAGCCCTGTGGCCGACAAAGAAGGCGTGAAGAATTCTGCTGGAAAATAAAGATTGTCATGTCAGTGAAAATTCTTGCTCTCTTCGTTTTGATGATGTTAAAGACTTTGGATGTCATATCTCCAGCTCCAAGCTGACTCGGCGTTAATCTCATCTACTGATCTTCTTGATCAGGTTTGCAATGAGATGAAGGAAATAATTTAGTTACTATGGTGATGGGCCAACCCCAAAGACCCCAAGTGTGGTTACTAAAAAACACTTAGAAAGGTGCAAGCAAAACCAAACTCTCTCAATTTAGGGGGAAAACAAGACGCCTGTAACTCACAGGACATGCAAATTCCAACATTGAGACAGAAAGACATCCTGTGTTCTTCCATCACAGGGCCAAGCTTCAACCCTTAGGGGGAAAAAGCCTCCAGCATTGCTTTTTCTTGGGAAACATTATGTCCATGTTTGACTTTTTGCAGCCATCACTCTGTGCCAATGGGTTCTTTAAGGATAAACTCCTATCTCCATGTTGTTTGAGTAAATCCCATGCTCCAGCGCACTGTCTTCCATGAGCTGCAGGCAGGGCTCTCCTTCTTCACCTCAGCACAGCATGAAGTTGCAAGCAACACACTTAGACTGTGCAAAGAGACAGTGCCAATCCCTGTACTATCTTTCTTGAATTTTTTGACGTGGTCAGGGTTTTCCTTCAACCAGGGAATGTCAGGGGAGGAAAGAGAGATCCCATAAAAGTCAGAATCTCTCATGGGTGGAAAGAAGAAGGGATGTTGCTGAGCGGGAACTGCAGGAGATTTAAACACAGTGGAACCAGAAGTCTCACCAGAAGCCAGTCTTCTCTAGCCATGGAGTTGGGGGGGGGGAAAAGATTAAAAGAAATAATGTCAAACTGTAAGCAAAGGAAGACCAGGCTACGGTCACCAGTGCACATGGATGTGGGAACCCAAACAGAGGTGCTCCAGCAAGATTAATCTGTGCAGATGACAGACTGCAGCAAATGCCACAGCCTCTCACTGCTCTCAGGATGTGTGCAGTGTGAGCAGGTGGATTATCTGCTTAACCAAGCTGCACTTAGTTGAGTTAAGCTGCAAGATGAGGTTGAAAGGCTACAAGTGGAAGTAGAAAGTCTCAGGAGTGTTAGGGAGGCTGAAATAGAGACAGACTGATGGAGTCAGGCTCTACAGTCTGGACAATGGCCAAATAAGAGCCAGAATCAAGGGGCCCCTGTATCCTGTACCTCTCCTGTGGAAGACAGAGGGCCAAGCAGGAGAGGGGAGTGGAGGCAAGTGCAAGGCCATGGTAGAAGGCAAGCACCATCCTTTCCTGCCTCATGTCTCCAGATGCCACTGAGAAATAGATATGAACTCTTCCTTCCAATCCCTAATGATTCTGTGATTCTGTGACAGCCAGTCTAATAGGGATAAAAACAATAGGCAACCTATTCTGGAGGTCTTTTCACAGTTGCATAAATCGGATAGGCCTTACAGTAATAGGACAACCTCCTCTACTAAATTAGGAGGATCTAGGAGATCCTGCTGTGGCGGGGGATTGGACTGGATGATTTTTCAAGATCCTTTCCAATCCCTAATGTTCAGTGATTCTGTGATAAGTAAGTAAGTCAAATAACATACATAAGTAAGCCAATGTCTAAAACGGGTCAAATTAAAAAATAAGATATATGTAGTTGTTGATGATGATTTATTTAGCAGAATGGATTATTGCAATTTTGTTATTTTTCTTGATCAGAAAGAATTAACCTTCTTCCCCTGCCCTGACGTTCCCTGGTTGAGGAAAACCGCCGACCACGTCAAAAAGAAGTGATAGAAATTATGTTCCTAAATGATGTTCCTAAATGATCTTGAGCAGAGTGATTAGAAAGAAGTGTTTGATCATTGATCCATCAAAAGTTCTTTGCCTTCTTCGGAGCACAGTGTAACACTGCTCTACTATTTAATTCTACAGGCATGCTCGACACTCATTACTTATGCAGATAAGAGAATTTTTTGTGAATGATGTCCTTTGGTTTCGTTTCTAATGATATGGCTTTTGAGGAAATCAAAGCCAGACAACTCTGCACATCTGGCAAGAACAATACACCTCAGTCTAGAAATGCGTTTGAGCAAGAGCGATGGCATATGCAAAAATAAATGGATAAGTAAATAAATCAGCAGCTCTGAAACTGGTGAGAGAAAAGGAAAAATAGGTTTCTGGAGAATGAAATAAGGTTATTGGGTGCTGAAAGAGTGAGGTTAGCTGGAGTAGAAATGTTGATAAAAGTAATAGCAAAATAAAGTGTTCCAACTTAGTGACATTGTGTTTGTCCTGAAATAATTTAGAAGACCATAAGCACAAAGAGAACTAAAGGTGAAAAGTAAAGATAAGAATGATTCATAAATTGGAAGGCGATATTTCTTTTCCCTTCTTCTTCTAAGGTATAATGCATCCAGTAATGTAACAAGTATTTCTTCAAGGGCGCTGAAGGAGTACTGCACTTTAGATATTGAAAGTGGAAAAGCCAAGAAGAATGTGGCCAAAATGCTTGAAGATGGGGGTAATAGCATTTTATTTCTCTAGTAATTGCGTGTATTGAAGTTTGAATTGACTCTGAAGATGTATTCTTAGAAACAGGAACAAAAGGATAAATAGAAGTAATCTGCAGAGATGGGCTGGAAAGGGGTTTGCTCATAACTGAAGGGAAAGCAGAATGGAAACAGGAGGAATGGAAGGACATATCTCTTGCCTTCATTCTCTCTAACCATGCTCTGGGCACTTACACCTCTCTTAAAGATATGGGACCATTGTAAAAAAGCAATATAAAGGCTGAGGCAGTCAAGAATGCTAGTCAAAACATGGTTTGTGCAGTAGGTTTATTACTTCTGTATTTGTTATAAATGTACATCCTGGGCAGACCTTTGAAAAAATAGAGGAGATAAAATTGATGTTTTGTTGATTTTGAGGACAAATGTTTTCAAGCTTTGCAAAAGGGCTCAATTCAGAATTACTTCTACGAAACATAGCAGGATAATCGGCGCTCTTGTACTCAGGGCTTGTGTTAAGAGCCAAGTTTCCAGGATTAGGTCCATCCTTTCCATGTGCACCTGTGTTGGTTTTTCCTGAATCCTCTTCACTTGTCATGTTTTGTCTTCTATCATGTCAAGCAAATTACCCATCTCACTTAGCAGGTATCTGGCATCTCAGGACAAACTTCTTCACTGCATTGCAAACAATCAATATACTGTAAGCTCACTGTGTTTCATCACATCAAAGGATACTGTTTCATTAATTAGAGAATGCAGTTTATCCACCATCTGTAGTTGGACCCATATTCTCCTGTTGTTCCATTTGTGAAATCCATAGATAAAAATCAGGACAGTGCAATGTGTTAGGCTGGAAACGGGAGGGATAGCTTTTCAAATCATAAAATCCACAGCTCCATATAAACAAGCAGAAGCAATGCATTTTCAAGATCACACAGTATGAGATCTTCGATGGCTCAACAGATACTGTCTCAGGACCAGAGACAGAAAATTAGAGAAAAAGTGTTTCCATTATCTGGGTTACCCCGACTCACCAAAGCGCTCAAAAAATGTTGTGTCCAGTTCTGGGCCCTTCAGTTCCAGAAGGACACAAAACTGCTGGAAAGTCCAGTGCAGAGCCACAAAAATAATAGAGGGATTCGAGCACCAACCTGATGAGGAAAGGTTTAGGGAGCTGGGTCTCTTGAATCATAGAATCATAGAATCATTACGGATTGGAAGGGACCTTGAAAGATCATCCAGTCCAATCCACCTGCAACAGCAGGATCACCTAAACCAAGTCACACACGAACTCATCCAGGCAGGTCTTGAATATCTCCAGTGAGGGAGACTCCACAACCCCCCTGGGCAGC
>VXBP01004150.1:51404-118524 GCA_013400115.1 Rhinopomastus cyanomelas
CTGTGAAGAAGTTCCTTCTCAGATGTGGAATCTTCTGTGTTCCAGCTTGCACCCATTGCCCCTCGTTCTATCACTACATGACACCGAGAACAGCCCAGTTCCATCCTCCTGACACCCACCCCTCACATATTTATAGACATTAATGAGGTCACCCCTCAGTCTCCTCTTGAGCTTGGAAAAAAGAGGGGTGACCCCATGAATGTTGATAAATTTGTGAAGGATGGGTGTCAGGAGGCTCTGCTCAGTGTCATTTAATGATAGGACAAGGAAAAATGGGTGTGAGCTGGAACAGAGGAGGTTCCACATCGATTTGTGATTCTGTGAATATGAGAAGTAACTTCTTCATGATGAGAGTAACAGAGCACTGGAAGGGGCTGCCCAGGGGGATTGTGGAGTCTCCTTCTCTAGAGATGTTTAAAATCTGCCTGGCCACATACCTGTATGACTTGGTCTAGTTGATCCTACCATGGCAGGAGGGTTGAACTGGAAAATATTTCAGAGTCTCTTCCAATCCCTGGTGTTCTGTGATTCTTTATTGTGACTTGGTTCACTTTGCACCTGGTTGGCTCAGTGGTTAGAGAATGTGACTCTGAATTGCTGGGGTCATGGGTTCAAGCCCCATGTAGGACATCTTGAGAGAGTACTGTAGGCTTGCCCTGCTCCAGCAGGGAGGTTGGACTTGGATGATCTTTCAAGGTCTCTTCCAACCTTTAACATTCTGTGACACTGTATCTTTGAAACATTCTTTTTCCTTTCAGAATTAATTGCATAGAAATATTAAACATCTTTTTTCTTAATTAACCATACAAACTTGAGCATATTGGTTTGATCACAAAACACTGGCATAGGGCCAGATCCTCTCCTTCATCAAGAATTTCAACTATATCTTTCAATATCATGGAAAACCATTTCCTCCTCAGGATGTGAGCTGTGACCATGACAGCATCAGGTCTTGTGTTTCTTTAGCAGTCAAAAGATATGATTTTTGTTCTCTTTCTGTTCCGTACTGCAGCAGTGATACTAACAGTAGTGGTGAAATACAAATTCTCGGAGAAGTCTTCAAAAAAGATTTAAACATCTTTATTGAGGAGTGCTGGTGAAATGGTGAAAAAAAAACTGGAGAAGTACATTTAATGCCCTGCTCTGCTACAGATAAACTTCATGGTTTAAGGTTTTTTGAATAATAACCATGAGGTTTTGTGGTTCTGTGCAAATCCAGTAGTCTTGCCTGAGAAGACTTCTTTCTTCATGAGTAGAATATATATCCATTTAGTGGCATATTTCAAGGTCGATGAAGAAGATCCTGGAGAAGAAATCTTATGAAGAGAGATTGAGACAGTTGGGGCTGTTTAGTTTGAGGAAGAGGAGGCTGAAGGGAGACCTCATTGCTCTCTAAAGTTATCTGAAGGGACACTATAGAGATGTTGGTGCTGGTCTCATCTCACAGGCAATTAGTGACAGAATCAGAGGGCAAGGCTTCAGGCTTCAAGAGTGGGGCTGTAGGGGTGTGGAGCGGTTTAGATTCTACACAGAAACAGTGTTCAGGCACTGGCATGGGCTGCCCATGGTGGTGGTTGAGTCACCATACATGGATGAGGACTACATGATCTTTCAAGGCTCCTTCCAATCCCTAATGATTCTATGATTCTATGTAGTGCTGAAGGATTTGTTTTAGGGGTGGACTTGTAGAGTAGGATTGATGGTTGGACTTGATGATCACCAGGGTCTTTTCCAACTTGAATGATTCTGTGATTCTAAGAGTGTTTACCAAACAGCTGCAAACCAGGAGACAATGGAAAGCAATCTATTCTCCACCTTGCTGATGAATAGATGGATGACATCTATGCTGAGAAATATTTCTCATAATTAGGTGACTTCTAAAACGAAAGTTTGAGGTACGTGCCAAAAGAAGATGTGAAAGAAGTGAGAGGACATCTGAGAAAAAAAATCAACAGCGAGTGGAGACATGAGCTTATGTGACTATTACATTTATAAAATATATTAGGGACAAATAACTTTCAGTCTCTGGCATCCATTACTGTAATGCATTAATTGATGGAAGAAATATTTTCTAGGATAGGTTAAAAATGTTTTAAGTGTTAAAAAACCTATTAAAAGTTGTAGTTATGCCCCGTGAGTGGTATGAAGCAGAAAATCTACCCTCCAAGATAAAGCAGTGCAGAGAATAGAGTGATAACCATGTGTTTAGGAGGAAAACATGAGTCACTGAAATAATGACACGTATAGCTGATATCTGCAGATCACAAAATAACAGAACATTAGGGATTGGAAGGGGCCTCAAAAGATCATTCAGTCCAATCCCCCCGACCTAGAGCAGAATCACCTAGATGAAGTCACACAGGAGCATGTCCAGGCAGGTTTTAAACATCTCCAGAGAAGGAGACTCTACAAGACCCCTGGGCAGCCCATTCCAGTGGTCTGTCACCCTCACCAGGAAGAAGTTCCTTCTCATATTGGTGTGTGAAACCTATGTTCCAGCTGACACCCATTGCCCCTTGTGCTATTGTTAGATGCCACTGGGCAGAGCCTGGCTCCACCCTCCTGGCACCTTCCCTTTCCTAATTTATCAACATTCATGGGGTCACCCCTCAGTCTTCTTTTCTCCAATATAAAGAGATCCAGATCCCTCAGCATTTTCTTATAATGGAGATGCTCCACTCCATCATCTCTGTGGCTCTGCACTGGACTCTCTCCAGCAGTTCTGTGTCTTTCTGGAGCTGAGTGGCCCAGAACTGGACCTAAAAGAACTGGCTGATTGTCCTCTAAGCCTGTTTTTAACAAGTTTTTTGGAAAGTTGAGGAAATTTCCTGGAGATTGAATGATGGCCAATAAAATCCCAGCATTTGAACAAAACCGAAGAGATGACTCAGTAAACTGGTTAGTCAGATGTCAGTCTGGCCAAACTATTGGAACAGTTAATTCAGGATTCTGTCAACAAAGAATTAGAGGCTAAAAATACAGTTAATGCTCATCAGCATGTTTGCATGGAAAATAGGTCTTGTCAAACAAATCTGCTGTAATTTTTTTGACAACACCACATGTCTTGTTGATAAAGACAATGTTGTTGACATAATATACTTGGATTTCTTTGGTGAATTTGATTGAGTACCACAAGACATTCAGATTCAAAAAACCCTCTACATTATATGGAATTAACGGGGCACACTTTAGATGGATTAAAACTCCCTGTCTGACAGGTCTTGAAACAGAGTTTTTAATGGTGAGAAATCAATGAGTTGAATTGTTGCTAATGCAGTCTCCAAGGGATTAGAGCCTTAATCCAGGTCTCTCCAGCACTTTTATCAATGAGATAAATATTTGCCAGTAAAATGTAAAACACCACAGTGGTTATTAGATGACCAGTAATTAGTGCAGGAATCAGTACTTGGAATTACCTGACCAAAGGTTCAAAGTCTAAAGATAAGTTAAATTCATAGAACACGTTAAAAATGCAGCATACATCAATAGAAGTTGCAGATCAAATATTTAAGAAATATAACACTGCAGTGATAAATATAAAAGCAACTGAAATCTGATATCAATAGTTGAAAATAGAAAGTGATGGCTGTCTCAATGTGGGAGCTTTTTGAAGAAACTTGTCACTGAAAATACTGAAATATTGGGAAAAATATGTGATACTGTGCTATAAGAATATAATTTTTTTAACTTTCCTGACGAATTTACATGTGAAAGAAAAATTGACCACCTTTTATTCAGAAACATCAACAGGAAAATATTAGATATTTCCAAATGTTCTTTTAGCCAAAATGTTTCTATTGGTTGTGATCACACTTAGTGAATAACTCACACCTCTCTGCAACTGCATCTTGGATTTTAGTGCTGTATTTTTTTTCCTAATGAATGTAAACAACGATCTAGGGGATTCTGCTGTGGTGGGGGGATTGGACTAGATGATTTTTCAAGGTCCCTTCCCATCACTAATGTTCTGTCATTCTGTGAACTATTCATCTTTGTTCCTTCCTTCTCATTGGTTTGAAGGCTACTAAATTTATTGTGGCCTTTTGAAATAGAAAGGAGTAAGAGAATAAAGGAAGTCTGCAGATGTAAACAGTGTACTATCAAGTTGTATTTATGAGAAATAAAGTCTCCATGTGATGTGAACACTGCTTATGAATGTTAACTTATAGAAAAGCAGTAAAGCACAGCACTCGAAGACATTAAGATCTTAATTGTCCAGACAGAAAGTATAAGAATGTCCAAGAGCTAACACTGAGAGAATTACTGGAAACTATACCCAGTGGTCTACCAGTGGCAGCTGCAGTGGATCTGCTCACTAGCTGACATGGTGGATTCCCTGCTATTTAGAATGTAGAAGGCAAGACTAAATGCCTTTTAAAAAGTTGTTGTTTGGGAAAAAATAAGTCAGTTAGAAGACTATATAGGTACTAGATCATAACTGCCTGCCTTTTTATTCATAGAACCCAGAAAATAAAATAAAACTAAATCTTTAAAACAAAGGAAACAAAAAGAAAAAAAAAATTAAAAGGAAAAGAAAAAAGTTATGGAAGTCCCCTCCCTGGAAGCGTTCAGGGCTGGATTGGATGGGGGTCTAGGCAGCCTGGTCTGGTGACAGGTGTTCCTGCTTATGCATGAGGGTTGGAGCTTGATGATCTTTGAAGTCCCTTCGAACTCTGGCAATCCTATGATTCTATGAAGAAGGAAAAGGAAAAATGTAGAAAAAAGAAAAGAAAAAGTAAAGAAAGATAAAAGAAAAAAGAAAAAGGGAAAAGAAGAAGAAAAAGAAAAGGGGAAAAAAAGAAAAAGAAAAAAGAAAAAAGAAAAAGAAAAAGAAAAAGAAAAAGAAAAAGAAAAAGAAAAAGAAAAAGAAAAAGAAAAAGAAAAAGAAAAAGAAAAAGAAAAAGAAAAAGAAAAAGAAAAAGAAAAAGAAAAAGAAAAAGAAAAAGGAAAGGAAAAAGGAAAAAGAAAAAGGAAAAATAAAGGAAAAAGAAAAAAAAAGAGGAAAAGAAAGATAAAGACAAAAGGAAAAAAGATTTTTGAATTGATGGACTTTGTAAGTAGGTTTGAATTCACTTTTCATTACTATACCCTCAAGTCATGCTCAGATAATTCAGAATGTTTCAGATTTCTTCTTAAAGACAAAATAAAGTAATCCCTGGCTGAATGTCTGAAACTCCCTCTAGACCACATCTTAAATTCCTATATCTTCTGCAACGTCCAGGGTAAATCCTCTCTCTCTCAGCCCCCTCCTCCAAATTTATTTTCTCTCTCATTTCTGGGCACACTCTGTTTAATTCCAAATCGTTTCTCTAACTGTATCCATGAGCACATGCACTATGCCTCCAGTTTGGTCATTTCATTATGCATGCCCAGTGCATTTGTACACATTCTCTTTAACTTGGATCCCAGCGTGAAGCTCATTACTTCACTCTCCCTGAGCCTGACACGTTAACTTATTTTCTTGCTCCATAAGTCAGAGTGTTACGTTGATAGAAAGTGATCTACCGAAACATGGCATATTATTTATTTCTTTTGGTTTTTAAATACAAGAAAGTTCAACGTATAAGGGATCAGACATGCTGCAGTACCCCACTCCAATATTCCTTCAAACATATGAGTTACTGCCACTATCTGAAGGCATGTTTTGAATACTTGGCAAGTACCTTTATTTTTGTATAATAAAGGTATATTTTCCCTCCTGTATAAATGCTGAATTTTGGACTTGGAGGATGGCATTCTTGACAGACAAATCTCCCACCAGGGTCCAGGACTTGTACTAGTACATAGCGATGTTTTGTTTGAACCATTAGGAGATCCTCTAAGAAAGAAATTTTCGTTGTAAACTATGGCAAAATTAGAATGACAACTACCCAAACAAATATTAATTCAATATAGATTTGAATAACTATTTACTCCCATGTTGACTTAGAGAAGCAAGGTAATTTCCTGCCCTATCTCTATTTTCTTACTGCCATATATAACTGTAGAATTCTCGTGGAAAATCAAGACTTTTCTCAAACAGTATGTCTATTAGCCACTTCTAATTCTACTTTTCTGGTGGTACTTGCTACTTTTTGTTTATTAGCAGCTTTCTTTGTGGAACTATACAGAAAAATGCCAAACAGCAACAGAGAAGTGAGTTGTTGATTGTGAAATGTTCCTGAAAGGGGGTTGGACTCAATGATCATTTTGGGTCCCTTCCAAACCCTAACATCCTATGATCCTACTGAAAACTTCAAATGTTCTGGAATCATAGAACAGGTCGGAAGGGACAGAATCACAAAATCACAGAATAATCATGTCTGGAAAGAACCTCCTAGATCACAGAGTCCAACCATACCAACAACAACACAAAACCTAAATACCTGGCTGATTGACAACCACAAACTAATGCCCTCTGTGTCTGCCACTATAGCAGGGTGTGAAGCACCATGTCTACATGTTTCTTAAATATCTCCTGGGATGGCGACTCAACCACCACTGTGGGAAGACCCTTCCAGTGCCTGACCACTCTCTGTAAAGAATTTCTTGCTAAGATCCAGTGCAAACCTCCTCTGCCTCAACTTCAGACCGTTTCTCGTTAATTACTAAGGAGAAAGGCCAACACTAACTTCTCTACAGGCTCCTTTCAGGGAGTTGTAGAGGGCAATGAGGTTCCCCCTCAGCCTTCTCCAAACTAAACCTGCCCAGCTCCTTCAGCCCACTCATACAACATGTTCTCCAAACCCCTCATGAGCTTGGTAGCTCTTCTCTGGACAAGTTCCAGCATCTCAATGTCTTTGCTATAATGAGGAGCCCAGAACTGAACAGAGTACTTGAAATGAGACCTCACAAGGGCGGAGTACAATGGCAGGATAACTTCCCTTCTCCTGCTGACACTATTCCTGATCCAGGCCAGGATCTTGTTGGCCTTCTTGGTCACCTGGACACACTTCTGGCTCATAGAAAGCTGGCTGTCTACCAACACCTCCCGGTCTTTTTCTGCTGGACAGCTTTCCAGCCACTCATCCTCAAGCCCATACTGTTGCCTAGGGTTGTTGTGACAGAAACACAGGACCCGGCACTTGGCCTTATTGTACCTCACACAATGGGCTTCAACCTCTTCGGCCCATTGACTTTAGAGTATGACCTATGTGCATTGCAAATGTTATCACCTCCCAATGATGTCTCCATCATGGGCAGTAGTGTGCTCTGAGGCATGATCTTATGACAAGCATACCCTGCTGAGCATCTGAGTGGAACCCAAACCTAGTCATAGTCTCCTAGTCCAAGACACTTTATCTGTAGTAGCCCAAACTCACAGGGATGATGGAGATTCTCACTGATGAAGGCAGTGTTAATGGGAATTTCTGTTGATTAAGAATTTCTCGTGAGATCTGGGCTAGATGTAGCCCAAATTGCTGTCACTCTGCTTTAGCCACTTTTTAAAGTCTTGTTCAGTTTGAACAATAATTTTCTACAGAGCAGCCTCACTCTGTCCTTTTGTTTTGTGACCATCAAGTGGATCTTCTACCAGTGAACATCATCCATTTCATCACTTTACTTAGTGTCCTGAGTGAGTGGACTGGAGAGCATCGTGGTAGAGAAGGACCTGGAAGGACTGGGTGACAACCATCTGAACAGGGTGCCCAGGTGGTCTGGAAGGCCAATGGCATCCTGGCTTGGATCAACAATAGTGTGGCCAGCAGGGCTGGGGATGTCATTCTCCCCCTGGACTGAGCACTGAGGAGGCCTCCCTTCCAGTACTGGGGGCAGTTCTGGGCCACTCCAAGAATGAGATGGAAGGGCTAGAGCAGGTCTGTAGGAGCAACGAGGCTGGGGAAGGGGCTGGAGGAGAAGACTGATGAGGAAAGGCTGAGGGAGCTGGGGATGTTGAGCCCAGAGAAGACAAGACTCAGGGGGGGACCTTCTCCCTCTCTCCAGCTACCTGAAGGGAAGTTGTAGTCAGGTAGGGGTCAGGCTCTTCTCCCAGGCAACCAGCACCAGGGCCTGAAGTTTCCAAGGGAGGGGTAAGTTGGATATTAGGAACCCTTTCCTCCCAGAAAGAGTGATCAGAGCCTGGACTGAACTGCTCAGGGCAGTGATGGAGTCCCCATCCCTGGAGGTGTTGAAGGACAGGCTGGCTGTGGCCCTTAGTGCCCTGGTGTGGCCACTGGACTGATGTTAGGTCCTGGGCAGGGCTGGATGAGCTCAGAGGGCTTTTCCAGCCTCAATCATTCTGTGATTCTATTTTTCTGGAGTCTTTTTGTTCTTTCCCTAGCAAGGACAAGGATCACCACATGATACCATGTGTGTTACGCCACGTAGTGATTAACCCCCAAGAGATAGCCTGGGACTGGAAATGATGAAAAGTGTACTCCAAGCTGACAAACACTGTGCACGCGTTAAAACGTGGCTGTGAGTTTCCAGATACACACCTGAGGAAAAAAAAATAAAAGATAGATGCATGTTGATTTATTTAACAGGTTGTCCAGCCTACGTGTAAAATCTTTGTGACAGCACAGTACATCACGGCATCCTGCAGCTATCCCTCAGCTTGCTCGTCAGCTACTGGGAAATGCACTGTCCGTGCTCATTAATGCCTTCTCTTTCCAAGTTGTCTTCCTTTTGTGAAAACAAAAAATAATCAGGCATAAAATCCTTTGTCAGGTTTATTCCCTTGAATATAACTTAATACTTTCATCTTTTGCACATGCTCTGAGATGTTTCCTCTGTGCATCTTTGCATCGCTGTGCAGGCAGTCAAATCTTGGAGTCAGGGAAGTCCCTTTTCTGATACTGGGCTTTTTATTTTTTGCTGGATAAATAAGGATGCTGAGAGATGTAAACACAGTATAGCCAAACCAAAACTGATTAAAACTCCCGATTAAAGGGTTTTCACATGGAAAACCTGTGTTTGGGGCCAACTCATCTGATTTGCTTCACCTGACATAAAGCAAATGAACAGCAATTAAGCCTCGGCATCAGAGAAGTATCTCCAGATCTGCTGAGAACTTGGCTAAAAGTTATGCAATTCAAAATAAGATTAGAAAAAAAGAATTACAGTGGCTTTAAGCCAGATGGAAATGAGTTTCGGAAATGTCTGTTTTTAACAATATTTTCCCAGTTTTCACTGGCTTTTGTCATCTGCTTAGTATATTTGTTGTCTGAAAACCTTTGAAAGAAAAATGTGGAAACTTTCCATCCCTGGTTTTCTCTTAAAAGTGAAAAATAATTTAAAAAGAGGTGCTTCTCCTAGGTGTTGTCTTGGTCCCTAACTTGCACTGAACCCAGCTCTTGCGGAATGCGTTCATCCTTGTCACAAGGTACTGGACAGGAGGGAGATACTGAAGAAAAATACAAAGAGGAGAGAAAAGAGACTGTGCTACTCCATAAAGCAGGCAGAAAATACATCTGTTTGCCAACTGCTACCTCCCACATCCTCACCCAGGCACTTCCCAGGCCCTGGGGGCTCCTGTACGATGAAAGTGGCCTTACTAGTGCATATGTGCACGAGTCTAATAAAACTTTGTCCGACTGCACCGGCCCCAGGCAGAGTCATGGGCATAGCTGGAAGCTGTACGCAGCATAACAAGTGTAAAATTCCACATTAGAGCTGAAGTCACAGCACAGCTGCAGTTTATCTGCGTGGTAGTGCAGAGCTCCTCATAAAGGTCTCATGTCGAAGAGCAGAGTGTTTTTCACATGCCGTGAATCATGCCCAGAGGGATGTTCTCATCATGGGCTAGTGATGGCTGCAAAGGCATTTGTGAAAACAATCGTGTTATAGATATGGACCAATTGCCCATGAAAGGAGCAGGAACTCAACACCCAGGCCACGGCAGACAGCTCACTTCACTGCTTCACCGCTGTTGGGTGGTATCTGATGCTTCAACACGGAATTCCTGTTTCTTCCAGCTGAGGGAAAATTAACAGGTCAGTTCACAGCAAAGATGCTTTGGACACAGAAGGAAAATCTTCCTAATGCCAACTATCAGCCGCCGGAATAATTTCCCCTGGGAAACGATGGATTCACAGACACTGAATGCTTTTAAGATTGAGATGGAAAGGGTGCTGGCTCATCTCATCCATACAGTAGTTTTGCAAAAGAAAGTTGCATCAGATGATCCTTGAGGTAACTTCCAAGCCAGTGTTCTATGAATCTATCGTTCTGTCATTCTATGCATCTGGCATTCCATGATTTTATCTTTCTATGCTTGTTGAACGGGCCCCATCACAGCTTCCCTCCTTATTGGCAACGGAAGTTTATGAGACAAAACGTGCTCAGAGATGACCATACTGAGTTTTCACAGAATCACAGAACACCAGAGATTGGAGGGCACCACAGAAAGTCATCCAGTCCAATCCCCCTGCTACAACAGAATCCTCTAGGTCAAGTCACATGAGAATATCTCCAGGCTGGTTTCAAACTCATCTTCCATTTAAAGAATGGAAAACTCACATTCCTACCAGAAAGCATCTTACATTTCAGCTTATTGATAGTGTAACTGGTTATCTAGTGGTGATTGTGTTAGATACTAGGATAAAGGTTGGACTCGATGACCCTGGAGGTCCTTTCCAGCCATGATGATTCTGTGATTCTCTTTTTGTCCGTAGATCTATTAAAACTACCTCAGTCCACAGTCGCAGTGCTGAGAGGTAGGAAGAAAACAAGTGAAACTCATTGCCATGCTGCTTCAATATGTATTTATACCCTGTTCTGTTTATGGCTCAGGAGAGAGGAAAGAGAGTATTTTGCTTTCCTGACACATGCTGTGAAGTCTGTGAAGATTTATCTATCTAAACTTCTATTTTATCACCAGGCTGTTAATTAAATTGCCCATTCATATGCAATTGAGATGTCCTTTCCAAGTAGTTAGAAGTATATGGTTTTCTTACTGGTTCCACATTATATCTGCCAGCTCTCTGAGGATCTCTTGTCATTCCTGGGACACTTCAAGTGGCACTAGGCACTAAAAGAGGCTGAAGGTCTGGTTGGTGCAGTAATTAAAGCTTGCAGAGTTAGTCACTTCCATCAGGCTGAACTGTAGTGTAACTGACCTTAAAAATGACCAGTGTCTCCTTTAATTAAAAAGAAGTCCAACAGGATGCCTCTGTGAGTCCAGAAGAGGTCACAGAAATGATCATAGGGCTAGAGCACCATTCTTACAAAGACGGGGTGAGACAGTTGAGTTTTTTCAGTTTGAAGATGAGGAGACTCTAGCCCGGAACCTTATAGTGACCATCCAGTCCCTGAAAGGGGCTTGTCAGAAAGCTGGGGAAGACTGTTCACAAGGGCAGAAGGTGTTGGTTGACAGCAGCTGAAGTTGAGCCAGCAGTCTGCCCAGGTGGACGAGAAGACCAGTAGTATACCAGCTTGTATCAGCAATAGTGTGGCCAGTAGGGTAGGGCAGGCATTGTAATGAACACTGACGAGGTCACACCTCAAATCCAGTGTTGAGTTCTGGGCTAATCCCTCCAAGAAGGACACTGAGGTGCTGAGATATGTCTTGAGACAGGCAACAAAGCTAGAAAAGGGTCTGAGGCACGAGTGTTCTGGGAAGGAACTGAGAAATGCGTGTATGGGTGTTTATCTGGAGAGAAAGGAGGGTCAGGGAGACCTTCTTGTTCTCTACAGCTCCCTGAAAGGGTAGAAACAAAGTGGGGGGTCAATCTCTTCTCCCTAGGAACAAGTGAGATGGCCTCAATTAGTGCCAAGGAAAGTTTAGGTTGCTCATGAGGAAGAATTTCTTCCCCAAAAGGGCTGTCAAGACCTGCAGAGTCTGCTCAGGCCAGTAGTGGATTCCCCATCTCTGTAGGAGTTTAAAAGCCATTGAGACATGGTGCTGAGGGACATGGCTTAGTGTCAGCTCGGCAGTGATGGGTTAACTAGTGGACTGAGTGATCTTAAAGGTCTTTTCTAGTCTAAATTATTCTATCATTCTATGATTTGTTGTTTTGTGACTGCAACATTTATCACCTCAAAAGATGAAGCCCTTTAGTTTGATAAAAATAATTAACGATCTTTTAACAGCTTTGAAATCCTTTCAGCTGCTGAGCCCTCAGATCCAGAGCTCTTTTTCACTCCACCCTATTCCTGCATTCATGACCAAAGCTGAACCAAGTGGTGGAAGCTAGAATACATTTGTAATGGGATTAATGGAGTTTTTAATGGATAATTTATGGATGATCAAATGCATTCAGATAGGACTCTGAACCAAAATGTTCTAGCAGACATATTTAAAGGAAAATAATAATGACAAAAAACTTTCATTTCCATTTATAATCTACCTTTGCTTGACCTTAATTCAGTTAGTTTATGCAATATTCATAGTGCCAAAAAATCCTTCCTATATCTTTTTTAAATAGTCCCACTGTATAGTAAAAGGAAATAGCAATAATGAATAGAGTCTTTTGAAATATTCATAAGGAAATTCAAAGGGCTTAGAACCTGATCTTTTTCCATTTCTTCAATTTTGCAAAATTGTTCTGGTTTGGCAGAATTTCCTGTTATTTATCTTAAGGGGCTTTTTTTTTTCCATTCAAAAAAATAAGAAAACTTTCATTCTCATCTGTGTTTTTGAACTTAACTAGATGACGATCAGTTTTCGTGTCACAAGCTACTAAGCATGATTCCAGGCACACGGTGTTTTATCTCGTGGTAAATTCAAAAAGACGAGTGTTCTTGGGATGCAGAATTTACCAGTCTGAAAGTGCAGATTAGGGACATACTTCCTTCTAGAAAATACACTGCAGAGTCCTCACAAACACATTGGGATGCACACCAGGTAACCAAACTTTTCTCTGTTATTCTTCAACGTGTCACAATATTTTATTAATATCCCCGACTTTCTTTAAAGCTCAACCACATTTAAATGATTGCAGGAGATTTCACAGAATTGCAGAACGTTAGAGATTGGAAAGGACCTTAAAAGATCACCCAGACCAATCCTCCAGACAAAGTAGCATCACCAAGGTCTAGCTGCACAGGAACATGTCCAGGTGGGTTTTAAATATCTCCAGAGAAGGAGACTCCACAACTCCACTGGGCAGCCCCTTCCAAGGCTCTGTCACACTCACCATGAAGAAATTTCTTCTCAAATTCTTGTAGAACCTCCTCTGTTCCACCTGACACTCATTGCCCCTTGTTCTATCATTGGATAACACTGAGCAGATCCTGGCTCCATACTCCTGACACCCCCTTTTTTTCATATTTATAAAAATGAATTAGATCAACCCTCAATCTCCTTTCTTCCAAGTTCAAGAGACACATCTCCCTCAGCCTTTCCTCATCAGGGATATTCTCCACTCACAGAATCACAAAATCATAGAATGCTCAAGGCTGGAAAGGACCTAGATCACGTCATATAATCTTCAGTCAATCTAATCTTTGCTATAGTGGTGCTTACATTTTATTAGGACGACAGTGTTGACTGTGTCCAACTCCATGAGGGCTAACAGTTGCCAGACAGACACTTTCCTCAGTGCTCTGTTTTCCCAAGGAAGACTCATCCCAGAACATTAGGGACTGGAAGAGACCTTGAAAGCCCATCTAGTCCAATCCCCTGTAAGAAATCATGTCCACAGCAGTGATGGTTGTTGCGAGGTTGCTGTCATTAGCTGAGTCATCACAGGATGTGGATACAGAGGTAAGGATCTTGTTTTCTCAACATCTCCCTGTGTTACCAGCTTATCATATTGAAGAACTCTCTCTGCTGTCCATCTGCCGGTCTTCTGAGAGCAGGCTAAGAGGAAAAACACACAAACACTTGAAGAAAAATGAAATTTATTTTAAAAATAAAATAAATTGTGAAGATCATGACCTAGGAAAGTAAAAATTATCTGAATTATTGCCCTTTTGGGAACAGGAGAAAGCAGACCCCAGTCACTATGCGGTGGGCCCTTCCATGCCCATGCTGACACATGGTCATATCATGCGTCTAACATGGCATCCCAGGAGCTGGCTCTTGCATGAGGGAAGACAGGCCACTGGAAAAGCATGAGAAGCTGAATTACAGATAGGTAGGGGAAATTTCTGAGACAATCTACCTGGCTCCACAGGAAACCAAACTCACACTGCTCGTTAAACTGGATGTTGGCGGAAAGTTTCCACAGGAGGAAAGAGTAATCCTCCCCAGGGGGAGGCTGGGGAATTTCCCACCCAGGTCTCTACATCCCAGCCATCAGAGCCCTGGGAAAAAGACTTTGTTTTGATTTTTGCAGATTTTTAATTAAAGTGTTTATCATTCCACAGGAGATAAGAAGACTTACACGGAGTGAGGGGATTGAGGGGATTTTTTCCCCCCCCTTATTTATCTTTCTTCAGTGCTTCCTCCCTCGTGAATAGCACCACTTCAAGTGAAATAAAATTCCTCCCTTAGTCAAATGCACAGGAATTCCATTGGAAACAAAGCATCTAAAGTTGTTTCCACCTTATTTCTTTCCTTCTAAATGCTTTGCCCATACACTTTAGGAAGGCAATCCCTTTCATGTCGCACAGCACATCCTCACTGGCAGCTACAGTGTGTGCACTTTATTAGAGCACTTTTTCCCCCTAGATATAATGGCACCAATTAAATTACCTTGCAGCCTGACCTTAATCTGGCAGGAATGATTATTCCATGAAACAGTTAGGGCTCTAATTGACATGAAGTGCCTGCAAAATATGTCTTTTGCAGCAGACCCTGTCAAAGTCACATTGATATGCTAATACCTATAGCTGGCAGAATCACTTCATAAAGAGAGACACTGAAAATTGAATTATTTCAATTTCAGTACCTAGGAATCTAGTGATCTGTCTGTATATGCAACTAAGTAGGTGCAGTACTTTATATGGGTAAACAGCTGTACTAGGGCGTTGCTATGGAAACTGCTTGACTCATGACAATTGTGTTAGTGATGAAGTCATTAGTGGTGTGAAATGTACTTTGAGGTTGTCAAGTGTACACTCCAGGAATATTTCAACAGTATTAGTGGAGCCTTTTCATTTGCATAATTTAGGCTTTCGCATATGATCTCGTTACGGTGCGGGGAAATGGCACGCCGCAGCCGTGGCGTGGCCGCGCTCGGGGCGGGAGGATTGCTCCTGTGCCGTTCTGCGCCTAAATGCAATTGGTTCCTGCACGCGGAATAAAGCTCTCCTTATTCTAACTGAGTCTTCCTTCCCTTGTCTTCCCCTTTTTTTATTTAATAAAAAATGTTTTGAGGCAAGTCACTCTTCAAAGGATGAACTGCTTAAACTTTGATAGTGCCAAGTTGACTTTGAAGGTCTTAGACCTCTGTTGTTTCTTTTTTTCTACAAAAGCTCCGGATTTACTCCAGAGAAACCACAAGTAGGTTCAGAATCATAGGGGGTTACTTTTTCCCCATCTTGTCTGTTCACTATTTATCACAGTTAGTGTGATTTCCTATGCTACGAGGCCGAGTGATGAATCCCAAGACTTCTTGGAGTCATATGTCCTTTCTTCTAGTTCTAAGTGTTTCAGACTACTACGGAAAGCTTTTTTTCTGCTGGCAGGGGGATACAAAGAAGACCTCAGTAGGTCTTTGACAAGCTGTCTGAAAGGACTCCTCTAGTTTTCATGTACCCTCTGGCAGTAGGGTGCTGGCTACTGCTGGGATGTTTATTCCTTTACATGTTCTGGGCTTCTTGTGGGCTGCCCCTGAGCTGACAGACAGGGCAGGAGCATATCTCAGAGGTCTGCTTGCTGGAGGCGCATACCGTCTGTCGTGGCAGCCAGCTCTCAGCCCCAATTCCAATGAAATACTAATGGTACTCTGGGTTACATAGCTTATAATTCAATTCCCTAAAAAAAAAAAAAAAATTAGAAGGGAAAAATTAGCAGTTTAGTCCACACATACACGTGGGAGCACACAACAGACTCAGAGGCAGAAGATGTCACCAGTAGCAGGAGATCAATGCAAGAGCTTGAGATTGTCACCCAGATAAGTTAGCAGACTGCTAATACCAGACCCTGTGAGTTGATCTTATTTCTTTACAGTGTCTGATCTATTGAAATGCAAACTAATGCTGTATGTTCACTCTATATGTTCAGCCTAATGCTGTATAATCACCAGCCTCTTATGTATTAATTACAGCTTAGCTTTACAATTGGGATGAGCAGAAAAGTAAGCATGAAATCAAAGCTGGATTTGATTAGCATACTTTGACAGGATCTTTACTAGTCAAGGGTATCTCTAATATTGTATTTAAAGTGTGTGCATCTGCGTGTTGGGGTGGAGGAAGTGGCATTTTATCAGACTCCGGCAGCATAATAACAAACTATTGCAAATCATTACAAGTTTGAAGACACCTGAGCTATTCATAGAGTTCAGAGGCTTTCTGAATCAATTTGTTTTCCTGTCCACTGTCCTCTGTTCCACCTGATAAAAAAAAAAAATAAATCTACTTTTCCCCTTAGAAACAGATTTATTTATTTTTTTCAATGACAGGAAATTCATCTCCCTTCTTCTTTCTGAAAATTCGAGATGATCTACTGGAGCAGTTAGGCTAATGGAAAAGTGAATAGGAAAAGCAGATGAGACTCACTCCGTGCTAAGAAAGAGGATTATACATCAAACTTCATGTTGAAATCCTGCTTTACTTTGAAACGTGGTTTGTGGAGCCAGATATCACACGCTCGTAGTTGTTTTGGGTTTGTTTCCTAATCCACTGACTCTTCAGAAGTTTAATATTTTGGATTGGACAAGAGAGAAGGATTTTCATGGCTGACTCCTAAATTAGCTCCTTTCCATCACAATATAGAAAAGCTGAAAACATCCCTGGGGAGCTGGCTAGAGGAATAAAAATATCTTCACAATAAACTGTGAGCAAAAAAGGTGCACTTTTGGCATTACTCCTCCCATGATCTCCCAGGCTTTCTGTGCCAAACGGTCCACCTTGTTTTCTGAGCAGCAACAACAGCAAATCAGGCTGAATTTTTTGGGTTAGTTTTCAGCACAAGCAGTAACTCAATTTAGGACAGTAATCTAGATCTTTTGGTACATGAAAGCCACGCATCAGACCTAAAGGCAGTTGAGTCCTGAGAACTTCTGTGTAGGACTATGCCATTTACAGAGAGCTGCTGTGAATGGCCAGTGTCCAACTCTGCTGTCATGGGAAGGAGATCCTAGCAGGCTGTAGTCTCTACATGCTCATGCAGACAGGGAAGGCTTCCAGGCTGTCAAGACCCCATCATTAGGATAAGATGGTCAGGAAATTGAACAGGCACTTGCCTGGTTGAAAAGCGGCTGTAAACCATATTTATCTTCAGTGTGTTTGAAATTGCATTGGATATGCTCTAAGCCACGGACAACAGTTTATGTCTGAGTTGTGGCTGTTCCTAATAAAGTTTCCATTATGGAAGACTGCACATGTAACAGAAAACTCCTACTTAGGTCTCAGTTTCTTGGAGACAAGCACAGTCCCATATTCGCTGCTTGTGCAATGCTTGGCTGCTGAAGGTTCTTGTCATCATCGCTGGGTAAAACTGATTTATTTACTTTTCGGGTCACATCCCAAACTGAAGAACTGGAAGGAAAAAAATAGTCAATTTGAACATCTTCTGCTGTCCGTCTAACCTTTCAGATTGATTTACTGAGATGTCAGGGGGTTTTTTCCGTCACAGAATCCTGTGAAAAACTCCAGCAAAAATCAGGGAGAAACTCAGTCCTAATTTCGTGAAGCTAACACTCTTAATCACAGAATCATAGAATCATAATGGCTGGAAAGAACCTCCAGGGTCATCGAGTCCAGCCTTTTCTCCTAGTGCCTAACCGCTAGACCATATCCCCAAGCGCTGCATCCACCAGTTTCTTAAACACCTCCAGGGATGGTGACACCACCACCTCCCTGGGCAATCCATTCCAGTATCTAACCACCCTCTCAGTAAATGATTTCTTTCTAGTATCCAATCTAAACCTCCCCTGATGCAACTTGAGGCCATTTCCCCTCGTCCTATCATCACTAATTGGAGAGAAGAGACCAACACCAGCCTTGCTACCACCTCCTTTCAGGTAGTTGCAGAAGGCAATAAGGTCCCCTCTCAGTCTTCTCCCGACTGAACAACCCCAGCTCCCTCAGCCTCTCCTCACAGGGCATGTCCTCCAGCCCCTTCACCAACTTGGTTGCCCTTCTCTGGACTCGCTCCAGCACCTCAATGTACCTCCTGTACTGGGGTGACCAAAACTGGACACAGCACTCGAGGTGCGGTCTCACAAGTGCCAAGTATAGGGGCACAATCACCTTCCTGCTCCTACTGGTGAGGCTGTTTCTGAGACAGGCCAGGATGCCATTGGCCTTCTTGGCCACCTGGGCACACTGCTGGCTCATGTTCAGCCGGCTGTCGATCAACACTCCCAGGTCCTTCTCCACCAGGCAGCTCTCCAGCCACTCTTCTCCAAGCCTGTAGCATTGCTGGGGGTTGTTGTGACCAAAGTGCATCACCCGGCACTTGGGAACTGAACCTACTCAGCTGTGCCTGCTCTTTATAGGGATGATGGGGATCTGCTTCTTGCTCCATAGGTCCAGTAGGCAACATCATCCTCCAAGTCACATTTTTGCCTTAGAAATGTAGCTGCAGGGCCATGCAGACAGCCAAAGCCCTCTTTGCTTTCTGCATTGGAGCTCAGTGGCAGAGGGGGAGTCAGAGGCTGTGGCCCCCACCTTTCCTGTTTGTAATTGCAAAAGCCTGACAACAGTTTTATTCATTCTCTCCCAGGTACATGGTTGCTCTTTGAGGTCATTTTGAACCTGGCTTTGGTTTAGCAGAGTGACAGACCAGTGTGCAGCAAAAAGGAGAGGATGGGTAAAAGGGAGAGAGACTGTGTCATGATGGACAAATAACGGAAGCACTCCAAACTAAAGACTTCAGGCAGGGGTACGAATTGACACTTCTGGCAGGTTTCTTTCTGCTTCTCCATCAGTGAAAGGCTGATGGGTGAGTGGAAGCGAGCAGAGAGAAGCTTGATCATCTTTGTTCAATCCTCCAGAGGACAGGTCCCTGCAGCACTGATGTGGTTTTTTTCCTCCCTAGAAGAAGCAGCAGCAGAATGTTAACAAGCTTCATTTTCTGTTCCCAACAACTAGGAAGCGACCTTTGACTGCTTCCCTGGCTGTTTGTGTTCTTGATGCTGATAGAGCCAGATTTTCACAAGACAGACCTGGGTAATTTTCATGGCAGCCGCGCTGTTGCAAACCAATTAGCAAACCAGCTTGATAGGGTAAGGTTGCAGAGATGCCCATGGCTACTTTAATAAAGTTTCTTGTGTATCAGTATGATGCTATTGATTTTTCTCCCTTTGGACCAAAAGACTAAAGTTCAGCCTCTGTAGCAGATAAAGTGAAAACCGTGGAGATTCCTTACCATGTATACTAATTTAACCTTTTAGGGAGAAAAAAACCATAAATTATACACGGGCTTCCTTTTGCTTTTGTACACACTGTTCGATGTTAATGCAAATAAAACTGTGGCTGCGCTGATGATTCTGCTGGCCTAAAGGTCACCATGTATTACAGACTGAGTTACCAGCAGAGAGCAAGGCTCTTTGTAGAGACACATAGGAAAACACGGTTCACACACACAGAGGTAGACAGGGCGGGTGGCGGAAGCGAAGTGATGCTGGAAGTAGAAAAGCAGTGAAATTGAGGGCCCCTGTGCAAGGTACCACTGCTTAATGAGTTCCTGCCCATCAGTTAAGGCAGAAAAGACGTCACAGTAGCACACAGTATCACAGTATTACCGAGGTTGGAAGAGACCTCATAGATCATCAAGTCCAACCTGTTACCACAGAGCTCAAGGCTAGACCATGGCGCCAAGTGCCACGTCCAATCCTGCCTTGAACAGCTCCAGAGTTGACGACTCCACCACCTCCCTGGGCAGGCCATTCCAGTGGCCAATGACTCTCTCAGTGAAGAGAGAGACGTCGTATCGTCTCTTTCCACACTGAGAGATGGGTTGAAGCTACTTTGCCACCTTTTTGGTTTAAAACTTTTCTTTGCAAGTACTAAGGACTTGGCTGCAGAGTGGTGTCACAGGAAGAGTGATCCTAGCTGGATCAGGCAGAGAGTCTACATCAGATCCATGCCGTTTAGCATGATTGATTGTTTGATTTCCATTCAATCAAGATCATCAAGTCCAACCACTAACCCAACTGTTTCAACCCACCTGTCAACCATGTCCTTAAGCTTCAGATCTTCATAATTGTGAAACATGACCACGGATGACACTTCAACCCTCTCCCTGGGCAGCCTATTCCAAGGCCTGATGGCCCTTTCCAGGACGAAGTTTCTCCTTAGGGCCAACCTAGACTTCCCTTGGTGCAGCTTTAGGCCATTTTCTCTTGTTCTATCACTTGTTTCTCGTGAGAACTACCTCAACCTCTCTGGAACTTCCTTTCAGACAGGACTTGTTTAGGTTCTGTGTTTTATTTGTTTTCTGGAAAATTACTTGAAATTGGCACTGGCTGATCATGGGATGAGAAAGGATCAGACGCAATGAACCTCTGCCCTGTCTGAGGCAACAAGACCTCGAATCATAGAACGTTAGAGATTGGAAGGGACCTTGAAAAATCATCTAGTCACTGACAAGACAGACCCTCGTTTCTTGTTCTGGGTTTCTGTGTTAAGCTCAGTGTAGACTCAGCTTCTGCATATCCACAGCCTATTCAGTCCCACAGATCCCAAGCACTGAGGACTCATGAGCCAAACTCCACAGGTTTTGAGAAAACTGGAGAGAATGATAACAAGGGATTTTATTTCTTTGCCTTCCGTGGGGTTGGAGGCTTTAAGAATGCCCTTGGTTTTAATCTTTAATCTCCTTTGGCGAACACAATATCTATAAAATAGTTTAAATAGGGAAAGAAAAGACGGGAGCTTTGCTGTGATGTAGTGTTATCACGACACTTGGTGGGCTCCCTCCCAAAACAGGCTGAACCCCAAACCACATTTTCCCTCACTTTTCAGCTGCAGGAATCCAAAAGAATCCAAAAAAGATGCTTGCTTTGGACAAACGGGAATGTTCTGCTTAATGTGAACCATTTATTTTTCATCCCGCTGTCTGAAAACCCACTTGCCCGAGCTCTTTTCCAAGGAAGTGAATTAATCCTCGAGTCCTAATGAGTGTTCCAGTAGGTAACTGGTTGGCGAGGTGCCAGATTCGCAATCTGCAGTGTACAGTATGCAGCGCTCAATGCCATTAATAACAATCATGAACTCCGTGGATTTGGGTAATTCCTGTAAGATATTGGTTCCATAAACAAAAGTCGAATTGACAGCTGCTGAATAACCGCGCTTTGTGTATTTCACTCTACTTCGCGGCTGCTCGCTGCAGATTACTCGCTTGAATTTTGAAGCACAAAATGCATCTCAGTGTGAGTAAAACCCATCAATTCTGTGCCTCTGCTGCTTTAAGTTCAGGATCGTGAAAAGCCGTAAATTGGCCTCATTGACTTCAATTCACCTGCGCTGCAAAGTGCAAAGCGAGAAGCGTCGTCTGGCCCGACTCTTTGCTTGATGGGAGGCTGCCATTTGCAAAAGGCAGCGGAGGACTCTTTCATTTCTTTTATGAGACAGAGTGAAGGATTACAGCCCGTGGCATTTGGTGGAAGGATCGCACGCCGCTCGTGACATGCCGCAGAGCTGTCTCTGCACTGCGCTGGGGACACAGGGAAAACAGACAGGTGTCATTTATTCCACCTCCGTCACTTGCATGCGGTATGAGAGCTGCCTGTCCAGATGAAATTTGATGGAAATGTTCAGCTGCTGTTTATGGGACAGCAAACCTTGTGCCAGCTGCATGCAAACCTACGAGGGCAGTATGATTTCTACCTCAGCCCTCCACTGAGTGTGCATGGATGAGGAGAAAGGTACCTCCAGGGGAGGTTTAGGCTGGCTGTTGGGAAGAATTTTCTCACCAAAACTGTTAGCAAGTGTTTGGCCAGCCTGATCTAGGGTGGGGTGTCCCTGCCCATAGTAGGGGAGTTGGAACTGGATGATTCTGTGGTCCCTTCTAACCCTGATTGACTGTGACACTTGGTCTGGGTGCTCCTGCTGTGGCAGGGGGATTGGACTGGATGATCTTTGAGGTCCCTTCCAATCCCTAATGATTCTATGACTCTATGACTCTATGACTCATGATTCTATGATTCTATGATTCTATGGTTCTATGATTCTATGATTCTATGAACAGGCAGCCCAGGACAGTGGTGGAGTCACCATTCCTGGAAGGATTTAAAAGGCAGGTAGACATAGTGCTGAGGGACATTGTTTAGGGGTGACCTGGCAGTTCTGGATCAAAGATAGGACCTGGTGATCTTAAAAGTCTCTTCAACCAAAGAGATTCTGTGATTCTTTTGTATTTTACTGACTGTGCTGGTGATGTGGTAAATGAAATGGCACATTAGACATACTTCACTCAGATTTATTCCAGAATTGCACCTCAGCTCTTAAGAGAGCCATAAATCAATGTGCTTGGCATAGGGTGAGCTCTCAGAGTAAAATGGGACACTTGACTTTGTCCTTTGTCTGGAACAGGCATCCCAGAGACATTGTGGAGTCTATTCAAAGGCATCCTTGATGTGTTCCTGTGTGACCTAATATAGGTGACCCTGCTCTAGCAGTGGGGTTGGACTGGATGATCTTTTGAGGTCTCTTCCAAACCGTAACATTCTGCAATCCTTCAAAGAGAAATTGCCAAGACCTGAGAGCACGGAGGTTCCCAACCTATCTCTTTGAATTCGACGCTATGCACAGGAATACGTTTTGTTTCTGGTGAAACTCCTCCATTGTGGGATACACTGTGGTGTGGTGTTCTAGTGACAGGACAAGGGGGATGGTTTCCAGCTAAAAGAGGGCGGATTGAGATGAGATCTGAGGCAGAACTTCCTCCATGTGAGGGTGCTGAGGCGCTGGGACAGGTTGCCCAGGGAGGTTGTGGCTGTTCCATCATCCCTGGAAGTGTTCAAGGCCAGGCTGGATGGAGCTGTGGGCAACCCAGTCTGGTGAGAGGTGTTGCTGCCCATGGCAGGGGTTTGTAACTAGAGGATCTCTTAGGTCTCTTCCAAACCGAACCATTCTGTGATTTTATAGTTCTATGACCTGCTAGACCTCTTCAAAGAAAGCTCAGGAAGCTCTGATGAAATATAGGGTGTCCTGACATGGTGTTGAGAAGTTTCTATCTTTCAGTATTTCTGTATTTCCAACACCTTTTACAGATGTTCTTGGGCTGTGCAAGTACATATAAAACTCTACCTGGACCTTCTAAAAATGGGAAAAGGAAATGCTTGGAACTGAAAGAAAAGAAAATGGCTACAGCTCTTCATAAATATAAACATGTGGTGGCCTCTGTTGACTGTTGATTTTTTCATAGTCAATGAATTTAGAGGGTGCACAAGAACAGTACAAGCATCCCAACTAGCAACCATGACATGAGGAACCATTTACCCAGAGCACCACCTTTTGGTGCAGGTACTGTTTGCAGTGAGTATGACAGTAGGGTTACGGTGTAAGACAGATGGAACAGGAGACAGGAGCACGGCTCTCTTATTTCTTTCTCCATTGCCAGAGTATTTATCTACAGTTGTTTGGGTGTAGTGTATGCACCAACATTTGCCAGGGATCTGGGCTCAGTGCATGTTACTCCTTAATGCATATTGATGCTTAGACGTTAGGACTTAAATGCTTATCACAGTATCACAGTATCATCAAGGTTGGAAGAGACCTCACAGATCATCAAGTCCAACCTGTCACCACAGAGCTCAAGGCTAGACCATGGCACCAAGTGCCACGTCCAATCCTGCCTTGAACAGCTCCAGAGTTGGCGACTCCACCACCTCCCTGGGCAGGCCATTCCAGTGGCCAATGACTCTCTCGGTGAAGAACTTTCTCCTCACCTCAAGCTTAAATTTCCCCTGGCGCAGCTTGAGGCTGTGTCCTCTTGTTCTGGTGCTGGCTGCCTGAGAGAAGAGAGCAACCTCCTCCTGGCCACAACCACCCCTCAGGTAGTTGTAGACAGCAATAAGGTCTCCCCTGAGCCTCCTCTTCTCAAGGCTAAACAATCCCAGCTCCCTCAGCCTCTCCTCATAGGGCTTGTGCTCAAGACCCCCCACCAGCCTCGTTGCCCTTCTCTGGACACGCTCAAGCACCTCAATGTCCTTCCTAAACTGAGGGGCCCATATGTTATATGTTAGAATAGATAGATGTAGATGCTTAGACATTAGAAGTTAAAAGTGGTCTCATCATCCTGTGCTGTTCTTTTACTGCTGATGGGCATGGCTAGGTGATTTCTCACCAAGAGCCATATGTCCTCCCAAAGTCAGCACAAAGACAGTAAAAAGGGCTCAGGAATGCTGTAAAAGTTAGACCCATCAACCATCTTGTGCAAACAGTTACTCTGGTGTGTTTGGGTCTCTGCTGGCTGAGTTGCTTTGGCTAGCAGGACATTCCAGTAGAGCATTGAAATCTCTAACACCTTCAGGGAAAGCCAAGGGGAGGTTTTTTTAAGCAAGACACACGTGACTTAGCTGCATCACAAGGCAAATGTTGTCTGGGTTGGCTCATTTCCCCTTAATCTGCTACAAGCACTGGCAGATCTTTTAGAAAATAGAAGAGAATATGTTTTTATACTCATGGATCCTCTTCTTTCATCACCACCAAGTGGCAGGGCAAGGTAGACAGATGCAAAAGGACTGTCTGCCAATGACAGGCTGAATAGGGAGCTGCTTGTGAAACCAATAAAAGATTGTGAACTTCCACATACAAATCTGAGGGACAGGATATCATCCAGAGGGACCCAGACAACCTGAATAACCTCAATAAGTGCCCCAGGTTCAACAGGGCCAAGTGTATGGTCCTGCGCTTGGGTTGTTGTCATCCCTGGTATCAGCACAGGCTGGGAGGTGGAGGGGTGGAGATCAGCCCTGTGGAGAAGGACTTGCAGATCCTGCAAAAGAGAAAACAATGTGAGTTGACAGCCCAGAAAGTAGCAGTGTCCTGAACTGGGTGTACAACAACATGTCCAACAGGTTAAGGGAGGGGATTGTACCTCTCTGCTCCACTCTGAGGAGACACCCTGCGGGGCTGGGTCCAGCTCTGGCTTCCTCATCACGGCAGAGATCTGGAGCTGGTGGAGCGGGACCAGAGGAGGACTCAGACATGATGGGAGGGAGGAATCTTCTGCTGGGACGCCAGGATGGGACAAGTGGGGGGCTCCAGCTGGAGAAGAGAAGCTCCAAGGAGACTCTATGGTGACCTTTCAGGGCTTAAAGAAAAGCTGGGGACAGACTTTTAAGCAGTGACTTCTGTGTCAGGATAAGGGGTGATAGTTAAACTGGAAGAGGGAGATTCAGACTAGAGAGAAGGAACAGAGTGTTATTGAGGGTGGGGAGAATCTTGTCCAGGTTGCCCAGAGAGGTGGGAGAATCATTCCACATCAGGTTGGACGCTGGGGCACTAAGGAACCTTCTCTGGCTGGGGATGGACTGGATGAGCTTTGAATGTCCTTTCCAACCCAAAACATCTCATGATGCTATGATTCTGTGACAGTAGTTCCACTTACATTGCTGCCTTTTCTATTGCTACTTTCTCAAAAGCCAATAATCAAGACAGAAAGCAGTTTAACTTTCCAAGCCATAAAAAGAGCATAGATATATAGATAGCTTAGTCATTTTGCCAAGGCATGAAGCCTTCCATCAGTCTGGATTTAAGAGAATAATCACTCGACGCATGGACTCACGCCAGGAGGATGATGCTACCAGAGCTGCAATTATGTGTGGCACAGAAAGACAGACGATGTGTAGGGTTTGGAGATGGTGCTGATGAGGTGTTTTCTGATGCTCTACTCTGCAAGATTTAGTACAGGGTACATAGAGCAGTCTTCAGGACTTTTAATATCCAGCACAGAGGATCATGCTGAATGGGCTTAGGCAAAAATGAAACAGGAAGAATAAAACAATACCATCCCTTCCCCTGTGAGGAGAGGCTGAGGGAGCTGGGATTGTTTAGCCTGGAGAAGAGGAAGCTCAGAGGAGACCTTATTGCTGTCTACAGCTACCTGAGGGGTGGCTGTGGCCAGGAGGAGGTTGCTCTCTTCTCTCAAGCAGCCAGCACCAGAACAAGAGGACACAGCCTCAAGCTGCGCCAGGGGAAATTTAGGCTTGAGGTGAGGAGAAAGTTCTTCACCGAGAGAGTCATTGGCCACTGGAATGGCCTGCCCAGGGAGGTGGTGGAGTCGCCAACTCTGGAGCTGTTCAAGGCAGGATTGGACGTGGCACTTGGTGCCATGGTCTAGCCTTGAGCTCTGTGGTGACAGGTTGGACTTGATGATCTGTGAGGTCTCTTCCAACCTTGGTAATACTGTGATACTGTGATATTTCCAGGCTGACTTGTTCTCTGATCTCAGATGAAAATGTCTTGGCATGTTCAGCAGGATGACCATGAGCCAGCAATATGCCCTTGTGGCCATGAAGGCAAATGGCATTCTGGGGTGGGTCAGAAGGGAGGTGGTTAGTAGATTCTCTCTACTTTGTCTTGGTGAGACCACACCTGGAATATCGTGTCCAGTTCTGGGCCCCTCAGCTCAAAAAGGGCACAGAACTGATGGAGAGAGTCCAACACAGAGCCACAAAGATAATGAAGTGAAACATCTCCTGTATGAGGAATGGCTGAGGGAGCTGGGTCTCTTCAGCTTGGAAGAAAGGAAACTGAGGGGTGACCCCACGGATGTTGATCAACATGTGAAGGGTGGATGTCAAGACAATGGAGCCAGGCTCTGCTTAGTGGCATCCAGTGATAAGACAAGGGGCAATGTGTGTGAGCTGAACATAGGAGGTTCCACATCAATCTGAGAAGGAACTTCTTCTCAGTGAGGGTGATGGAGCACTGGAAGGGGCTGCCCTGGGGGGTTGTGGAATCTCCTTTTCTTGAGATGTTTAAAACCTGCCTGGACATGTTTCTGTGCAACTGGTTGTAGGTGATCCTGCTGTGTCAGGGGGATTGGACTGGATGATCGTTCAGGGTCCCTTCCAATCCCTAATGTTCTGTGATTCCTGGACAACATTCTAGTTCCAATAGTGTGTCTAGATCATGAAGTTTGCAGGCCATCTTTGAATGCTCCTGGATGCTGCTGTGATGAGCACCTTGGATGGGCAAAGTATCATAGGAGTGACAAATATACCACACTGCACGGAGCAAAGGAGGACTGGTAACCCAGAAGCACCAGTTCCTTCCTTTGACACTCCATGAGCTGGGCAAACAAATGCCTCCATGTCTTTCTAAAACAGCCTATCTTTGAAAGGGTTTAGAGTTGTAAAGCACTGCTACTGATCACAAGAAGCTCCTTGTGAATTCCATCCCCCCTTGCACATCTTACCAGATGAGCTTTCCAAGGGCTGATTTTACCTTTGTCCATTAATGCTGCTCAAACCACCAGCCAGAGGGGGGTCCAGCAAATGTCTGACAAGCCATATCCTTTTGTCAGATTTTGTGTTTACAGGACACCTGCTTGCTGCCCCTTTTGATGTAAGAATAATAACAGTGTCCTGATGTATTTTAGCACTGGCATCGTGCATTGCAGTGGCACTTGTTATAGGGGACGAAGCAGTCCCTGGGCAGGAATTACATCCCGACTCACAGGCAGAGCATGGGCTGCTCTGCACTGAGAGTTGCAGCATGTATAAATCATGGGAACCCATATGAAATTAAATGGCTGACCTCTGTGCAGTTCAGAGACACAGTTCCCAGGCCCTGCCAATTCACCAAGATGGATTTCTGAGCTGTCACTTGAGTCCTTTGAAAACAACCTCTTTGACAGTTAAAACAAATTGACAGAAGAGACATATGGGGAGTGCAGCTTCCAGATTGATGAGGTATTTGAAAGAGTGCACGTTACACGTGTAGGTTACTTATGGTACCTTGAGATACCATGGCTGAATCACCTTTCTTGTGTTTGTCTTCACGGGTGGAAAAGATTTCACAGAATCACAGAATGTTAGGGACTGGAAGGGACCTTGAAAGATTGACTGGTCCAATCCCCTGACACAACAGGATCACCTAGACCAGAAACATGGCCAGGTGGATTCTAAACATCTCCAGAGAAAGAGACTGCATAAGCCCCCTGGGCAGCCCCTTCCTGTACTTTATCACCCTCACCTCACCTTCTCATATTGATGTGGACCCTCCTCTGTTCCAGCTCACACCCACTGCCCCTTGCCCTATCATTATATGACACTGAGCAGAGCCTGGCTCCATCCCCTTGACACCCACCCTTCACATATTTATCAACACTAATGAGATCAACCCTTAGTCTCCTTTTTTCCAAGCTGAAGAGGTCCAGTTCCCTCAGCCTTTCCTCATCAGGGAGATGTTCCACTTCCTTCATCATCTCTGTGGCTCTCTGCTGGACTCTCTCCATCAGTTCTGTGTCCTTTTTGAACTGAGAGGGGCCAGAACTGGACACAGTATTCCAGAGGTGGTCTCACCAGGGCAAAGCAGATGGGGAGGAGAACCTCTCTTGATCTATGAACAACCCCCATTCTGATCCACCCCAGAATGCCATTTGCCTTCATGGCCACAAGGTCACATTGCCGGCTAATGGTCATCCTGTTGTCCACCATGACCCCCAGGTCCCTTTCTCCTACACTGGTTTCTAACAGGTCAGTCCCCAACCTATACTGGCACCTGGGGTTGTTCTTGCCCAGATGCAAGACTCTTTGGGTATTTCTTTTTTCCTTGCAGGAAGCCATAATCTGAATCACTAATTGTGCAGCCACAGTGACCAGAAGATGTAAGACTCTTCTCCATGAGCACATACCTAGAGAGGAAGTGATCTTCCCTTTTTGCCCAGAGACACCCTGCCTTATTCTTCTGTCAATTCTAATTCTATCAACTTCCACTTAGGGTGTGATTGACTCAACAAGTCAAGGCTGTTGGTTTTGTCTTCTGTGGGCTTTTTTATTTTTAAAACAAGTTAAAACACCCCCAAGGGTCCCATCATTCCTCAAATAGATTAAAACAGGACTCTCATAACTGGACATTGGGGAAAAACAACTGCAGCCTGTAAGGATGGAAATTCTTGTCCCAGCGCTGCCTTCAAGCATAGGTTGACATGAGGTTACAGATTGTCTTTGCAGGGCTCCATTTTCATTCTGACTTTGACCATTGTAAGATTTGGAGCTGGGGGCAATCATAACACACAGGAGAAGCAGAATCCAGCCCTTCCTCTTGCAGTGTACCCACTGCAGGAGTTTCTATTAACACTTTGGACTTCATGAAGCCTGTCCTGTCACACGCAGGAAACACTGAGCTTGGGACTCAAAGCCCATTTAGGATCAGAAGAGAGAAAGTGATCTGCATGGCAGCATAGTCCTGAAGTGATGGTCGTACTGAGCCTCTTTTTGTTTCAGGACAATTTCAAGGTAGCTGTGGTCATTTCCAAAGCCCTGCATGGGATCAGCTCAAGCTGCTTGAGTGACTACCTCAGCCTGAGTGATCATATGCATGAAAAATGCAGCTGTCAACTTGAAGAATACAGCTGCGTGGAAAACAATTTTCCTCTCCCATGAAAATGTGAATATAAAAGCTCTTTTTCTCCTGCAAAAATGAAGATAAAAGTCAGTTGAGGGACAGTTTCATGGACTGAAAATTTCCCAGTGATGTTTCACTACAGGTCAGCTCGAACATTATCTTGTTGATTTAGTTTTGCCTTTTTCATTTTTGTTAATGGTGCTCCTCTAAAAATTTAATTACGTTAATGCTCTTTCCACTAGAGATAAAAAAACATAAATCCTGGAAAAATATTGCTATCTCCAGTTGTATGTCGGGCTTGTACGAGCCAGGGAGAAAGCTTTCTTGGCAAACACCTAAGCAAGCCTGCACTCGCTTCCAAAAGGGTGCAGGTCAACCACAGTATTTGGAAACTAAAGTGCAAATATCTCCGTTTTTGTACTCATTGATCTGTTGGTAGGAGTTTTGAGGTCTCAGGGGGAACAAACTCTCCTTATTTGTGTAGAAGGTCTGGTATAATGGAGATGGGCTGCATGGCTGTGTCATAGAGGTGACACAAACAGACACATCCTCTGGCTTCTAATTTCCAAAATATTGTTCTTATGGGTGAAAGAGAAACGAGAGTTAAAATGACAGCAATTAAACAGAAGAACTCAAGGTCAAAGGAAATTCCACTGTGGATTTCAGTCAGACTAGAGTTTCAGTCTGTACAGTTCTATGTATCTCTAAGCTCTCAAGGCATCAAGGTAGCATTCATTACTCCCACACTTCATGTGGAAAATTAGGCTCATGAGGCACACGTTTAATCCCTACTATGTATTACTTGGACCAAGGAATAAGGCATTCCAAGCACAGGGACTTTTAATCTGAGACTGGCTTGCCAAGCCTGTTCAGATATGTTTTGGCCAAGAACAGCAAGATCAACTCTTGTTTAATTCACTTGTATCCCCCTCTTCCAAGCAACAACTTTCTTCTCTCCTTTGGCGTAATTTTCAGAAGATCGTCTCTAATTTTTCTTCAATTTCTCTAGGGATTCAACAACATCTACACACTCTGCTGTGCTTGGTTAGAGATAGGAAAAATATTTTGTTGAAACAAGCAATTATCTAAAACTTTTGTCTGACACAATAAATGTTTCTGGTAGGAGACAATTAGGTTGGCTTTTCAGAGCACAAAGAAAATAATAATTTCCGTATCTGCAAGATGGAATATTAAATTTAATATCTTTACAAGTATTTTTGCTAAAATCAGCAAACTCACAGCAACTGTTCACCATTTTAGAAAAAGAAAATAAAAAATTAAGGTCCTGACACAATTAGGGAAAAGGAAAACTGCCTGAAGATTATTTTTTCTCTAAAAGCAGAAAAATTTCCTTAAATCTGAATTTTTTTTTCCAAAAATCTTGCTGTTTCCCTGGGGAGCTTTTTGGGTTTGTGGGGGTTTTTTCATTCCAGTAAGTAGGCCAAAGTACTTTACTTTGGCTTGGCTCAAGCAGTTTTCTTTTTTTTCCTGATTTTTCCCTAAATTTGTCATACGTCTGGTTCCTATTATGGGTTTGTAGAAGGAAAGAAGGATATCAGGTTGGCAACCAGGCAACACCTAATGTCTGAGCTGAGACACTTTCTCCACTGAGACTTTTCTGTGTGCCCTCTTCTGCACAGTCACAAGAACAAGTTAAATGAAATAGTGTCACAGAATCACAGAACATTAGGGATTGGAAGGGACCTCCAAAGATTATCCTGTCCAATCCCCCCGCCACAGCAGGATCACCAAGATCAAGTCGCACAGGAACATGTCCAAGTGGGTTTGAAACCTCACCAGAGAAAGGGACTCCACTATCACCCTGGGCAGCCACTTCCAGCACTCTGTCACCCTTACCATGGGCAAGTTCCTCCTTAGATTGATGTGGAACCTCCTTTCTTCTAGCTCTCATCCACTGCCCCTTGTCCTATCACTGGGTGCCCCTGAGCAGAGCCTGGCTCCATCCTCCTATTCTGAGTGTCACTGGGGTTTTTGTTTTCTGGATTTGGGTTTTGGTAGGGTTTTTGTGGCTATGGATGTTTCTCTCTGGGTTTTTTTTCAGCAAATTATCTGTAATGTAGAGGGGATAGATCACTCCTTTTCCCCCTCACTACCAGTTGTCCCCAATGCCTTATTATTGTTTCAAAGCTCTAAAGCATAAAACTGAATTTTTATGACTCCAAATGACCTTCAAAACTCAAGACAAGGCTGACTTCTTCTTGACTGTAATATTTTGGATCATTAATTTCACTAGAGATATTCCAATTTGTAATTTTATTAAGGTTTGGAGCATAACCACTCTTAATACTGTGTTTCTAAATACGATGGACCGTAAGCTCAACCGGCACAAGTCAGCACAGCTTTAATGTCTCTGTTGCCACTGCTCCACACCAGCTACAACTATGGGACCATGTTCTTTCTTCTCTCTGCATTTGTTTTCAGTCACTGTTTAATACCCACAAATAATCTTCATTGTGCTGCATATTAAACATCCCTAATATTTGATTAAGATATTACTGGTAGAAAAGACCAGATGGGCTAGTGGATGGTGTGTTATAACTATCCTTCTTGTCAGAATCAATTTGCAGAGCACTGACAACGTAGAACCACTCTACAAAGTGATGGTGGGTTCCTATGTCGTGATGTGTTTGCTCCACGTGGGACTGGTGTGCACGGCTGTGCAATGCCTGCCCTTCCAACTCCGTGGGATCACTTACCAGAGGGGTGAAACGAGCCACAGCAAGCACTCATTTTGCTTTCTGTGTTATTCCTACACTATTTAAATATTTCTAAATCCTACAGCATTGTAGACTCTGGCCACCTCAGAGTTTTCCCACAAGAGGTGGAAAACCAAGGGATGAAGAGTGTGAAAATCTTCTGAATAGAGAGGGGGGAAAGGTTCAAAGCAAGGATTTGGATGAACAACTCCTACATTTGCAGAGAATGTCCTAATCAGAGGTTGCAGGGCAGGCAGAGGGCTGGCCTTTCATCGTCTGGTCTGCTGGAACTTTTGTGCTGTGTTTCAATAGACGAACCGAGCCAGGGAGAGGCTGAATGACTTCGTGCCCTGGCAGCTCAATGCTGTCTGCAAGCCAGAGTGCTCCTGCACCATTCCCAGCTCCTGCTATTAACTATTTATACAACATAAAACAGCACCTGCAGCGGAAAGCTGGAGAGTGTGGAGGAGGGACCGAGCTTCTTGCCACCAGGCAACCCACAGAGCATCCTAATTAATTCACTGACCTGGGATACCCGAGTTCAAATCGTCAGCGACAGAAAGGGAAATTGAATTGGACTTTTCACAGCATAGGTAAATATCCCAGCCCTTGGCTGCAAGGTGATGGAAGACCAGACTTGTTGGCTACGTTTACGCTTCGGGAAGTTAATCTTGTCCTTGCGCTGTTTGATGGACTTGAGTAAAACCAATGGTTTGGGGCAAAAATTGTGAATTCCAGAAAGAAATTAACTCAAATTAATTTTGGCCCAAATCACTCATCAGCATTGCTGTGCAATGTCTCTGTCTTTGCTAGTGCTAGTGTTTCTTAGAAATGATAAAATATTTATTCAGCTGATTTAAATTTCACTCCTGTATCAGTGCAATCTTCTTCCGGTGATGTTGCTCTGGCAGGGCAGTTTGTCTATATCATCTTCAGAGGCCCTTTCCAACCCTTACTGTTGTTATTCTGTGACTTTGTCTTCTAAGCACTGCAAAGAATCATAGAAACATAGAGTGGCTTAGGTTAGAAGGAACCTCAGAGATCACACAGTGCCAGCCCCCTGACAGGAGCAGTGACATCTCTCAACAGACCAGGTTGTCCATAGCTCCAGCCAACATGGCATGAACACTGCCAGGGATGGAGCAGCTGCAACATCCCTGGGCTGCATGTTCCAGTGCCTTAGCACCCTCACAGAGAAGAATTTCTTCTTCAGATCTCAATCTCTCCTCTTTAAGCCTTATCCTATCACTAGAGTCCATCTTAAAAAGTCCTTCTCCAGCTCCCCTGTAGGCCCTACAAAAATTTGCATTCTTAATGCTGCTGTGTGACCGACACTGTTCACATGAGGACTACTCCTAAAGTCTAATGGAACACAGTTTATAGGTTCTTGAAGCTGATGACACATAGAAGTGTTTGGTCATAGAGACTTTACTGACCTGGTTGGACTGGCCATTTTGGTCTAGTGAACCAATATCTCAAGTTCAGGGCTGACGGGTTCAAAAGACAAAGTAAAATTTCTCTCTTTTTCTCTGTTAATGGTTCTAGGTTTTGGCATGTCGACTAGCAGTGGTGGTTCTTCACCAGGACAGGTCTTTCTCACTCCTCATGGTGCAGGACTTTGCTTACAGAAAAGAGCAGAGGAAGTATTTCAAATGTGCAAATGCATTTCAAATAAGCTACCAGTTCGTATACTTACTGGATGTAAGAATGGCTTTCCTGTCATCCAGACAGGAGCTGGTTGCCACCATGAACACAAACAGTTAAAAATCTTTCCTTCTGGACCGCCATAGGTAGGGAGATTTGTGTTTTGGACTTGAAAGCTTCCGCAGGTTCTGAGATTTCATGCTGGCTGTGGTCTGTAATGATGAAGAGTTTACAATTAAAGTTGATGATCTGGAAAATAAGGAGTGAATTCAAAACTATTTTGTCTGAAGAGAGTCTGAAACCACGAGAATATTTAGCACCCGGTGTCTCGTTCTTCTTATCTCCACTGATTTCGGGTGAGTTTGTAATTCTGCAGAGCGATCAATGTGAACGGATTTTTTTTCCTACAAAAGCAGCCGGTCTGTGTCTACAGCCAGACTGATTAGAAGAAAGTTGTGTAATTAGACATAGCAGCCAGATTGTGAAATAAACTGAAATTTAGAGGTGGGAGAATTTGCTGCAGTTAAGAAAGAGGATATTTCAGTGTTTCCAAGTACAAGTGAAATCTGCAGTTTACCCCTAAATCCGCTAGACTAACAGGAACACAGAAATATTGACTGCGAAAAAATCGAAGAAAAATTAGAGCAGAACTCAGACAGATAGAATCTGATTCTACAAAACCATTGACAGTGTAATGGGCTGAACTGCTGAATGCTCCTTTCTTGCTGACCCCTGTAGTCCTGTTCTTTACGAGTAATTCCCCTCTGTCTGCACCACTCGTACTTTCTGGTTTGATGCCCAGCACACTACTTTTCCTCAGGGAAGACACGACGAACAGTCTGCAACTCACAAAAGATCAAAATTCTGCACGTCACTGGTTTTCTACACTTCCAAGAATGGCTTTTACCCGATGCAAACATTTAAACACCACAAGTCTTTGTCTCTAAAATAAAATCAGCATCTGTGGAGAAGATCTAACACCACCTGTGGAATGAGCAGATGCTTCAAGCTCACCAGAAGCGAACCACTTCCAGTCTAGAAGTCACCAGATTATGTAAGCAAGTGATGGTGCAGATTTGATTTATGTGATACTGCTGTGGAGAGGGATTGGAACAGATGATCTTCCGAGGTCCCTTCCAATCCCTAATGTTATGTGATTCTGTGAAAGTTATACTGAAGGGAATGGTACGACACTGCCTCAAGATGACTTGACAGCTGGAGCCATGACATATGCACTTACGTGCAGCGTGGGTGAATTCACCCCTCTTTATGTCCACATGACCAGGGAGATCTCTTGAAAGTGTAGAGTTTTAACCTCATGACATGAAGGAGACGTTGAGGCAAGAATTAGGAGGAGGAAGAGGATGCTTATGCCACGTATTTCTTATGCAACAGACAATATTCATAAAGAGCTGCAAGTAACATGGAAGTTAAGGTTTTTATGTGCTTTCAGATCTCCTGCACCACTGAGTTTAGACTTGACTACTGTAGGTATCTCATATAATCTACTACCTAAACTTAATCATCTTCCCTTTTCTTTATAAAGAGAAACATCTTAAAAGTTTTGCCTCACAGTTACAAGAATCCCTTTGTGTTCCTACACTGTAACTCCTTACACACTTCCTCTGTACACCTTGAACACATCCTCAGAGGATTCTCACGAGTAATACTTGATTTTCTCCACAAGAAGCAACTCCCCGTTTTGCAAACAATTAGATAATATTTGTCATTCCACAAGTCGAGCCTGTGATCTGCTAGTGCCTCTAGGCCATCTCCTCCTCAATCATTTCAAAGGATGAGCTCTCAAGTTATCAGAACATCAAAATATGGAGATACTTGCCCTCAGGATTCATGATTTTGCACTGTGATGTTGAATGATATGATGATGATATTCCTCTCAACCAAGTTTCCCAGCTCATGCCATATCTCTATCTCCTTCTGACATTCTTCTGTGTTAATGGTGAAAGATCGTGCCCTCTGCCATCATGAGCAGAAAAATGGAGTGAGGACAAGAATGTTGTCTCCCACCAGAACAATAATTCAGCTTTTAGTGTTATCCTTAGTTGTCTGCTCTTTAAACACACCCCCTCCTAACCAATGACTTCCTCTACCCTCACCACTGTAGCTAGCTTGTGTTTCAGGTAGTACTTTATCAAGTGTTGTACAAACGTCCTAACAAGTGAGGCTTTTCACATCTCTTTTGTATAGAAAATCAGCTCTGTTTGTCTAGAAAACCAGGAAGCTCTTGAAACAGTCTGGCACAATCTGCACTTCCTTGAATAAACCTTTTATCAGAATGGTTTCTAAACTATCCAAACACTGAGCTTTTCTACGACCTCCATGTTGGCACTAGGGGGAACGTAATTTGTTTGAGATGTTGCACACAATGGCAGAAGGTTTCTCTTTTCAAAGCATCATAAAGAGGCTTCAAAATCTCCCTTCCATCATTTTCATGATGTTCTGTAAAGGTAAGACCTCAAGGGAGACCTTCTCACTCACTACAACTACCAGCATCACAGAATCACAAAATATTAGGGATTGGAAGAGACTTGAAAAGATCACCCAGTCCAATCACCCCGCCACAGCAGGATCCCCTAGATCCAGTCACAGAGGAACATGTTCAGGTGGGTTTTAAACATCTCCAGAGAAGGAGAATCCACAGCCCTCCCTGGCAGCCTCTGTTACCTTCACCATAACAAAGTTCCTCCTCCTATTGATGTGGACCCTCCTTTGTTCCAGCTCACACCCATTGCCCCTTGTCCTACCATTAGATGACACTTAGCAGAGGCTGGGTCCATCCTCCTGACACCCACTTTCACATATTTATAAACATTAATGAGGTCACCCTTGAGTCTTTCTTAGCCTTTCTTCTTTCTTAAGCTGAAAGGACATTGGAGTGGACTGAAGGTTGGTTTCTTCTCCCAAGCAACCGGACAAGCAGGATGAACCTTGAATTGTGCAGTGGAGGTTTGTTTGCCATGAGGAATAATTTTTTCCCCAAAAAAGGTTGTCAACACCTGGTAGAGACTGACCAGGATATCGGTGGGTTCCCCGTCCCAGGAGGGATTGAAAAGCCATGGAAATAGGGTGCTGGGGGACATGGGCTAGTGGGGAACTGATTGTGATTGCCGATGGTCGGACTTGATGATCTTAAATGTCGTTCCAAATCGGAAGGATTCTGTGATTGTGTGTTCTGTTTGTGACAGAGACAATGAAGTCATTGACTTTTCCAGAAGCTTGTGTTGCTGCTGGGTTTATTTCTAGTGCTATAGAAAAGGTAAATACTCTTTGCAACTACAAATAGTCTGTGTGTTTGTGTTAACAAATAAGAAATGGATTTCCCCCTTTTCCTACAGTTTTCCTCTAGTTATATCTGGCAGACATTTAATTAGCATAGCATATTGGATCTGTTCTCAGCCGCTTTCTGTGGTGGCCAGCTATTTACACCTGCACACAGTGGGTGTTAAACAGCGGCGCTCTGATGTGTCGCATTTTAACAGTGACCTTTCACAGCTGCGAGTAGTTAGACAAGGTACCAGAGACTGGTTAATTGGCCCATCTTTGGACAGTGGGCACATTAGCAGCTGGGCTGTGTTGGAGTGGCCTCCTAAAGAAAAACATCTGTACCGCATGAAACAGGACAGGAGGCAATGTGAATGTTTTGGTGTGTGAGACTGTCTGTTCTGTTCTACTATTTAAAGATCTCTTTTTCAAGTACACAGGCTTGTGTACACAAACACAATAGGTGGATGTTCACAAACTGTGAGCAACAGGCTAGCAACAGGACTAAACTATCGTTTTATAAATCTACTGACTGTGTCTCATCTCACCAGGATTTATCAAGATTAGAAGTGTGATGCATTAATACCAAGACCAGGCAAGGTGCTTAACCACAGAGAAAAGAGGAAGACAGAGGAAGGTCTTATCAAGAGGGTTTGTATCAACAGAACAAAAGATGTAGTATTGGGACATAGAGTTTAGGGGTGAACTTGTAGAGTAGGGTTGATGGTTTGACTTGATGATCCCAAGGGTCTTTTCTAACCTGAATGATCCTGTGATTCTAATTAATCAGCCTTCTGGTGTACGTATGCGGAGATCATTCTTCCTTTCCCATCTCACTGTTGCCACCTGTCATGCCAGTTGTTTGTAGCCATGTGTTATCTGCCATAACGAACATACAGCTGCTTATCACAACAGGCAAGAATGCAGTAGAGATGGTCAAGTAAGAATGACTCCAAATCATAGAACCATAAAATCATAGAATGGATTGGGCTGGAAGGGATATTGAAGACCATCTAGCTCCAACCTCCCAGTAGACTTTGTTGCTCAAGCCCCATCTAACCTGGCCTTCATCACATCCAGTGATTGAGCATCCAAAACTCCCTTAGGCAACATGTTCTGAGGGTGGTGAGACTTTCTTCTTACATCTAATCTAAATTTCCCCCCATCCTATCACTACAAGCCCCTGTTAAATGTCCCCATATTTCTTGCCCAAGTGCCTGCCAAGTGCCTCTAAGGCACTAAGGTTCTCCATTGGAGAGTGGACTTTGTGCATGACTGTTTTGCAGCCTGTGAGTTCTGTCAGAGGAAGAAGTTTTCCTCCAAACAGTTCCCTACAAGATTTGTTGACAAACAGATCTCCAGCTTCAGTTTGGGGAAAGAGCCAGAAGCGCGTTGCTCAACTTGGAGCCTTCATGACAATGTTTATCTACTCCTACTCAGCCTAAATAGCTGATTGAAAAGACTGTTAGTAGAAAGGGTGGTAAAGGGTGAACTATGAATACTCTGTAATATCAACTGTTTGCATCTGTAATCCACTGCAGCTAGTAAAATACATCCAATTTCACAAGATGTGTCTCTTCTGCTTCCCAAGCAGCTGGCCCATCTCAACAGCTACTGCAAATGCATCTTTGGGCAGCAGTATTTTCTTCTGTGCTGTGCTTAGGCTTTCCTGTATCCATGCCTTTCTCATTAGCCTTTCTGATTCTATCTTCTTATTTGTCCTACTTACAGACTCACTGCTGTTGATGCAACTCCTCCAGCCAATTCCTGCTTTCCAAAGCAACACCTCAGTATTTCAGTATTTGTTTTTAATCCATTGGTTGTGGATCTCATATAGAAACAGATCGATCATCTGTCTCTGCTGATGCTGTTGCTGTATTAATTAGACAGTTTTTACTTTGTCATTCAAGCCAGAGCAGTCAGTTTTTGCCCCAGATTGTTGCCTTTAATTTGCAAAACATGAGTGAAGAGTGGAATCTGAATTCAGGTTTTGTTCTGTGTTCATTCAGGTGAGGGGTTAATTAATTAATTAATTAACAAACGTAACACTTACAAATAAACTTAGAAACATCAAATCTTGCTTGATTTAATTTTGTCTGAATCAATCAATTGCTTAAGGAACCAGCCGAGGTAGTCTTGGAACAGAATATGGAATGTGGTTTACGTGGGGTGTCAGTGAATGTTTTCATCAGCACTGGAAACACTCCAGATCAGGTTGGATGAGGCTTTGAACAGGTCATCTCGGTGAAGATGCAGGAACATTGAACTAGATGACTTTTAAAAGTCCTGGCCAATTCAGAACACTCTTTGATTGCTTGTTGTAGTTTTGCCCCAAGTACCACTCATGTTTCCAGTGCAGAAGACAGATATCTTTCAGAGTGTCCTGGTTTTTGTGATGAATGGTGTAACCCTCAAGAGTAAGACTTTCTAACATGAGAATAGGAGAGATCACAGTATCACAGTATCACAGTATTATCAAGGTTGGAAGAGACCTCATAGATCATCAAGTCCAACCTGTCAACACAGAGCTCAAGGCTAGACCATGGCACCAAGTGCCACGTCCAATCCTGCCTTGAACAGCTCCAGAGTTGGCGACTCCACCACCTCCCTGGGCAGGCCATTCCAGTGGCCAATGACTCTCTCGGTGAAGAATTTTCTCCTCACCTCAAGCCTAAATTTCCCCTGGCGCAGCTTGAGGCTGTGTCCTCTTGTTCTGGTGCTGGCTGCCTGAGAGAAGAGAGCAACCTCCTCCTGGCCACAACCACCCCTCAGGTAGTTGTAGACAGCAATAAGGTCTCCCCTGAGCCTCCTCTTCTCAAGGCTAAACAATCCCAGCTCCCTCAGCCTCTCCTCATAGGGCTTGTGCTCAAGGCCCCTCACCAGCCTCGTTGCCCTTCTCTGGACACGCTCAAGCACCTCAATGTCCTTCCTAAACTGAGGGGCCCAGAACTGGACACAGTACTCAAGGTGCGGCCTAACCAGTGCAGAGTACAGGGGCAGAATGACCTCCCTGCTCCTGCTGGCCACACCATTCCTGATGCAGGCCAGGATGCCATTGGCCCTCTTGGCCACCTGGGCACACTGCTGGCTCATGTTCAGGCGGGTATCAATCAGCACCCCCAGGTCCCTTTCTGTTTGGCTGCTCTCCAGCCACTCCCACCCCAGCCTGTAGCTCTGCATGGGATTGTTGTGGCCAAAGTGCAGCACCCGGCACTTGGACTTATTGAACGCCATCCCGTTGGACTCTGCCCATCTGTCCAGGCGGTCAAGGTCCCGCTGCAGAGCCCTTCTGCCCTCCAACTCAGACACATCTGCCCCCAGCTTTGTGTCATCTGCAAACTTGCTGATGACTGACTCAATGCCCTCATCCAGATCATCTATGAAAATATTAAAGAGGATGGGGCCCAGCACTGATCCCTGAGGAACACCACTAGTGACCGGCCGCCAGCTGGATGTGGCACCATTCACCACCACCCTCTGGGCTCGGCCCTCCAGCCAGTTCCTAACCCAGCACAGATCAGCTGACTGGAATAAAATGCTCTATTTTTAATGAGGGAAAACAAGAGGGAAAATTAAAGGAATGAGGGTGCAAGGGTAGAAAGAACTAATGTACAGACAATACAATCAAGGTCAGTCTGGAGAGCTGCCTAGCCATCTGCAGTGGCAAGGTGATGGAGGAGGTGCAGGGGGAACAGACACAGAAGGTGCAGTCCCTCTGAGTGGAGCTGAGAGGAAAACCAAACACAACATGAAGTCAAGGCACTCTCAAACAGCCAAGTTTGTGAGGTTGAAATGCAGAGCCAAAACAGACACATGCAGGCCACATCAGAATGGCATGTGATCATCCTTTTCTCTCCACTTCTTCTTCTTCACAGAACCCCCTTTGCACTCCTGCCTCACACATGTGTTCCCTTAAAACCTTCCCCAGAGCAACCTCTCCAATAGCCCACCAGTGCTGCTGCCAAACCACTCTGTGTGGAACAAGAAGGGGAAATGGGAGGCAAATACATCAAAATATCAGAATAATGTCAGCCTAACACTGTGGGTAAAACCCTTGGGTTTTTATGACAACAGCTATGCCAATCCTTACTATTTGAACTCTGAGTCTTGCTTCATTCACACCATTTAGACTGGGTTTTGTAATGGCTCTTGTTTCCAGGAGGCAAGTTCCATATGACTCAGTCAGAGCTTCTTTTACCAAATAGTTACTGTCAGCTATCACCAGTGTTATGCAAACTGTGGTTTCCTTTGTATCCCACCCTGGGAGACAGGACCTTTGAAGTCCTGGAAGTGCATGCGTTGCGTACTTTTAAATCAGGTGAATAAGTAACTTCATTGAAAGTCTAGTTGAAAAAGATCTGGAGATCTTGGCAGGCACCTTGGCCAAGGATGAGTTGGGGTTCCATGGCCGCACTCTGGTTCCAGTATCAGAGTGAAATTTGCATGAAAGTAGGAATTCCTTGGGAACTTTGCGGTCTGAGACATAAGTTCTCATCACAACTTGTCTTTCTTGTCACAGCAAAGCAGGATGAGTGCCCATGCAGGGGCACCTTAAAGAAAGACAGTTTCAAAGAATGGAAAGCCATAGAGCATATCTTCTCTGTTTATCAGGTTATTGGGTTTCTGCTGTTTGTTGACCTCTTCCTAGACTGCTATGTTTGATTTATTCTGTACCCCTGCTGCAAGGACAGATGCACCTGTATGATTTTCAAACACGCTTTACAAACCACAGCTCTCCACCAGGTCAAGTCTAGATCCCTCTTCATCCTCTTGCTGCTTTGAAGCTGATCTGGTTTATTCCCGGGGGGTTACTGCAGAAGCTTTAAATGAGACATAAGGGCACTACAAGGCTACACTTGGCTTCTGCTCCCCTGCAGTTCCAGAGAAACTCAGAGCCACAAGATGTTACAAAACATGAAAGAAACTGGAAAAAGTCAGGGAGGTGGTTTCTCTACTGCTTATTATTGGTTGTATAGGGATGCATGCAGAAAAATGTGCACTACACACATTCTGTTCCTACACTGTCTTGTAAGACCTCCTCATTGACTCCTTTTAGTGAAAAGAACATGGTTTTCAGACCTGTTCCCTCTTTACAGGTGTTCAAAGCACAGGAGAGATTTGGAGTTTCCATATCATTAGCCCTGAAGCAGCACCAAGTAGCCCTGAGGACACTGACTCTTTGTGACAGAGCCCAAATACTTTCTGTCTTCAGGTTCACAAAGAAGCTGTGATTTGAAAGACTTTAATAGGCTGTTACTCACTAGTACACAGGTTTCCTCAGAACAGTGAATTGAGGTGGTAAAAGCTGTTTCATTGATGGCATTTCAGTGGAAGACACCACCATTATAGGCATCATAAACCATCAGCATCTTCATTTCCGTAAAGTGGTTCAACCACATTGATTTCACTAATGCTTAGCCTTGCTCTTAGTCAAGTGCGTGAAGAAACCTCTGCTAACCACAGCTGGGGTACAGTTGTACTGAAGTCAGCTGTGGCTGGTTAGAGATGTCTTTGTTGTTGTGTATGCACAGAGGAGCAACACCTCCAAGTGACTTAAAGAAGCTAAATTACCTCCAGAGGAGGTAAGTGGACTAGAGGAAGGGTTTTGTTATTTATCTAGACACAGGGAACCTAGAGACTTGTCAAGGGGGTACAAAGATTAATCCTATTTTGGCTAAAACCTTTGTTGGTGCTGTAGGTGCACACAAAATCACAGACTATCCAAGACTGAAATGGACCTCTGGAGACCATCTTAACCCTCTGCTCAAGTGCGGTCAACAAGTGTGCTCAAGGCTATGTCTGGATAGATTTTGAGCGTCTCCAGAAATGGAGCACCTGGGGTTGTGGTGATGTTAGGCCATAAGTTTGGACTTGATGATTGATCTAAGAGGTCTGTTCCAGCCTCAATAATTCTGTGATACTCTTCCTACCAAGGCATAGGAAGTGACACTTAGCTTTTCTAAGTCTCTTTGGATTTCCGTGGGCCCGTTTTTCCAATCTATTCATGCCCTTTGAGTGATACCACATGATTCCACTGGGCTCCCAGCTTCTCCCAGCTAAGTCCCGTTGTTTAGTTCATCAATGAAGATGTTAAATAGTACTGTCCCCAGTACAAGTACCCATGCACCCCTGCAAGCACACCACTAGCCACTGGCCTCCAGTTGGACTTTGTGGTGGTGATTACAAGGAGTATCAGTGAAGTCCTGCAGAAGGTAACTCAGAGCCACCATCTTGGAGGAACATTTTCAGAAGCAGCACACATATCCTTGCAGAGGGGGGATCCTCAGAAGGGCTACTGCTAGCTGACATTGCCACTATGTTGTCCCCTTTTCAAGCACCAGTTCACCACAGCAAAAAGAAGGCCCAAAAGGTGAAGGTGACCATTAAACAGTAGTACATCCTTTCCCTAGCATCTGGTCCTGTGAGTGGCATAGACCACAGGGTGGTGTCTCCCAAGGCAAGTCCTACAACCTCTTCAGTTTCCATTGAGAGCAAGACCAAGAGTGAAAGATCTTGTTCTCTTCCAACTGTTCTAAAATATACAGTCACCCTGTATCCCCAAGAAACTGAAGCCTCAAAAGAAGAAGAGGTTCCATATTTTGTTGACCCCGATGGTTGGACCTAATGCTGGACTGAGTGCAGAGAAGGGAAACAAAGATGATGAAGGTCTTGGAGAATAAATCTTACAAAGAAAGATTGAGAAAGTTTGGGCTGTTTAGTTTGAGAAAGAAGAGGCTGAGGAGACACCTCATTGCTCTCTACAACTAACTGAAAGGACATTGTAGAGATGTTCATGCTGGTCTCTTCTCACAGGGAATTAGAACCACAGGGAAGAGTTTCAAGCTCCAACAGGGAAGGGTTAGACTGGACATCAGGAAAAATTCTTTATGGAGAGAATGATCAGGCACTGGACTGGGCTGCCCGGGGTGGAGGTTGAGTCCCCATCCATGGATGAGTTTAAAAGTCACTTAGGTGTGGTGTTGGGGGATCTGTTTTAGGGGTGAACTTGTAGAGTAGGGTTGATGGTTGAACTCAATGATCTCAAGGGTCTTTTCCAACCTGAATGATTCTGTGATTCTATGATCTTAAAGGTCTCTCCCAAACAAGCTGATTCTGTGACTTTATGAGATGCTTTGCTGCTTGGGAAAAAAAAAAAAAAAAAGCAAACTATTTAATGCAAACCTGGGCACATAAAAATATTTTATTTCTATTATTTTTTTAATCAAAGGAGGGTCTTTTAGTTTTAGGACATCTATTGCTGATCTCCAGGTGTCAAAATGTGTAAAATAAAGCCTGCTGTCAAATGACTTCTTCGGGAAGGAACAATTACAATGAGAAGAACTGTATTTAGTGGCTTTTTCATGAAGGCATTTGTCACTCTGCCTGCTAGTCCATGGTGTTGACCCCTGATCAAGCAGGACCAGCCACCCAGCCATGCCTTGGTACCCTCTCTGCAGCTGCCAAGAAGGTGTGGGCTCCATGCTGCGGTGCACACCGGCACCCCACACTTTTCCTTCACTCAGCCAAGTATAAATATTCGTATTTCTTTTTTGCCTCATCTTCATTCCCCTCAGGAAGAAAATATCCCTTCCCTTATTCTCCCATGACTCATCCACAAACCTTCCCACTTCTAAACTATTTTATTTTGTCTTGTCTCATACTTGTTTATCTTGGGCGAAATCCTAACCTCACTGAAATCAGTGGCAAAGCTCCCATTGACTCAAACAGAGCCAGGATTTCTTCTTTTGTCTTGATTAGATTGTGGGAGTGTTTGCTTTGAATATACTTAATCTTGTCCTGGTTTGGTTGTAGCTTTTGGATAGGAGCCACTCTGCATCTCTGTGCATCAAGCAGTGTACAAGCTTTTGCTGCTCTGTGAGTCTTAAAGCATAATAATTATCACAAGATATTTACTGCAGCCGTTCAGGGAGGTGTGGATGGAAACAAATAAACAAAATCAAACATAACTTTCTGTGTTTTAGACCTAATACTTATTTACAATGAAGGCACAGACCATGGAGAAGAAAACACAGCTCCTGTTGTTTGAGGTTCAGGGCTTACAAAGTTTATCCACAGGGTTATGATGCCCTGCACCAGCCCCTGCAGGGAAATGCTGATGCCACAAAAAGCAAAAGGGTCTGGGTGACTGAAATGCAATAATAACTCAGACAGGCTTAGTGCGAGGGAAAAGCAGCTCCTGTGCCAACAAGCCAGCGTGTCTATGCTCCAGCAGCAGAGGAAAAAGTGCTGGTTGGCAACCACAAACCAAAACAAAATAGCCACTAAAAAGTGCAGAGACTGAGGAACAGGCAAGAGGTCTGTGTTGAGGTCTAGCTCTTTGCAGCACGTCCTAATGGAGCTGAGCAGCCCTGAAGGCACTGGTTGTTAAGGAGCTAATATGGTCAGTCCAGTGCCAGATGGGGCTGACAGCTTCATCTTCCCTTCTGGCACCTTCTGCCACCTGAATGGGGAAAGCAGTATCTTTCCCCCACAATTTATTTGTTTGGGATCAAGAGTGCCTTCTGCAAAGCTCCCTTCTCTCGGAGCAGGGAGTGCAGGACTTCCCAAAAGATAAGCACCTCTTTGGTTGCCAAGACCAACCTCGAGGGAAATGGCATAAATTTGTTTTCTTGAGGCCTCAGAAACTTGACAGAAGAACACATGGAAAGGGGCCATGGGCTGGGTGGAATAGCTAAAGATGTCTATTCTGGTTTCATGTGTAAAGATCTGTAACCTTCATAAATTGTCAAACTAGAAGGAGTGCTGCTGCCAACAGCTGATAAGGTCTTCTGGAGTCTACAAGATTATCCTTCTGCATGCTCCAGTGTTACTGCAGGCAAGCAGAGCCTGTTGTGGGACTTTTTGCCCAACAGCATCTTAGGAAAAAGACTTATGTTATGGGTCTCCTGGGAGAAGGCAGTGATTCTGCAATGTGTTAAGCACATCCTCACGCCACGGAGGAATACACTGGGTGTGTACAGAGGAGTCTCTACCTCAGGGCTTTGTTCTGCTCTGTGGCCAGCCTGACAGATTTTTTTTGAAAGCTCTTCATTTATCACAGCTATCATTAAAGCTACCAGAAGATGCAAGACTGGCTTGATCAGGAAAAAAAAATCTGGTGCAGTTCTCTCAACCCAATTTATGCGCCGTCTTGTTGTGACCAGGTCAGACTAAAATATTCAGAATTAATGACTTTTTCCTGACAGAGGTTAAAACTCCTGGAGTTTTTGTAATCGACTTTTGCTCCGTGCTTCACATTTATGTGAACAGAGGCACTTCTCAGTCTGTGCTGAGTTTCCAGGTGTTGTCAAAAATGCCAAGACATGAGAAAGCTACACTAGATAAAAGGCAAATCTGCACAAACAACACTGGCCAGATCAAAGCTCTGAACTGCATTCCAGCAGATGGCAAGTCCTAGTGCTGTGAAAATAAGTAATCACTAATAATTTATTTCATTAACTTATGTTTTGCTTTGACTTTTGACTTTAATTGGGAAACTAACTTTATCTGAATTTAGTGACAGAGCACTGGAACGGGTCGCCCAGGGAAGCTGTGGAGTCTCCTTCTCTGGAGAAGTATAAAACCCACCTGGATATGTTCCTGTGCAACTGGATCTAGCTGATCCTGCTCTGGCAGGGGAATTGGACTGGATGATCTTTCAAGATCCCTTCCAAGCCCTAATGTTCTGTGATTTTTAATATTTTCTCATCAGAAGCTCAAGAGCTTCTATGTTCTTCAAAAGTCCGTTATGTGTTGTGAGTATTCCTGTTTCACAATGCCATTAATACATAAATACATATATAATATATGCATAATTATGAATAATGTATAGTTATGTAGCATAATTAGATGCATTAAATATATATAAATATATCTGTACTGCTCAATGGCATTTCCTTTCCATGTTTGATGGCTTCAAATAACTCCCGTGGAGGGAGAATTTCAAACCGCATATTTGAATGTAAACTTTGCAAATAAAAGTTTGAGTTTAAAATCCAGTGAAGCTTATTTCCAGAAATATTTATGGAAACAGAGCACAAAGAGGAAAGAGATGAGGAAAGGCTGAGGGAGCTGAGTCTCTTTAGCTTAGAGAAAGAGGAGACTGAGGGGTGACCTCATTAATGCCTATAAATACATGAAGGGTGGGTGTCAGGAGGATGGAGCCAGGCTCTTCTCAGTGTCATCTAGTGACAGGACAAGGGGCATTGGTTGTCAGCTGGAACACAGGAGGTTCCACATAAATATCAGAAGGAACTTCTTCACAGTGAGGGTGATGGAACATTGAAACAGGTTGCCCAAGGGCATTGTGGAGTCTCATTCTCTGGAGACGTTTAAAACCCACCTGGACATGTTCCTGTGTGGCTTGGTCTGGGTGATCCCGCAGTGGCAGGGCGGTTGGACTAGATGATCTTCCAAGATCCCTTCCGACCTCTAACGATTCTATGATTCTATGCCACGGAACATTTTCTACTGACTATGAATCACAGAATCACAGAACATTACAGATTGGAAGGGACCTCGAAAAATCATCCAGTCCAATCCCCCTGCCACAGCAGGATCACTTAGATCAAGTCTATGCCTGGAAAATCTTTTTGACATGCATGGTACTCAGTGCTCTCAGTCACTAACAGCTAAGCAGCCTTCAACCCTGCACTATCAAACCTCATAGCAACTTCTGTTTACCTGGCAGAGAACAAAAAAACAAACAAAAAAAAAAGAGTTAAGAATTCAGGCAGTCTGTTAGAAAACAAAGCATGAAGTGAGTTTAAAAGATGCCCAGATGCAGTGTTGGTGTTTAGGGGTGAACCTGTAGAGTGGGGCTGATGGTTGGACTCAATGGTCCCAGGGGTCTTTTCTATCCTGAACGATTCTGTGATGGGGTTTTCATGCAACGTTTAAAATTTAGCAAGAATACATTTAATTTGTTGGAAAACAAGGCTCCAACGTAGAACGCAGAGTAGGAAGATTCGTGAAAACTATGATAAGATCTTTTGATTGAGATGCCGAGAGTCGCAATACATCGGAGCACGTTTCAACACGGTAACTTGATCTATATTTACTAAATTGTTTGGCACATTCAGCACGTCCCCAGGGAACTGTTGGAGGGAACTAGCAGTACATTTTTCACTCCTTCCCTGTGCATTAGCAGACATAAGGTCACACTAGTATAGCAAAGATGGGTGCAGCCTCAGGCTCATTAGCTCTCAGCAAGCTAGCCAGATGAGGCAGCGTGGTGTTTTCCTTTCATCATTCAAGCTTGAAAGGGAACTGTCGGCAGCCACTTGCTCTTAAAACAATGAAAATTTAGGTGACAGCAATCTCATTAGCTGAAAGGTAGCATTCAGCAGAGACAAAGATTCCTAGGTAAAGATTTCCCTCTCCTGAAGCACACAGGCACAAACTTATTAGCAAACTACGTCCTCTGAATGCAAAAATCCACGGACGAGGAGAGCAAACGGTGTCTCTTAAATTACAGAAACTGCACATCGGTGAATTATGTTTCTTGCAGGAAAATCGATGCCTGCATGACTGGCTTCCTTTCAGGATGAGGGAGGCATACATCTTGGATGCATATACATATTTACACAGCAGCAGTTGGATCCCCAACCCTTGCCACAGAATTTATACTTTCTCTACAGATGTTCCTTTGTCTCGCACAGGACCAACACGCAGAAAACGCAGAGGGATCTAAATGCTGCTGCTCCGAGGTTTTTCCAGGCTTCAGCTGTGATGTATGCTGTGCTTCAAGATTAAATACCTTTTGCATTCCAATTACTGTATGTGGAAGTCTATTGATGATGTTTTATTGGTAATATTTCATTGCTGCAAGCTTTTAAGCTGAGTGGAGCTGGATGCTTGTGTGGAATTCCTGAGGTCCAGCAGGGCTGATGTTGAAGACGCATTTACACTCCATGGTGTTGTTTTTTCTGTGCTTTGGTTCAAAATTGACCTGGCACTTTGATGTTCCCCTTCTTATCACAGGCATTAGAAGGGACCTTGAAAGATCATGTAGTCCAATCTCCCCAGCACAGCAGGATCATAGAATCATAGAATCATAGAATCATAAAATCACCACGGACTGGAAAGGACCTCGAAAAATCATCTAGTCCAATCCGCCTGCAGCAGCAGGATCACCTAAACCAAGTCACACAGGAACTTATCCAGGCAGGTCTTAAACATCTCCGGTGAGGGAGACTCCACAACCCCCCTGGGCAGCCTGTTCCAGTGCTCCGTCACCCTCACCGTCCAATCCCCCTGCCAGAGCAGGATCACCTAGATCGAGTCGCACAGGAACAGTCCAGGTGGGTTTTAAATGTCTCTAGAAAAGGAGACTCCACAACCCGCCCTGGGCAGCTCAAGTTGAAGGGTTGTGAGGTAGTCAGGAGAAGAAAGAAAGTCATCTACGAGTGGTTTGTAGAGCATCACCTGGAGTTCCCTGAAGGACCACAGGCAGTAATTTTCCAGCAGCTGTGCCTTGGGAGTATTTTTTGGAGAACCTCTCCTTGTTGTGCTGACAGGGCATTTTGGGCTTGTCAGCACTACTGTGATAACAATAAAGGAGATGATTTGATTTCTGCTTCCTGGAGAGAGAACATGCCCTATGGAGTTGGTGAGAGATAGGAATCGGGAAGATCATCAAGATAGGCAGACAAGAGGTGAGGCAGGCAGTCATTAAAAGGAAGTTAATGCTGTGAGTGGGAGGTAGTCTAAGAAAATATATTAGAAGCTGAAATGTAAACTTGAAGGGCAAATCCAGCACTTTACATCTGTGATCTTCAAAACAGTCCTAGGGAGTGAATGGATTTTTACTAGCTTGACATCTAGTAGCTCTGATAATCAACCCCTTCATATCTGACAGCTGGACTTGGAGAAATTACTCTTCTTCCAGTGTCTGCTAAAACCTTGGAGCAACACCACCACCTAGGAAAACACCAGCCAGCTTCTTATCTCCACCAGGGATGCTGGAAATGGTCAGTAAGGTCTTCATGCTCCCACATACCACATAGCACGACAGGATCTAGGCAGATTGTGCTGCCATTCAGCGAGATCTGGACAGGTTGGAGAGCTGGGCTGAGAAAAATTTAATGAGCCATAACAAGAGTAAGTGCAGAGTCTTACATATGGGCAAGAACAACCCCAGGTACCAGTATAGGCTGGGGACTGACCTGTTGNGACCTCATTAATGTCTACAAATATTTGAGGGGTGGGTGTCAGGAGGGTGGAACTAGGCTATTCTCAGTGTCATGTAGTGATAGGACGAGGGGCAATGGTTGTAATCTGGAACATAGGAGGTTCCACATCAACCTGAGAAGGAACTTCTTCATGGTGAGGGTGACAGAGCACTGGAACAGGCTGCCCAGGGGGGTTGTGGAGTGTCCTTCACTGGAGATGTTTAAGACCTGCCTGGATGTGTTTCGTGAGACTTGGTCTAGGTGATCTAGGTGATCCTGCTGTGGCAGGGGGATTGGACTGGATGATCTTTCTAGGTCCCTTCCAATCTGTAGTGATTCTATGATTCTATGACCTTTGAAGGTCCTTTCCAACACAAATGATTCTGTGACTCTAAAATGCCAAGGACCAAACATGCTGGAGTCAATTTCTCAACCCTCTGCACTGGTACTTTTGCCAGAGTTTGGAAAAAGAGCTGCATCCTGCATTGCATTCTGATTTATACTCTTTTTTTTTTGTCTAAAATGACTATTCTTATTTTCTGTTCTTTCTGGCTTTGTTTTCTTAGTTTACTTATGAAATTTATCAGAAATAATACAACAGCCTTCACGTACTGTATAAACAATAACCAGCTCAGATCGGGTTTGCAACCAGGGAAAGTATGTCAAAACAATGTGACTAAATCATTCCAGAGCAATCATAGGAAAGAATCAAATTCACACCCACAGGGTTTATGTGAACAGATTCAAACCTGCCAGGGCTTTGGCATCTACTCTGGTACTTAAGGGCAGGATTCACCAAAGCTTTATGAGTCAGGGAAACAAAACAAAAGGTCTAAAGCTTAGAAACCACTTTTCATTTGTTCTTTAAACAAAAAAACAAGAAAAAAAAAGACAAAAGTTTATTTGATCCTCAGAGCAATTTATAGTCAGTAGCCACATCAGCTTTTTTAGCATGGATAGGCTTCAGCTTCTCTGGAGAGCCTCCAGAAGAACAGTGGGAAAACACCTTGGTCATCACTGCTTGGTATCTTTTGCAAGCTAAGCAGCAGCTCAGTGCAGTTGCCTGTGGAAAACCTTCACGAAACACTCTTCCTCACCTTATAAATTTCCCCAGGGAAGAGCTACTCCCAGAGCTGTCAAACTTTGGTCCAGCAGCACATGGTGACCACATGTGGCATAGAGGAATCAACAACAGTAGGTCTGATGGTTGGTTTTCCACTGGTCATGAGACGCTGTCCTCACTTTCTCTTGGTCAAGAATCAAGAGTGAAATGACACAACGCTCCTAAAACCAAACAAGTGTCCGTGGACCAGCTAGTTGCTGACTTTGCAAGGGCTGTTTCTTTCACACCTGCTCCTTCTGCCACTGTGCCCAGAGCCTGAAAACACCAGCCAGAGCACAACAAAACGTTAGCCATTCTGCTGTTGACCTGTTTCCTATGCTGAGGCATCAAGAAATGGAAATTTGTTCGTCTTCCAGTTATAAACTTTTGGAGTTTATGCTAGAAGTGAGGCTGAACCCCAAACAGAACCAAATAAAACAAGAAAGGACAACATAAAATAAATCAAGCCCTAGCTCCCAGTTCCTTCTCCAGATCCGAGGTATTTGTATCATGATTTGGAACTAAACTTTCTGGTTGGCACCATTTTCTGCAATGAAAAGAAACCCCATGAAATCTTGGATACAAATACTCCTGCCCGTAGGAAAATTTGAATCTGGAAATGTGTGAAATACCCTAAATTTAAACAGCACCTTTCCTCAGGAGAGCTCTGTTGTTTCTTTGATGGCAACACCACAGCACCACAGTGTGGTAGTGGCCTGCAGGCAGGGAAACTGAGGCAAGTTATCCACAGAGGCAATAAGGCAGGAAAAAAGAGACTTTAGTAACCCCAACTCCTCCCTCGTTGGAGAAGACAGAGAGGATCCAAGATCTACTTCACTTCTCCTGGTTCCGTTGGTAGAGCATGGGACTCTGAATTCCTGGGGTCATGTGTTTGAGCCCCATGTAGGACATCTTGAGACAGTACTGTAGGCTTACCCTGCTCCAGAAGGGGGGGTTGGACTTAGATGATCTTTTGAGGTCCCTTCCAAACTATAACATTCTGTGATTGTGTGATTCCATCAAGCCCACTGGGTTCACAGAATCAGAGACTCACAGAATATCAGGGATTGGAAGGGACCTTGAAAGGTCATCCAGTCCAATCCCCCGACACAGCAGGATCACCTAGACCAAGTCACACAGGAACACATCCAGAAGCATTTTAAATATCTCCAGAGGAGACTCCACAACCTCCCTGGGCAGCCCTTTCCAGGGCTCTGTCACCGGGAAGAAGTTCCTTCTCATAGGATCATAGGATGTTCCATCATACTGATGTGGAACCTCCTCTGTTCCAACTCACATCCGTTGCCCCTTGTCCGGTCATTAGTTGCCACTGAGCAGAGTCTGGCTCCATCCTCTTGTCTTGGAGTTCATGCTAACAGTTGACTCATGCCAGTCATCATGTTCACCTTTAAAAGAGCTGACGATGCCACTTCACGAAAAAACACTTCCCAAGGCTTTTCAGTTTTCCCAGATGAAATATTTTCCAAACTGAAGTTAAAAAAAGAAGGGAAAAATAAACCCTTAAAAAAAAAGGAAAAATAAACCCTTAAAAAAAAAAGAAGGGAAAAATAAACCCTTAAAAAAAAAGGGAAAAATAAACCCTAAAAAAAAGAAAGGGGGAGGGGTAAAAAAATCCTTAAAGAAAAAGTGTTTAAAAGGAAGAAGGGGGTTGGGGTGGGGGGAGTCTAGAGGCCTTCTGTGAATCCCACCCTGTACTTCATATTTCTCCAGTGAGGCTCGAGTTCCTTTATTCAGATTCCAAAGGCAGAGATAATTCGTTCCAAATGTTTTCAAAGGCAATCAGCAGCACCGACTTACATTCTTTCCAGGGTTGGGAGAAAACTGTGAAATCTTCTAAACACTAATAGAGGAGCGAGCGAGGGGGAAATGGAAGAGAGTGAGGGGGGGAAATGAGGGGAAAGAAGGAGGAGAGTTGGGGATGGGGGAATGCAGAAAGAAATATGCTGATGACCTATTTGCTGATATTGCTATGGTTATGACTTCTTGAGCAGATCTGGAGAGACTTACCGCTTGCCAGCCACATATTTCTATTGGCAAGGTAGCGAGCAGTCCTTAGCGTGGTGTTATGTGGATGAATATGATTGAGAAATAGTCCATAAAATTATGTATTTATTGCACGACTGTCAGTGAGATTTTTGCAGGGAAGCTAAACACATAACTCCCTGTGTGCTGCACGTCTGTTTTGTCTGCTAGAGATCTCTACCGAGGTACTCATCAGTCATTGTGCAGTCTTGGAAGTCTGGACAGATGTTACTAGTGCAAATAAAGACAAAAATGCTGCAATTTGTCTTCCATTTAAGCATATATACAAGCTGCAGGGCTGTGAATGGCTGCCTTCAAGACACAGTGTGGTCTGCAAGCTGCCTCTGAGAGCAGAAAGGGCTCACGGCCCACTGACTGCTTTGCCACTGGCTCTCTGTGTGGCCTTTGACAACTCATTTAATCCCTGGCTTCCCAAACCTATAAAGTAGGAACAATAATTCTTGCGGTGTTTCCTGCGCCAGCACAACTCCAGGGATTCATCCTGCGCAGCTGTGAGCCTTGCCAGGTACACATCACCATCCTGGTGTTGACTTACGGAGCTGAAGGGATGGCCAACAAAAGGCCGAGTGGTGCTGGGCTGCCGGTGGCCACTCAGAGCCAATGACCCACCACCTCCTATAACGAACCCAACAGAGAGACTTTCTTACCCTCTTGGAGTTTCTGACATTTCTCCAAGCCTCTGAGAGTTCAGACATCTGCTACTCCTTCTCTGAAGACTTTTAGAACCTGGCTGGACATGTTGCTGTGTGACTTGGTCTAGGTGATCCTGCTCTGGCAGGGGGATTGGACCAGATGATGTTTCGAGGCCCCTTCCAATCCCTCATGTTCTGTGATTCTGTGATCTTTCAAGGATCCCTTCCAATCCCTCATGTTCTGCGAGTCTGTGTTTCCATCTTTCCCTGGCCTCTGCTTGCCCTCCCAAGCCAGGCATGATGCCACACACGTGATCCTTCCTCGTGAGATGAGCCCCACTACTGCAGCCCCACATCCCACATCATCACAGCTGTAAGTACCCAGGGCTGGAGCTGCTTGCGAGGCTCCTTATTGCTAGCAAACGGATAGTAAATGATTGGTGGTTAGTGTTTAATGGGTACGTATTAACTCCTAAGCTTTCAAAAGCTCTAATTAAGCCTGGCTTTCATTTGAAATCCACCCGAAGTGGGAGAGTAGGCCATTTGTTTTTACACAGCTGAGGAATGTGCATTTAACTATCTCAGGAAGGAAAAAGAAATGAAAAGCACTTGGAGAGCTGGTAAACTCAACCACCTGTAGTCCCTCAGCTTGCTGGAAATTCCTCTCCCCACCACACACCAGGGCTTCTACAGGAGATGTCTGGGGTAAACCTTGAGTTTAACACAATGCCCACAGCCAACAAGTGGTAGGGCTTGGAGAATTTCAACCAGCATTTTGTCACTGTCCACCCAGCACCGATTAATTTCTCTGCTCTGAGCTTGTGTATCATAACACGTCTCTGCGTCCGCATTCCTGCTTCCCAGAAGTCCAGATCCTAAATAAGACAAGACATCTAGACAAAGCTGTGCAAACTCAGCTCTGCCTGACTGTTTGGACAGGTTTGCTTTAATCATAAACAGTGCAGTAAATTAATGCTAGCCATGCTGAATAGTTTTAATGCCTACATGCTTTCTGCTCCGTGCCCAAAGCAGTGCTGGACTTGCCTTCTGAGAGTTAACACCATCCTCTAAGACACTCCCCTACGTCCTGCAGACATTAAAGTTTTCATGGATGCCAGTGAGACCCAGCTATAGTTTTATGGGGACTCTGCCTTCAGAGCATGCAACTGCTTAGAAAAGTTTTAGAGTTAAAATATGAAGTAAGTCCTGGCAGTGATGTGAAAATGAAGAGGTTTTCACAGAAAAAAAAAAACCCATGGATTGAAAAAACAGACTTTGTTTTCAGCTGCAACAGAAAAGATGATGTTTGATTAAAATAATGGAATCATAGAATCACAGACTGGCTCAAGTTGGAAGTGACCTCATATCTCACCTACTCCAACCCCCCTGTCATGGGCAGTGACACCTCTCAAGCACACTTGGTTGCTCAAGGCCTCATGCAACCTGGCTTTGAACACCTCCAGGGAGCCACAACCTCTAAAACAAAAAGGGAGAAAAACAAATTGAGAAAAATGTGTATTTGTCAAAAAAAGTAAATAAATCAACCAAATTACGGGAAAGCAAACATTTCAGTACAAAAAATCGTGTAACACACTTACGTGAGAATTGAAACAACAAACTGAAGAACATGAGCTGGGTCTCTTCAGCTTGGTAAAAAGGAGAGTGAGGGGTGACCTCATTAATACTTGGAAATATGTAGAAGGTGGATGTCAAGAGGATGGAGCCAGGCTCTGCTCAGTGGCATCTAATGATAGGACAAGGGCAATGGTTGTCAGCTGCAACAGAGGAAGTTCCATATCAATATGAGAAGGAACATCTTCCCAGTGAGGGTGATGGAGCACTGGAACACGGTTGCCCAGGGAGGTTGTGGAGTCTCCTTCTCTGGAGGTAGTTTAAAAACTACCTGGACACATTCCTGTGTGACTGGATGTAGGTGATCCTGCTGTGGCAGGGGGATTGGAGTGGATGGTCTTTTGAGGTCCCTTCCAGTCCCTGATGTTCTGTGATTCTGCTATCCTTCACAAGAAGGAGTAAGGAATTGGAAGGAAAAACAAAATTGATTCTGAAATTAAACTCTAAGATGCCTCCACCTGAGCCAGAATCTCTGAAGTATTTAAATACTAGATGTACAGCCTGAAAAAACCTGATTCCTCAACGGTGATTCAGTGATGGGTTTTGCTCCACACTGCAGATCAGAACCCCTCTGTTCCCGAGACAAACTGCACAAGCAGACTTTCTCCTGAACAGATTCATTTCTCACTCTTTCCACCTAGTCAGGTACAGAACACGTAAGGGAATAGATACACTCCGGTGCATTTTGATCGCTGTTCTCACATCCTTCATAGAGATAACCCACAGCACTCAGGAGTTCTCAGCATCACAGAGCTGTACAGCATTTTCCTGAAAGAAGCCCTCCAAGTGGGCAGACTGTTGGACTTCCAAGAGATAAATCTGAGCTCAGAGAATCATCAAATTATTTAGGTTGGAAAAGATCTGTAAGATCATTGAGTCCAGCCACTAACCCATCTGTCCCAACTCACCACTAAACACTGTCCCTAAGCTCCAGGTCTCCACAACAGTGAAACATGTCCAGGGATAGCGATTCAACCCCCTCTCTAGGCAGCCTGTTCTCTGAGTATCTCATTTTCTGGGTCTTCAGACTAGGGTGACAGCTTGAACATACCTTGAGTATCTAGATGCAGAGAACACTGTTCTTCTGGACTGTCCATCTTATTTTTCATTTATTTTCTATCCATTCACAGAATCACAGAATCACAGAATGTTAGAGGTTGGAAGGGACCTCGAAAGATCCTCTAAGTCCAACCTCCCCTTGCTGCAGCAGGGTAAGCCTACAGGACTGTCTCATGATGTCCTACATGGGGGTTGAACCCATTCCATTTTTATTTCCCTTCTAACCTTAACTGACTCTATGACTTGGTCTGGGTGATCCTGTTGTGGCAGGGGGATTGGACTGGATGATCTTTCCAGGTCCCTTCCAATCCCTAATGATTCTATGATTCTATGATCTAGGGATGTTCCTGGAAGTCCTTTCCTGAAGTCCTTTTCTTCAAGCTCCCTGCACTTTCTCAAACTAGACAGGAAAGCAAAAAGAAGCAAAGAATGGACAAAGAAAGAACACTCGACTTTTCCCAGGCAGGCTGCTTTCCTGGAGCAGCTAGCTGTTCCCACTCCTGCCCCAGACAATGTTTGTAATTAGCTTCCCAATAACACCATCTGGAAGAGCATCAGCCCTACTATGTTTTCACACCCAGGCCTCAATATGACCATGAAATCAAAACAAGGCAATTTTTCCAACCACCTGGCAAGTTTCCCCAGGGTTTCTGAACTAAAAGAGCCAGTGCAAGAAACTTTGGCCTGATCTAACCACAGCTATGCTGTCTTGCAGCCCATGGTGAGAATGTCTTACAGATTTAGCCTCAGCCAGAGCTTCCTTTTGGGCAAAGTTTCTTTCCCAAGATCTTTTCTTTGGAAACTCTTTTCACAGTACTTGAGTACTGGGTCCATTTTGGGGCACCTGAGTACTATGGAGATACGAAGGTGATGGAGCAAGTGCAGAGAAGGACAGTGAAGCTGGGCAAGGACCTGGAGAATCAGTCTGATGAGATTAGAGATTGAGAGAGTTCGGGCTGTTTAGCTGAAGAAAGAGAAGGTTTAGAGGAGACCTCGTAGCTTTCTGCAACTATCTAAAGGACATTGTGGAGATGTTGGGGCTGGTCTCTTCTCACAGGTCATTAGTGACAGAACCAGAGGGAAAGGCTTCAAGCTTCAACAGAGTGGGTTTAGACTGGACATCAGGAAGAAATTCTTCCTGGAGAGAGTGGTCAGGCACTGGAATGGGCTGCCCATTCCAAACCTTTCTCAGATGAGTTTAAACGTTGCTTAGACATAGTGTTGGGCAACATGATTCAGGGGTGAACTTGCAGAGTAGGGTTGATGGTTGGACTTGATGATCCTGAAGGTCTTTTCCAACATGAACCATTCTGTGATATGGCACCACCATGCCAGATCCTCTTACTCTGACTCCTGTCCCTAAGCATTGTTTTCTCTAAGCTGAGGGGAGACCTTGTTGCTCTGAAAAATGTTGGAGCGTGGAGGGGTTCAGGCTCTTCTTCCTGGGGGCAAGCAATAGGAGCTGAGGAAATCACAGACATTAGGGATGGGAAGGGACCTCGAAAGATCATCCAGTCCAATCCCCCTACCATAGCAAGATCGCCCAGATCAAGTCATGCAGGAACATGTCCAGAAGAGTTTTAAACTTCTTGAGAGAAGGACACTCCACAACCCACCCTGGGCACCCTGTTCCAGTGCTCAATCCCCCTCGCCATGAAGACGTTCCTTCTCATATTGATGTGGAACTTCCTATGGCTGCAGGCTGCATTAGGGGAAGTTCAGCTTAGGAAAAATGTCTTCACTGAAAGGGTTGTAAGCTTTTAAAACAGGCTGCCCAGGACTGTGGTTGATCCACTATCCCTGAAGGGATTCAAAGGCAGATATACATACGGCTGAGGGACATGATTTAGGGGTGACCTGGCAGTGCTGGATTCAAGGCTGGGTTGTATAATCTTAAAGATTTCTTCCAACCAAATAGATTCTGTTATTCTGTGATTCTGTGATTCTTTAAAAGTTTTGAAACAAATGGAGTGTAAGACAGAAAGAATCATTAGGGTTCAACTCTTCAACAACGTTCAACCCCTAAAGAGTTTCCTCTTTTCACATCATTATATTGTGGTCTTCATAAATCAAAGCATCTTGTGACAGGTTGCTTTTGAAGCTGCAATGTGCTTCACTCTAATCTCCTTTTAAATGACTCATCTTGCTGTGGCAGCTCACCTTCTTTTAGGTTCCGGCTGCACATCCCTACAGATATTTTCACACGGACATTGTGCCAACAGCATCATTCTGCTCAGCATCTATCCCGAAAACAGAGCAGATTCTAGCACTTCATCCTTTGTCTTCCAAAGAAAATGTGTTTCTGCCGTGTGTTTCAGCCAAAGATCTGGTGAGATTTGGGGCTGGTTGAAGGCAAGTTCATACTACGCTGATATCTCTCCCCAGTGGCTTGTTCAGCCTTTCCTTTTTCATACTGTGACATGATGGAGTAGCTGCTCAGTGCAGGCTGCTGTGCCAATCTCCAGCCTGATCAGCACCGTCTATAGTTTTGCTGAGTCCAAGGCTGCAACTCTGGAAGTGAATTCGTAATGGTTTTAGGACACACTGTTGTTATATTTTTATTATTACTCCTTTTTCCTAATCACTATGAAATCGTATCTTACTTTACTGGCCTCTTTGAAAAGACTTTTTTAAAAATTCAATTTGTTGGCCATTTCTGATGTTTACGACACAGTTACTGTGAAAAATGATATCAAACTGACTATTTTCTCATGTAGACGGGCTTCTGAATTAATTCCAGCATCCGAGTTTTCCCCTGTCTTTTCCTGCCCTCCCATCACTGTCTCCATCTGCGATGCATTTGGGCTTGGTTTTCTCTAGAATCATATGAAAATCAATCCTTGCAGTTTGACCAGTTATTCCCATGTACTTTAGAGAATTTTAATCTTCATTGGTGAAATTCCATGGCTGGGTTTGCACCGCCTTTATATGAGTGTCACGGAATCACAGAACATTGGGGATTGGAAGGGACCTTGAAAGATCATCCAGTCCCATCCCCCTGACACAACAGGATCATCTAGATCAAGTTGCACAGGAACACATCCAGGAAGGTTTTAAACATCTCCAGAAAAGAAGACTCTACAACCTCCCTGGGCAGCCCCTTCCAGTGCTCTGTCATCCTCACTGTGAAGAAAGCCCTTCTCATATCAATGTGGAACCTCTGTTTTCGCTCACACCAGCTGCCCGTTAACCTATCATTAGATGACAGTGAGAAATGTCTGGAAAATACAAAGTTTTTAAGAAAAAATCCTTGATAAATTGCAGTTAAGGCTAATAAGAGCAGTAATGAAAAATACCCTTTCTTCTAATATTTATATAGTGTATAGATTCTTCTACTCCCAGAGCATCTTTCCAGCAGCCTCACAGCTGAGTGGTGCCCATCAGGCAATGGTGAGGTCTGTTTGGTCCAGCCTTGGGGTTTTTGAAGTCTCTTTTCATTCTGTCTGTATTTAATTAATCTTTTTCTGCACATTTTCTTTTACCAGTTGCACATTTCCCTCATCTATGGATCAAATCTTCCCCTGTGATCCCACCACACTTTCCACAGTCATGTTAAATCCTTTTACCCAAAACACTTGACCCTTGTCTCCACATTGCCACGTGTTATGGTGACCCGATTCCATTGCAAGTAGCCCCTTTTTCTTCTTCTTAGGCTGCACCCAGGCAAATTCATGAGTCTCCACTGCAGCCTTAGATCTTATTTCATTGATCTTAAGTTCCCACCCCCAGTAGAACTGTCTATTTTTCAGCTGTCAGCTGATCCGGTGTTTGGGCACGCCAGGTGGACTAGTCTTCACAGGCTCTTTGCAGGTTCAAGTGGGGTCTTCTTGGGTGTGCTCTGGCAAGCTGAGATAAGTCCTTGACATCACAGGCCAAACAAAGGGCTTCTACCAGATCTGGATAATGCAGCTTCTTTCCTGAGGGTATGGAGCTACAGTGCCACTGAAGATGAGCTAATCGAGCTGGCTGCTTGCAAATGCCCCTGTCCCTTCCCTCTCTCACTCACACACTCTTTTTCTAGTCTCCAAGTTTTTCACTTGGACTATGAAATGAAACAGAAGCAAGAACTCCCAGGGAGATTTCCCCTCAAACATAATTGGCTTCTGTGTTACTCAAGCTGGGAGAATCCAGCCTTTCTGTTCCAGATCTCTGTTGGTTACAGACAATGTGGAAGATATATGTGCCCAGTCTTACCAAATCTTCCAACTGGCCCAGTTCCTCATCCACTGACTCACACAGACATGCTGGTCTGCGTGCCTTTTATTTCTTTCAGAAGGCTGTGTTTTCAGCTCCCTGAATCCATGCCACAACACATCTCGGGCAGCAAGATCGGGCCATAACTTCCTTCATGTCCTCTGCTAGACCTGGAGACAGCTTGCCCTTCCCTGATGTGCCTTCCCAGGCTACAACAGGAGCTCCACCACAGAGGTGACAAGCCTGTCCAGACTCCTTGTTCTAGCAAACGTGGGGTTTTTTTTCTCTTCAAGCACAGCTCAAACCTAAGTTCTTCCAGGGATGTTTCCAAACATTCCGTTGAAGACTGCTCGTTTCATCTTCAGCCCTTGTTTTGATTCTTGTTTCAGATTATCTGGTCTGTGTGATCGTTTCCGTTATTTGTTCCAGCTCGGATCAAGAGGAATTACCAGTCTGCAGTTTCTCTCCCTGGGAACCAGATCCTGCTGCTGATACTAACATGACTCCTTATGTCACGAGCAATTAATCAGTACTTGGGGCCTCGGGGTTGTTCTGTCAGGAGGCAGGATGGCTACTAGAGTCAAGTAATGCACAAGTGCCATCCCTTGTAGTCATTTTGAATACGTAAAAATACTCCTCATTCTCCTGAGCAGAGCAGTGAAGCCCTGAGAACCACGTCCATGTTTCCAGGCACTTTTCTCGTCGGTGCTTCATCTTCTGGGCTGCACACCATAGGCTTTTCTCATATCACCATCTTTCTTCTTTCTCCAGTCTGAGTAACTGCTAATCCCTCTGCCACTGCGTTTAGAAAACTAAATTTTTGGTTGAATAACATTGTTTTCTGACACTTTTCTGTGTCAGTGTTGTGGAGAGTTTTCATTACTCTTATTATTAGACTTAACTCAAATTTATCAAGGACTTTTTTTAAAAAAAATTGTATTTTCCAGATGTTTCTCCATCTCATCTAATGATAGGACAAGAGGCAACTGGTGTGAGCTGAAACAAAGGAGGTTCCACATCAATATGAGAAGGAACTACTTCCCAGTGAGGGTGACAGAGGACTAAAACAGGCTGCCCAGGGTGGTTGTGGAGTCTCCTTCTCTGGTGATATTTAAAATCCTCCTGGTTGTTGTCCTGTGTGACTTGATCTAGGTGATCCTACTGTATCAGGGGGATTGGACTGGATGATCTTTCGAGGTCCCTTCCAATCCCTAATGTTCTGTGATTCTAACAAATCCCTAAATATTCTTTCAAGGTACCTGGCTTAAATACTAATTTGACTTAGTTAAGTTTCCACCTGCCCCAGGTATGCTGGGCGTGTTCCATCGCACATCAGTTTTACTGCAATTCCACTGTAATTACACTTAGAATGTATTTTTAAACATGTATAATTACCCCTAAGTTTTAAGTGTCTGACTGGCATTGTTAACTCCCTGTCCTTAATGGAGCAGAATTTAACCTGAAGTCCTACTAGTACCATTCTGACAATATTTGTGTGTATATTAACTCAAAATAAAAGTTTTATGTTAATTGCAGTGAGGTTGAGCTGTGCTCTGAGATACTAAAAATATTCTTTATGCACAAAAATCCATGTGTAAATGACATAATTGCCCTTAATATGCTATTTTGGACCAAATATATTTGTCAAAAATGTTAACATCAAAGAAGAGAGGAGGTAGCGTAATAAATCTGAGAGCTGTGCTAATGTGGATGACCTTCCTTTTCATAGGAATTTGTAGCAATTATAGACATAGAAAAGTGGAAATGTTCCATAATTGCATAGCATGTGTGATGAGATCACAGTTATGCTGTAGACTTCGTCTTGCGTTTGCATCTACCCTTAGCCACTGGTTTGAAATGAAAGGAATTACTTGAGACCTGTGCTGGGTTCAAGAGTGAAAACAAACAACAATCAAACATTCCAGAGTCTAAAGTAAATCAAGAATCAATTAAAAACTCTAGAAGCCTGAGCAAATGTTTCATTCTTTTTGCTTTGGCATAGTCCAGCACAAAGCCACGAACATCTCCCTGACGAGGAAAGGCTGAGGGAGATGGGTCTCTTGAGCTTGGAAAAAAGGAGACTGAGAGGTGACCCCATAAATGTTGATAAATATGGGAAGGGAGAGTGACAAGAGAATGTAGCCAGGCTCTGCTCAATGATACCCAATGATAGGACAATGACCAATGAGTGCAAGATTCCACATCAGTATGAGAAGGAACTCATGGCAGGGGAGTTGGAACTGGATGATCCTGTGGTCCCTTCTAACCCTGACTGACTGTATGACTTGGTCTGGGTGATCCTGCTGTGGCAGGGGGATTGGACTAGATGATCTTTCGAGGTCCCTTCCAATCCCTAATGATTCTATGGTTCTATGATTCTACACAGTGAGGGTGACAGAGCACTAGAAGGGGCTGCTCGGGAACTTGTGGAGTCTCCTTCTCTGGAGATGTTTAAAACCCACCTAGACATGTTCCTGTGCAACTAGATCTAGGGGATCCTGCTGTGGCAGGGGGATGGGACTAGATGATCTTTCAGGGTCCCTTCCAATCCTTAATGTTCTCTGTGGTAGTGTCCCTGGTGCCAATGGATCTGTAAAGGGGTGTCACATCGGTCTGACAGTGCTGACATCAAGATTACGAGGCTTCGGGTACCTTCTACCTTTGTTCAATCAGCCAGGACCAGCCTTTCCTCATGACTAAGAACTGCCAGCACTGATACATCCTTGATCTGGCTCTCACAGACATTCAATTCCCAATCTAAAACAGAAGTGAAAAGTGGGTGAAAATCCAAAAAATAATGAGGACAGAAACATTATTAGCCTGTCTCATTTGAACTTGAACAAAGGTATGTTCAGGCTTGGCGCAGGACAAGGGCAAGTGGCTGAGGACAGTTTTTCCTGTAAAAGCTCCGTTTGAAAGGCTGAAATTCTGTCATTCCTATTTATTCTTCTTTTCAAGCTCTAAAATATAACAGCCTGTAAAATAAGCAGCAGGTGATCAAAATGAGAGAATCAGTGACTCACTGGACATGCAGGAGAGCTCCGAACAGAGTGGAAACACCCACCTTTAATAAATACTTACGGATTTATTTATTTACATACTTTGCTTTAAAATGTTTTTCTTAAAAATCTGTTTCATTACAGCAAAAAAACCGCAGGAAAGTTAGAAAAGGAGACTCGTGTCAGATAAAGGGGAGTGTGTGAGCTCTACTGTGTGAGAATGTCCTAGATAATGAGTGACAGCTGCGAGGTTTTGGTCTCACTTTCATTTTAATGGCATCCTCCAGTGATATGCACTGGATTTCAAGCCTTTGTCGCACTGTCAGCTCCTGTGATGATCTACAGAATGTGGGCATTTGACAGGTCTTTAATAAACAGTTTGCTGCTGGGATGAATTGAAGTTCAGCTGGATCTAGCTTGAGTTCAGCAGAACAGAGAACGTTGTTAACTTACCTTTATGCCACAAAAGAAAAAAGAAGAGGAAGGGGGGGAAAGAATGAAATCCATCCTTGGATGCCTGCTGTCCTTCCAGACTCTAATTATGGGAGGCCTCATTTTTGCAGAGGATGTAGTAGCAACCTACAGTAATGCCTTGTTGCTGCAGGAAAGCTGCGGCTACGAGCACTTGAAAACACTGTTGTTTTTTTTTTCTCTTGGATTTTTACCTACCTGTAGTCATTTAAAAACCCTCTAGGGGAATTCAGCTCGATGGCTTTTTGGCAGAGAGGGGATCTCAGGGCTGTGCTTTGTTTGTGTTGCATTGGCTCACAGAATGAGTAATTTATTGCTGGACACGATGTGCATGCCAGGGCACAGGCAAGGCAGGCAACCGTGATGGAGACAGATTCCTAAACAAGAGGGAAGAAGAACAAATCAGCTGTGGCTGTCTGTTTTAGACCCTTCTTCTTTGTTCATTCAGAGGGTTGGAGCTGGGCAATGTGGGGCAACAGCCGCCTCCATCACTGCAGGATGGCATCACAAGGAGGCAGAAATCAGAATCCCAGTCCTTTAGAACTTCTCCATCCTTCTCAAATATTTCATTTCCCTTCCTTTTCCTCTTGCTGGGGTGACCTCGTTCTCCAGTTCTTTTTGTTTTCCCCCATTTCTTTTAATATCCTAAATATTTTCCTTATTTGCTTTGTTACTCTTATGTAGGTCAGCTCTAACTCAAGTCATGATGTAGCCTCAATAAGAAGAGGCCACAGCTGTGACAGATAGTTTCTTTTTTTGATGCCCCTCTATAAGACTCAATACAGAAAAAGATGGACATCAGGAAGCTGTTGCCATTTACTGCAAGTTTATTATATATTAAAGGCTTTATTCCCTAAATTTCATTCTCCCAGACATTAATGTGGAGAACAGCACCCAAACCTCTTGATTCAGGTCGATCTCTACTTTGTGCAGATCATTTTATGCTGCACCTTGAGAATTGAAATGATAATGAGAAAGCCCAAAGAATGTTGCTGGCATGGATAACCATGGAATGGAGATGATCCAGATTAGAAAGTGTGAGGTGATGTTCTTGGACAAGACAGAACCTGATATCCCTCAAGATGAGGCTTTGATATGTGTCTGCTGAGCGCAACTGCTCACTCAATTATAACATCAAAAATCCCTCAAATTAATGGAGAATGTAGCAGCTGAAAAGACTGGGATGAAAATGAAGCTTTGTGGGTTTATTAGAGGTTTTCTTCAGAGAAGCCATAAATAACAAAAATATGACCAGCATAAAATACAGAGTCTTCATCAATTAACTTTCTAGACGTTCAGAAGGCAAGTAAAATTCATAAACTCAGGTGTTTGATTTCTCTGTACAGTCTGAGGTCTCAGTCTTCTTGTACACAAGGAAATACTGAAAGAAAACTGGATGTGCCAGAAGTGTGTACTTGAGTGATTTTATGGTGCATGTGTTCCTAAAGGACACACTACTCATAACTGAAGAAGTGTTTATTCTAACATAGAATCATAGAATGTTTTGGGTTGGAAGGGATCTCCAGAAGGTCATCTAGTCCAACTACCCTACAACAAACAAGGACATCTCTAAATAGAACAGATTGCCCAGAGCACCACCAGCCTAACCTTGAATGGCTCCAGCAGTGGGGCCTCCACCACTTCTCTAGGCAGCCTGTTCCAGGAATTCCCCACCCTCAGATTCAAGAACTTTTTCCTCATGTCCAGCCTCAACCTGTCCTTGTCCAGCTTCAAACTATGAGCTCCTTGTCATATCATTCCCTATCTTTGTGAACAGTCTTCCCCAGCCTTCTGACAGTCCCTTTCAGGCTTGGAATGTTGCTATAAGGTCCCTGATAAGTCTTCTGCTCTTCAGGCTAATCAACCACAACTTTCTTAGCCTGTCCTTGTAAGCTTCCTGCTGTGGCAGGGGGATTGGACTAGATGATATTTCAAGGTCCCTTCCCATCCTTAATGTTCTGTGATTCTATGAAGAGAAGTGCTCCAGCCCTCTGATAATTTTCATGGTTTCCCCTGAACCTGATCTTTTGGATGGATGTTGGAACAGGTCCTCATCCTTCCTGTGTTGAGTGATCCAGAGCTGGACACAACACTCCAGACAAGATCTCACCAGGGCAGAGTAGAAGAGCAGAATCCCCTCTCTCACTTTGCTGGAAATGCCTTTTCCTCATGACACCTGGAGTGTATAATGCATGCTGTGAGTACAATTGAGAGTGACAAGTTAGGAAAAGTTAATTAAGAACCACCTATGCCTAAACAGGAAAGGAGATTAGTAGTAAAGTAGCTGAACTGAATAAAATTGGACAGAGTACACTATCGTAAGTGACAGCCAACATGTTTTGTTCTCTGTCCTGTTCAGGGCTGTTAGCCAATTAGTTACCTCACTGGGCTCTGTGTCCTCCTCTGCCATGATGGAATTTTTGAAAACCTTGGTGTCTGTCTGCCTGATTCCATGAAGCTGAAGGAAATCATAGAATCCTGTTGGTTGGAAAGACCTTTTAGATCATCAAGTCCTAGATCATCATTGACCTAGCTAAACCATGTCTATCAGCATCATAGAAATATGGAATCATAGAATCATTACGGATTGGAAGAGAAAGATCATCTAGTCCAATCCGCCTGCCACAGCAGGATCACCTAAACCAAGTCACACAGG